>NW_010729125.1:875441-936743 GCF_000365185.1 Nelumbo nucifera
TAAACCGCATCCTATTCATGAATTTAGCATCAATCCACGGGCAGGATTCAGTCCACCCCTAGAAATCCTAGTTCCACCCTAGGGGTGGACTGAACTATAAAAACCCCAAAGAATTTTAGATTTTAGGGGTGTTAAACAGTCAAGGTCTAAAACTTCTTGCATGAACTACCTAGTTAAGATTTAAGAAGATGAAAGGAAAGCTTAGTTTGGATGAGCTTTTGCTTTTGAACTTTGGGCTGTGAAAATAAATTTGAGCCAAAAAAAGTGTTTTAAGCGTTTGTTAAGAACTGCTTTTAAAAACATTATGATCTGAAGTCAACGCTTTTAAGCCCTAAAGCACGAAATTGGGGCCTTGTGCTTTGGAGCTTTAAAAGCACATATCCTGAACCTTTATCCAAATGTAACCAAAATTATTAGTCATTAATCACATCGGTATTTTCTCTGACAAGAGTTTTAGGCCGATACAATATACTTGAAGCCAGACGGCTAACTAGAGAGCCTAGAAGGGGGAAGAATGAGGATGGTTTATTCCAACAGATGGAAAATACTCTGGCATCATTTTTCATGTCCATCTAGAAAAGCCAGGTCGTTTGATCTTTTGGTCCTGATCCAGCCAACCAAGTCTGATGAAGATGCACCCAAACACACCCTCCCTCTCTAGCCTGCAGAAATCCAAATATTGTCAATCACGGGAATGAAAAGGCATGCATCTGTTTCATGAAAAAAGAATTTGGATTTCAAAATTTTACCTTTGTGTTCAACAATAGTGTTGTCAAACAACAATGCCTGCCTTCATCTACAAGACAGATACACAAGAAGAGTTGTGAGGCATAAACAACAAAGCATGAGCAAGAAGCTAATCCACAAAATGTTACCTTATAACGATTAATGGACAACATATAATCGGGTGCAAGCTATTTGGTGCACTCTCTATTATTTAGAAAATATAAATTCGCATACTTGTTCAGGATGTAAAGTATATGATCCAATTTGATATCATACTTTCAGGGTATAAGCAATTATCACATCATTTAGAATTTTCTTTTAAACTTAAAACTCCTCCAGGGTATGGTGAAACAGGAACAAACTCTCAAGTTTATGGGTTATAGTTTCCCTCCTCCTTGGCCTTAATAAAGATGGAAATGGTATACAATCAAAAGGAAACATGAGCTTATTGCGGTTTTTATGTGCAATATGAGATTTTTAGGGGTGTTAGTAAACCCTAGCAGATTCTAGGTTGAAGTAGAGAAGAAGAAAGAAAAGAGAAAGAAAAAGAGGAAGAAGAGGAAGAAGAAGAAGAAGAAAGAAAGGTTCGGCCAGACTAGAAGAGAGTCGAAATCTCTCTCCCCTAGCTGACCCACTTGTATTTATTCAAAAACATAGAGTTACAGGAAAGACCATTTTGTCCCTCATAGAAGATGGGACACATAACTTAAACTCAGATACAATAGACCTTTCCCTCTCAAGCAGATAATCCAGAATGACCAAAATACCCCTGACTCGAGCATTCTAACAAGAGGTTTGAAAAAGTGGAAATGCTGATTAGCCCTACAGAAAGTGATATAAGATGGTAGAAAGAATGCAGCAACCAATGTTTCAGTAAAATATTATTACAATATAATTATCAGAAATCAGGTGGTCTCTAACATTAAAGGAAGACCCCTAAACGATAGGGTATGGCTTGAAGGATTGGAATGGCCTACACTAAAACTGGAGGATAGGGAATGGCTGGAAAGGAAATTTGAATTGAAAGAAATAAAGGAAGCAATGTTTTCTATGGACAGATCAAAGGCACTAGGCCCTGATGATTTTACAATGACTTTTTATCAAGATTGTTGGGAGATATTAAAAGAGAACCTAAGGCTAGTTTTTGATGAATTTTATTCTAGAGGAGTGATATACCCGGGGCTAAATTCCGCATTCATTGCCTTGGTTCCCAAGAAAAGGAATGCAAATCACCTGAGGGACTATAGGCCGATCAGCCTAGTCAATAGCCTCTATAAGATCATCACTAAGGTGCTATCCATTAGAATTAGAAAAGTGCTCCTAGCAATTATAGCAGACAACCAAGGAGCTTTTGTGAAAGGGAGGCAAATAACAAATCAAATACTTATAGCAAATGAGAATTTGGAGGAGTTCAAGAGATCTAAGAAAAAAGGGGTGGTATGCAAATTGGATTTGGAAAAGGCTTACGACATGGTGGATTGGTCTTTCCTGTTGGAGGTGATGGTCAATTTTGGGTTCGGAGACAGGTGGTGTAAGTGGGTGATGGGATGTATCAGGAAATGCCATTATTCCATATTGATAAATGGGACAGTGGTAGATTTCTTTCCAGCTTTGAGAAGAATAAGACAAGGAGATCCTCTTTCCCCTTTCTTATTCATGATGGTTGCAGAAGTTTTGGGGAGATTAATTTCTAGAGCAGACTAATAAGAGGATGGAGAGTTGGAAGGGAAAGTGTGCCACTCACACATTTGCAATTTGCAGATGACACAATACTCTTTTGTGAAGGAGGGGACCTTAATAGGATAAGAAACCTGAAGCTCACTATACAACTCTTTGACCAAATGTGAAACCTTAAGGAGAACTTTGAGAAGAGCTGTCTAGTGGGGGTCAATATGGGGGTGGGGGAGACATCGAAGTGTGCAGACATTCTGGAGTGCGCAGTTTCTAATTGGCCTTTAAATTACCTCGTTTTTCCATTGGGAGACAACCCTTAGAAAGATGAGTTTTGGGTTCCGGTTGTGGAGAGGTTTGAAAAGAGACTTGCAACTTGGAAGAAGAATTATTTGTCTCTTGGTGGGAGAATTACTTTAATTAGGTCTACATTAGCTAACCTTCTTGTCTACTTTTTATCAGTCTTTAAGATTCCAACTAAGGTGGATAACAGGTTAGAAAAACAAATGAGAGATTTCCTTTGGGAGCCGAGGGAAGAGAAGGACCATAGGGTTAGGTGGGAGATGGTCTGTAGGAGCAAGAGGGAGGGAGGTTTGGGTATTGGGAATATAAGGAGTAGGAATTTGGCACTACTAGAGAAATGGCTGTGGAGATTTTCTTTGGAGAAGGATAAGCCGTGGGTGAAGATAGTGGGCAGTATTCATGGGGTAGCAGACAATGGATGGGATTCTGGGATTCAAGCTATTTTTCCATTGTTCTCTCCATGAATCAAGTATGACTTGCACTCAGGTAATCTCATCAATTTTTTGGAACATATCTGGATTGGGGATTCTCCTTTAAAAGACCAATTCCCGAGTCTTTTCACTCTTTCCACTTTTAAAAATGAACCAGTTTCCTCCTTCCTTGTTCCTTCTAACTTAACTTCTGGGTTCAGCTGGAACTTGGGCTTTAGAAGGGAAATTAGGTACACAAAGTTTGATTGTATCTTATCCTTGTTATCCATTCTTGAAGGGGTCTTTTTAGAGCCAACAAAGGCAGACAGTAGAATTTGGTCTCTTACCCCCTTTGGTTCTTTCACATGTGCTTCTTTCTTTAAAGCTCTAACACAACCTCCTTCTTTGGATCTGTCATTCCCTGTTAAAGAGGTGTGGTGTCTTCCTATACCCCCCAAGGTTGGAAGTTTTTGTTGGGAAGCCTTTCTAGAAAGAGTTAATACAAGTGATTTACTTCAAAGAAAAAGACCCAACAGTTGTTTGTGTCCTCACTGGTGTGCTTTCTGTAAAACTGATGGTGAGTCTGAATACCATTTACTGATTTCCTGTCAGTTTACTAAAGGCATTTGGGAGTGGTGTACTTCTTTGTTTGGGTGCAGGTGGACCCCCCCCCCCCCYCCCCCCTTTGAAGATGTATGAGGGCTGCAGTATGTTGGACTGTTTGGGAGGAGAGGAACTCATGGATCTTCTCAGAAAAGGAGAGAAGCTTGGAAGTAATTTTGGAGGTAATCCATATTAGGGTGATACATTGGCTAAAAACTTTGGCATTGTTTGCAGATTTCTCAGTAGATGAGATGGTAAAAAACTGGAAGGAAATTGCAGAATTAGCTTCAACTAAGAAGGCATCAAATTCTTGTTGGAGTCCTCCACCTAACGGCTTTATTAAACTGAATTTTGATGGCAGCAGTATGGGTAATCCAGGACCATCTGGAATAGGGGGAGAATAAGAGATGAACATGGGAATCTGTTAGCTATGTTTTCAGGACCAAAGGGGTACGAAGAGCCAAGGAGTTGTAAATTAGTAAGCTGATCATTGAAGGAGACTCTGAAGTTGTGGTGAACTGGTTAAAAGAGGATAACTCAAGGATATGGAAGTACAACAATGAAAAAAGAAAATTTAAGTGGCTGACTAAGGATGTTGAAATTCAATACAAATGGGTAAAGAGAAGTGCAAACTCACTGGCAGATGGTTTAGCTAGGCAAGGGGTTAACAGAAACTCTTTATTTTGGGCTTTATTGTAATTGTATTTGGTGCTCATTGATTGTTCTAGGGAGCTAATATTGTTTAGCCCCCTTGCTTTTTAATTCTTCTTAATATTAATTAATACATTTCACAGTTATTGATAAAAAAAAAAGAAGAATCTGGGGGAATAAATCTTTTACATGGTTGGTGGCATTGGATAATACATTCATGGCTGATCATTTGAGAAATAGATGCTTTGAAATGGCTAGCATATATTTTATGTGAAATGACAAGGAAGATATGAAGCACTTAGTAATCACATGCAAGGTGGCATATTTTCTTTAGAGGTTTTTATCCTCCTTGTTAGTTTCTCATCCTCATAATCCAGATGAAATCTTCTCTTTGCGGTCAAGGTACATGGAGGCAAGAAGGCTAAAATTTTTTGGAGCTGTATCCCTTTATAATTTGTTGGGGTTTATGGATGTAAAGGAATAGAAGACTATTTGAAGACCAAAAAAAAAAAAAAAAGAAATATCAAGAGAATATGCATGGTAGAGGTGCTCAGGTTCAGCCTAGCCTGGCCCACACATTTGTACATATGTTATTTATACATACATACATATTATTTTATGCTATATTTTATATTTTATATATAAATAATATAATATGTCATTTATAATAAATATTATACATAAAATTCTATATTATATAATGTATAAAATAAATTTTATACACATATTACATGACATATAATATAAAATATTATATCTGTACTATTATAAACTAGATACTTGCCTTGATTTTGCTGCAGGTCATAAAAGTTAAAGTTTAATAGCATATTGTTAACTTATATCTTTACCTTCGTTTTGTATTGTGCTTATAATTGGATTAATTTTGTTAGGGACAGGATTGAGTATCAAGAATGAAGCAAGGTGGGTTACGTCCTCTTTTGTACTTTTATCAACCTAGGCTATATGCCCTTATCACTAAGGGTGAGTAAATGGGTAGGTTTTACCTGGAACCGAATGGAACCAAACTCGAACTGGACTTGAACCAATCCTACACAATCTTCTAGCGGATAGGGTCTGGTTCCAAATTCTTGGAACCAACCCCAACCCATTGTTTTTTTAATTTATCAGCAAAGAAAATTCATTTTTTAATTTAAATATTTGTTACAGGGCATATATATGGAACCCATGATACAATAGGTTACTGCAATGGCCAAAATAAGGATGGTCTATCAGCTCCCTGCTTAGCTAACACATCCACCAGCCCATCTGCTTCCCTTTTAACCCATCCAAAATTAGAATTATATTCCTTTGCAAGTTGGTCAGTTTGTCTGAAAATGAAGCTGAGCTTCTAGGGTGCTGACTCAATTTGCTTTGCCATGTTATGACCAAAAGGGAATCTCTTTCAATTTCCAATTCTCTTGCCCCTAATTGTTCAGCAAGCTTCAGCCCTTGCAATAGTGCTTTAGATTCAGCATGAATTGAGTCACCAAAACCGATTGGTTCACAGAACAAGGCCATCACTACTCCTTGATGGTTCCAAAAGACTCCCCAATTCCTGCTCTTCCTGGATTGCCAAAGGAACTGCCATCAAAGTTTAGTTTTAGCTTATTTAAACCTGGTGGTTTCCACTCCATTCTTACACTTTCTCTATGTGGTTCTGAATGTGCCACTTCTCTCCAATTCCTTAAGAAGTCATCAATAGAAATACTCTTTAAGAGCTTCATTGTTTTAACCCAATGTATCAATCTAAATTTTAATGGCTTCGATCACCTCCTCCATTGACTTACTTTTCTCATTGAAGATCCTCTGATTTCTTTCTTCCTAAATAGGCCAAACCAAGGCTGAACATACTACCTTCCACATACATCTTCCCCTTTTCTTCTGTTGCCTCAGAAAATTTGGGTTGAAAAGGCTCACTATGTCTTGGGGAATCTATCTACAACCAAAGAGAGAGCAGTAGTCCCAAAGAGCACACACATGAGGCACATGAGGAGAAAGGAAGATATTTGCCCTTCTTTTCTGTAGCACGTCATAGGTGTTTTACCTTCCCTAGGAACATTTCCTAGCAAAGAGCTTGTACTTTAGGAGGAATTAGTTTGCACCATATTTCTCTCACAGGATAGTTTACTCTCATAGTGTCAGACCAGGCAAGCAAGTTAAAAGCAAAAGAATCATAAGAAAACAAACCATCAAAAGTTAGATGCCAGATTCTATTATCAAGGCCATTTTGATCTAGGTAAACCATTTCCAGTTTTAATCGTAGGACAAGGAGAGAATCACACTCATTGTCTCTTAGGCCCCTTCTGAACCCAAAGTCCCAATTTATCCCAGTTTATGACGGTGCAGCAACCCTAGCTATAGTTTCAGCCTTAAGGTTTGACAAGGAGTAAAGGTTAGGAAATTGCAAGCAAAGGGGTTGATCCCCAAGCCAAAGGTCTTCCCAGAATAAAATATTAATCCCACACCCAACATCAAGATGCATGAAATTAGTAAATAACGGCAAGATTTCAGAGATTTCTTTCTAGGGGGAATTTGAAGTTGCATTAGCTTCTTGCACCTCAGCCATTATCCACTGCACCTGAATGCTTTCAATGACCTTGTGCCATAGTTTATCTTCCCCACAGGGAAACCTCCACAACCATTTTCCTAGTAGAACTGTATTTCTCTTCACTAAGTTTCGAACTCCTAGTCCACCTTGCTCCTTGGGTTTACAAACCTGCTCCCATTTTACTAAATGATCTTTTTCTTCCTTTCCTACCTCCCATAAAAAATCCCTCATTATATTTTCCAGTTGTCCAGCTATCTTTGTGGGGATCCTAAAGGTGGACAAGAATTGGGCAAGTTTGCTCAGGTGGACTTAAATCAATATAATCCTTCCCCCCATTGAGATGTAGTTTCTCTTCCATATAGATAGTTTCTTAGTGAACCTCTCTATAACTGGTTTCCAAAAGCCCTCAAATTTTGGATTACCCCCCAAAGGCAAACTGAAGTACTCCAGTGGCCAACTTTTTACTTCACATCCTAGTATTTGTGCCACAAATTAGGTTTCATCCTCTTTGATGTTAACTCCTGCCACAGAGCTCTTTCCCCAATTAACTTTTTAACTTTGAGATCATTTAAAACTCTTCTACTAAAGCTTTCAAATTCCTCAATCTAGATTCACCACCATCCTCACAAAAAATGATAATGTTTTCTGCAAATTGCAAATGAATCACTACCACCTTAGATCTCCCAACCCTCCAACCTCTGAAAAAGATATTCTTGATCAGTCTTGAGGATTTGCCTACTTAGAACCTCAACCACAATTGTAAACAAGAAAGGAGAAAGAAGATCTCCTTGCCTTATTCCTCTTTTTGTTGGGAAGAAATCCTTACCACCCTACATCTTTGTTGCCACACACTCATTTACAACAAGGATTTGGTCCCTTCAACAAAGGCTCCTTAATTTTGGGAAACTACCAAGAGTAAAACAGTCTTTAGCCTACCTACCAAGATTTTTGCAATGATTTTATAAACGCTAACCAAAAGGCTTATAGGCCTATAGTCCTTAGGAGTTCTTGCCTCTTTCTTCTTGGGTATTAGGGCTAGGAAGTTTGCATTTGCTCCTAGTGAAATTTTCCCTTCTCAATGAAATTCAACAAAGACAACCATTAAATCATCCTTTATAATTTCCCAACAGTCCTGATAGAAAGCAATCGTGAAACCATCAGGTCTTGAAGCCTTTAACCTTTCCATAGTTAAAACTGTTTCATGGACCTCATCCTCACTAAAGGCTCTTTCTAAGAGAGCAGCTTTATGGACCAGCACCTTATCCCAATTCAAATCCCCTAAGTTCACAGTCCTATCTTCTAGGAGGCAAAGATTGATTTAAAATGATCCATGAAGCACTTTTCAATTTCCTCCTTCGAAGTTATTATCTGATCTTCAACCACAATGCTAGAGAGAAAGCTCTTTCTTCTTCTCCCATTTGCCAAAGAGCGAAAGAACTTTTAAGTTTCCATCCCCATCTAGTAACCACTTGACTTTTTTGACGAGAAATGGTAACTTTCATAAATCTTAAAAGGAAAGTTAGTACAATTTTCACATTCATAGGTAAGGTGACCCCTCAAAATAAAAACTTACAAACACACCCAGAAAAGAGTTTCCCTACTAACTCCTTGCTTTGCTAAAGTATCATCCATTGCATTTGTTGACCTCCTAGTCCATTTAAAAAGTGCTTCAAGCTCCCTTGTTAGGTTCAGTATTTCTCTTGCAGACATCTAAGGGACCAAGTGCCCAAACTATTTATTTGCATCCAACCTACTACCAATTTTTTTATCAATAGCATCAAATTTTGTTAACCTGAGCAGAAAGTGGTAAATACAAATGGTTCAAAACAATTTAAGGTTCATGAGAAGTAAAACCTCTTATCTCTCCCCCAAGAAGCCCCAATTCCCTTACAATTATGCCCAAACAACGAGTCTCTCTCCACCACTTGCTTAGCTAACGTATCAGCTATAGCATTTGTGCTCCACTTAACCCACCCTATCCTTACTTCCATATCTCTAGTTAGCCACCTGAATTTCTTCCTATTATTATTATACATCCACATTTTCATTCCCTCATCCTATAGCAAGTTGATCACCAATTTTGGGTCTCCCTCAACACTTAATTTTCTGATGCTCATTGCCTTCGCCCTTTGTATGCCTTCCATTACAACCATGACTTCTGCCCTCAATGAATCTCCTTCCCTAGTCAGCCCAGAATATAGTGCAATACTTTTGCCCTCCTCATCTCTAAATGCACCTCCATTGCCGGAAGCTCCTAGATTTCCTAAGCTACTACCATCAAAATTTAGTTTAATAAATCATCTATCCAGTGGGCTCCAATGATGAGCTATGATAGCCTTATTAGTAAATGAATCTGTCACTGCCCTCCAGTTCCTCAGTAAATCATTTGCTGAAATACAAGACAAGTCTTTCAAGGACTTCAACCAATGCACCACTTTCATTTCAATTGCTTCAAATGCTTCTTTCCTTCTTGCTTTATCCATGAAAATTCTTGAGTTCCGCTCAACCTACTACCAATTTTGAATCTCCATCCACTTCTAACTATAGAAAACCCAATTGTTTATCCAACCTGAGGCCTTGGAGGAGTGCCAAAACTTTTGCTCTAAGTGAGTCACCTAATCCTATCGAGCCAAAGAAAAGGGCTAGAACTCTTTCTTCCACATTTCTAAAACACCCCCAATTCCAGAAGGACCAAGATTACCTACAGAGCTGCCATCAAAATTCAACTTCATGCCAAAACGCAAAGGAGGGGACCAATCCTCATGGAAGGTAATATATAAGTAGGAAGAGCCCGCTACTATGCTCCAGCCTCTAAATAAACCATCTACAAAGAAGTCCTTGACGAGATCCAACAATTCCAGCAATGTATAGCCTTGATGGTGATCCCTTCTATGAGTTCAAGTGCTATTCTTACTTGCCCTTGGAAAATCTTGTTATTTCTCTCTTCCCGCACTGCCCAAATAATTAATACCCTCGTTGTTCTCCACACCACCCATCCTCTTTTCTTTGGTTGTTGGAAAAAGCTAAGTTCTTTTTTTAATCAATAACACATTTCATTAATTAATCATAGAAATAATTTCAAAGGGGAAGATAAACTTTCTTATCTTCCAGCTGAGGCTTGAGCCCCCAAGAAAGGAAAAATAATAATTACACCTGAGCCCAAAGCATAAACTCCCTCTCCATCCCTTGCTTAGCTAACCCATCAGCAAAAGAGTTAGCTGATCTTTTCATCCAACTGATCTTGATTTCCATCTCTTGAACCAGCCACCTAAATTTCCTCCTCTCATTGCTGTAATTCCATAACCCACTGTTGTCTTTATTCAGCCACCCTACCACCACCTCCGAGTCTCCTTCAATTATAAGTTTTCTTATATTCATCTCCTTAGCTCTCTGGACTCCTTCCATAACTGAATAGATTCCGGCTCTGAGAGAGCCACCCACTCCAATTGGGCCTGAGAACGAGGCTGAAACAATCCCATTCTCATCCCTAAACACACCCCCAATCCCCGAGTGTCTAGGATTCCCTCTACTACTCCCATCAAAGTTTAGTTTTAAGAAACCAGCTGGTGGAGGGGTCCAAGACACACTCATTACTATTTTGGTCTGGGTGCAACTAGCAATCTCACCCCACTTCCTCAACATGTCATCCACTGTGTAATATGTGAACTCTGAGGATTTCAGCCACTGTACAACCCTTATATGGATCATTTCTCTCAGTCCTTCAGCACCTCTCTCTACTTCAAAGAAGATCCTAGAGTTTCTTTCTTCCCATAAAGACCAGCATACCGCAGCCCTCAGGCATCTCCACATGGTCTTACCCCTTTCCATACGCCACCTAAAGAAAGAAGGGGAAAAAAGACTTTGTAAGTTTGATGGAGGGTTCCAAAATACACCCAAAGAGGGAGAAAGCCCACTCCCAAATAGACTTTGCAAACTGGCATGACACCATAAGGTGAAAACCAATCTCCCCATCAGCTTTACAAAGAACACACATGTGAGGGGATAAACATGTCTTGGGTCTCTTCTTTTGGAGCAAATCACCAGTGTTGATTCTTTCCAGAAAAACTACCAACCCTAGAAGGAATTAGTCTGCACCAAACCTCTTTAACAGGAAAGGGGAGGGCTACAAGACTGGTGGACTAGCTTAAGACTTTGAAGAATGAGGCACAAAAGAATAAGCCAGTGGGGGTGGGGGTCCAAATTCTGGAGTCCAAAAAAAAGCTAAATTCAAAAAGATCCACCACGCTTGTAGGAGGATTCCACCTACACCAAATGAGAGAGAAACATTCCAAAATGTGAGTAACAAAAGGATAGGATATTAATAAATGATTTACCGTCTCACCACTCTTCAAGCAAAAGCTATTGACATGTAGGGATAAGCACCCGTTTGATCTTTTGCTTTGAAGCACATCCAAACTTCCAAAGGTTAATTTTTGGAGAACCACTTCCTAACAAAAGGCCCATTCACTAATGGGCCTTTCAAAGAACCACTTTCCATGAAGCAGTTTTCACTATGCAACCAAAAAACCACTTACATCTTGAATTTTGTTTCCAACAAATTTCTTCCTTCCTTAGAATGTCCTCTAGCTGCACTTTCAAATTCCATCTTTTTAATCTGTCCTCCAAACCACACTCTCTTTGGACCTCTTTTTGGTCTAGTTCCTCTAATAGTCTATCCTTTTAGCAATTTCCCCCTTTTTCTCTTCTAGTCTCCTAAAACTTCTCTATTCCACTCCTTAATTTTTTCTTTCAACCTCTTCAATTTCTTGGTGAATCTCAACCCTCTATTCTAGTCATTGATTCCTCTTTCATCCACCAAGCTTTCACTTTGTCTACAAATCTTGGAACTTCCCCAAGGAGGTTTTCCTCATTTAAACACAAAGGGTAATGGTCTGAGGTTAACCTAGGAAGGGCTTTCAGAGTTAGGTTTCCCCACAATTCTTCCTAATCAATGGAGAGCAGGAATCTATCCAATTTGGGACAAACTTGATTTCTTAAAATTTTGGCCAAGTGAAAGTAGCTTTTAGCAATTGAGGTTCTTTCAACTCTATGAACTCTATCAAATTGTTGAACTTCCTCATTGCTGCTAGTATATTAAATTCTTTACATACTTATGATATTGAAAATAAAGTGTTTTCTATTAGTTTTAATAACGCCAGTAATAATGATTCAACAATAAATATTTTAAAATCTCAATTAAGACCATGTTTAAATGATAATTTATTTTATATTAGATGTGTATGTCACATCTTACGCTTATGTGTACAAACTGCTTTAAAATTATTTCACCTCACATTTCTAAAATTAGAAATCGTATTATGTGTATTAAAAGTTCTAGAACAGGAAAACAAGAATTTAAATATTTTATGCCAAAAACATGGTCTAAAATATAGAAATTCGGTATTAGATGTTCAACATAGGTGGAATTCCACTTATTATATATATTTTTCTTATCAGCAATTCCACCTAGTCTATGTTAGAGAGTTGTATTTCATATAAAGACATTCTTACTTTTATAATCAGAAAATGCTCCATGGTTTTATAACTAATGACAATTGAGAAATTGTTGTTTGTATAAAAGATTTTTTTACAATTTTTTTATGATACAACTAGTGCATTTTCAGGTGTTTATGATACAACTTCTCATATTTTAGTTAATCAATTATTTATAATTAGTGATTTTTTAAAATATAGAAATAATTTAAAATTTCAAAATATTATTGATGTAATGGAAATTAAATTTGAAAAAATATTTTGCCTCTATATTGCTTAGCTACAATATTAGATCCTAGGATTAGAAAAAATAGTTTGGATGTTTTTCTTGAATCTTATTATGAAAATATAAGAAGTGATTTTGGAACAAAATGATGAAGTTAATAATTTATTATTTAAAATGTATAGTATATATGAATCACAATTATTAGGACATAGAAGAACTTGTACAACCTCCATTACTGGAACCACTAGTTCTAGTAGTGAAAGAGATAGAGTTTGGTCATTAATAAATAAAAGGCAACAATCAGCTGCCACTTCATCATCAAGTTCATTTACTAAACATAGCTTTTATTTACAAGCTAATTTTAATAGCTTAACAGATGCCCTCAACTCTAACGGATTAAATAATTTTGATATTTTATCCTAGTGGAAAGAACATGGAAAAAAAATATCTAGTGCTTGCCACCATGGCAAATGATCTACTAACTCCTCCTGTGTCCACCATTCCATCAAAGTCTTGTTTTACTACAAGTAGTAGGGTATTGGACAACAAGAGAAGCTACATGAATGGTGAAAGCCTGTAGATGCATATATGTTTGAAGGATTGATTGGATATTGAAGACAACTATAAAATCAGGGAGGGCATGACACTTCAACTGATAGTTCACGAGAAGAAAACGATGTAAATCAAGAACAAGAAGATGGAGGAGGTGGAACTTGAAGTTGATATTTTTTTGTATATTCAATAGTTGTACAACATTTTTAAAATTATTGTAAATGTTGTTTTTCAATTTTATCTAGAATTTATTTGATTATTTCAATACCACTATAAATTTTTATTTTCAATTTTATCATATTATTTTTATATTTTATTCCAATTCCATTGTACTTTTTTTCAATTTATTCTTTTACTTCATATGCAATTTTTGCTCCTCCCAACTTGATATATTCTTAGTGCATTTAAACCTAATGTTTTCACAATGAAATTGCTTTCAATTAACTACAATTTTCTTTAGGTTGATGTCTAGATTCTGGAGCCATTGATGCATGTGCCCCATGAAATGACTATAGTGAAATGCATATACTTAACATGATAAAACAAGGCCAATCCATCTAATCAGGTAAAGTAAATCTCACCAGACAATTCCCACTTGTCAAATTTCACCATCCATGCATCTGAACCAATCTGTGCAGATGAAACTCGATCTACCCATACCCGGAATTGTTTTCCCTGTTTGTCTCCATAAATCTTTGTCATTGCATCAATGCAGTCATGAAGAGAGCGCTCAACTCCAGAAGGATGGACAAGGATGCCGGCAGCATACTGAACAAAAAGATATACAAATTTAGCAACTTTACAATCAGTAACTAAGAAAAAAGCCATTAGGCCGTTACTCAATGTTGGTACTATCTTTCTGGGGTTTTGGGAGGCCCCAGAAAAAAATCAAGAGGGGAAACAAATGAATGGCCAATCCAACATCTAAAAAAGGTAAATGGGATAAAGTATTCAGAAAAATCAATCATGTCATCCTGTTAAAGTTGAGCAGGCATGTACACTAGGTATTACATATTCAAAGAAAAATATATTACACTACCAAGAAAAGAGTATAAATTTAGTCTTGTAAAACAATGAAGTTTTGGGTTTCTTTTTTTTTTTTTTTTTTTNGATTGAAAGAGACTATGACCCACTATTTGTCAGCTATCTAGGGTTTTGGCACAAAGTGGCCACTCTTGGATTCAAATCCGCATTCTCATGCTTATCAGCCTTAGATTCTTTTGAATAAAGTAACGAAATTATATTCTATTCAAAAAAGGGTAATGAAGGTACCATACATGGAAAAAGAGCTACACAGATCAAAAAAGTGAGTCTTGCACTCCCAAGTCAATCTAGAGTTGGGACCAAACCAGGGCAGTGATCTCAAATTTTTGGACCTTTTTTTTTGTATTTCAGTGGGAATTACATCCATGACTTTTCCAGATGAACCAGCTGGCACTTTTGTTAGTGGGTTAACTTAAACAGTTGGCTTTCTCTTACTAGAATAGTTGATTAAAAATCAAACAAAACTATTCTAGAAGGAAAAATGAATTGATATCAATTATCAAAAAAAAAAAAAAAAGAATTGATATCTGCCATACACAGAAAGCTTTCATGTTCTGCATATACTGCTGAGAGTTATCAACTTCTGCACGCCTCCATCTCTCATAGAACAAGTAAAACTTCACTACTTCATGACCAGGATTGGCATTTTCTTGCTTGCACTCTGAGAAGTCTGCAACATCTCTTGGAGGTATGCTTGGACCCAGCTTAAAATGACCAATTGCTTGTATTATTCCAGCTGCACACCTTTCAGTTGCATGGATTATATTAGGATTTCCCTTGGCATTTTGAGCATGCCACTGCAATAGTTCTTCCTGGGCATTGCTAACCTGCATATAAAACATACAAATGGGGAAAAAGTAATTAAAAAAAGAAACCAAAATGTTTTAATCGAGTTAACAAGCAGTTAAAGTGCACTTCAGGCTACCAACCATGACACCATATACATCTGGAATACTAAAGAGTTCAGCATCATTTCCAGAATCACCACAAACAAGAGTGTTAGTTGGTGCTTTTCCTTCAGATGTGAACTTTTTAAGTAGATATGCAAGAGCCTGTCCTTTGCCAGCACCTTGTGGTAGAACATCCAAATCCATTCCCCCACTGTAAATTATTTTTACATCTAACTGGCCAACAAGAAAGACAAAAAGAAAATAAAAGGAAAAAAGTAAAACCAACATCCAGACAACATATGGTTGTGGTAAGTGTTAAGTTAATCACAGAAAACAGCATACAAAGTTCAAAGAAACAAATTATTAGTATTCAAGAAATAGCATTTCTGTTCAGACATTCAATCTTACCCCACGTTTTTCCAAACGTTCTGAAAGAACCTTTATAACCTCCTGGGCCTTATCCTTCTGTATGTAAAAGCTCACCTTGTGTGGTCGCTGCTCCGTCTCTGACTGTGAATCATAAATTTCAATATATTCAGATTCTAAAATAGTATGAAAGCCAATTTTCTTTCATGCTGTATTATGTATAATGTCAATTTTTATCATGTGGAAACTTAATTTATTTACATTACTGATTAATTACAACATCTGACATTCATATTCACGGCCAAGATAGCAATCAAGGAACCAAAGGCTAGCAGCTAAAATGCATACCTGTAAAGTAAGCTGGGGGAACTTTGATGTTTCCTCTCTGACAATGTTTCTGTCCCATTTGTGATTCAGAAACTGCTCCCATCCATCATCTGGAACCATTGATTCACCATATGTTATCTCAGTCCCCACAGACATTATAGTTATATCTGGAGTCAACATGGGTTTCTCTTTCCTCAACTGTTTGTAAAGTGTAGGTGACCTTCCAGTCGAGAAAACTAACAGAGAATTATGACGATAGCTGGCTTCCCATAAGGCATTAAATCTAAGAAGTGAAAGGTTTTCCTGATCATGATGATCCACCTATAGACAGAAAAAACCTTGTGCAATAGAATAAGGGAAACACAAGAATATTATAACATCCATAACCATAAGTTGAAAATTATTTCTCAACCTACCATTGTATGATCAAGATCTGAAACTATCATGAGATGTGGGGAACCATTAAGTCGATCCATGGTTTCTCTAAAACCAGCCCCTAAGCCCTTCATATATATACAAAGTTTTGAAAATTAGTGAGGATTATTTGAATCAAGAAGTAAAAAAGAAGCTCACACCTTAGCATATATACTAAAACTGTGTTGAATAATTTGTGCATTTATCCTTTCAAATCTTGCCTAAATTGCATAACATTAATAAACATCAAGTTATCCTTGGATTAAATAAACAAAGCTTTCATCATCTAATGGATTAAATAAAATTATAAAAATGAGAAACAATATTCAAGCACCTAAAAAGAAGTGAATAGTTAAGGTAGACATGTACAACCACCTTTACTAATATGGTTAACCCCAATGAATCTAGTATACTCTTCAGCAATTTAGGAAATGGGTATTTCATCTCATGAGATGCAACTTGAGGATTTTTTTATGGATCAATAACTGAAGATTTCATTAAATGATTAAGGGTAGGATAGTACAAGGTATAAAAAGTAATTGGAGATAAAACCTCTTATCTCCAAATCACCTTAACCCTTGAATTACAACTAAGCCCAAAACATTTGATCCCTTTCCACCCTTTGTCTGGCTAATATATCAGCCATGCTGTTAGCCAACCTTTCCATCCATTGAACTTTTACATCCACAACCCTAGTGAACCATTTAAACTTTTTTAATTCATTTTTGTACATCCATGGATCATTTCCCATTTTTAGGAGCCAATTGATTGCCAACTGTAGATCTCCTTCAATATTGAGGACTATATTCAAGGTGATATAGCTGGATATGATTTATTGTCTGTGAATTTAATGGCAACTTTGAGGAGGATATTGCCATTGACTACAAACTGCCAAGAATTTTGGTGCATAAACTGTAAGGCACTTTTAGGAGAGTTTGTGAACACTAAGGTTGTTAGATAATGTATGCCCTTAACTCCAATCAAATTGATGTACACAAACATTTATATATGAATAATATCAATACATTATTGTTTTATGTTTAGATTGGTGTGTTTCTATGAATTATTCCTTAAACCAGACACTTATGAGACTTGTGTTAGTTTAGAATGTTTTCAGCCATTGGATAGACTTGGGAAGTTTATCCTGAGCTAACACTAATATCCTGCCAAATTGGTGGATCAGCTTGTCTCAGTTGTTAGGTTTAGACCCCAAGCACAATCAGTGAGTGTTTGGAAAAAAACATTAAACCTGGATCAATTTCCAATTATGCCCTAGACCTTGGAGACAGATGGGCAAAATTGGAAAATTACACTTAACTTAAGACTTGATTATGATACTGCACTAGGTCTTGGACTGAGTTGTTTTTGATACACCAACCAATGATATCCATCAAGGGTCAAATACTTGGACATGTTGGAGCAGTTTAGGAAATTACCTGAATGGGTGCTCATAGTGATAGGATTGGCCCCTTTGTCAAACAAAGTGAATATCAAGGCTTACACTCTCTCTGATGGAAACCTAAACTGTCGATAGTGGATTTCAACTGCATTTATACATATATTATGTTATTTTCTGAAAAATGTTTGCAAAAGGTTTTAATCTCAGGATCCATCTGAGCAAAGAGTATAACACTGCATTTTGCAGTTAGAGAAGAGGTCCTTCCATGTAAGTAGTGTTTTGATTATTAAGGGTTGAGATGTTAAGGGCAAGAAACCATTATAGGGTTGATAACCTTATGGGTTTTATCTTACATAAGTCCATTATCCTTGGATTTTCATAGGGTGGTTGGATCCAATGATCATTTATATTTAAGTGTTGGACCTAGACTAAGCCCAACTTGTTTGGCTCAAGGTTCACTACCCTTAGGCAGTGAATTTGGCTTGTCCCTTTCCAAGGGTGGGCCGAACCCTTATTGACTTGTATAAGACCTTTGTGGGTCCCATGCCACACAATATTCAGGCCTAAGTGGTCATGCATGCCTATGTGAGCCATTAAGGAAAATAGGCCTTAGGCCCATTACTAATAAGATAGTTTAAGAAGTCATGTGACATGGATCGAATATGGGTATGGAGCACCCGTCCTCCTCTTAAGAAGATAATGTGCTTATCTAATGGATTAAATCCTAATCCAAATCTAATTTGGATCAGCTCCTAAAAGGATTAGGAGAGTGCTCTATATCAGTGTTTAGAAAACCATATCGGATCGGTCAGTTGGCCCAGTTAAATCATGACCCAAGACATTGGTCGGTTCGGTCATACCCCAATAACCACTTTCATTCAAAAACCAGTGAAAACCAACTAACTAGCTGGTTTAACTGGTGAACCGGTTCCAGTTTCATGAAATCGCTTGGGTCTTTAAATAATAGAAATTTTAAATTGTGTTTAGCAAGATTGAACCCATGACCTTTTATTTTCATATATTGCTTAATTACCATTAGTCCACCTCTTAACTTGTGTTAATTAATGACTCTTTATTGTACATATTACTTTATTATGCATGTATTTTAAAGAAAATGTAAATTAAGACACTTGAACCATAATCATTTGCTTTAAAAATTAAATAACTCGGCATCAATACACCAGATTTAAAAATATTAAAAGTTGTAAAACATATTATATATACCATTTATATGACCTCTATTATATATATATGCCACGTTATCACGGTTCGACCCCAGTTGAACCTCTGACCTGTGAACCTCTTCCTTCTTTGGTCTCTAAACATTGCTCTATATAGGGGGGTAAGAGGGAGGGGACGAACTATCCTTTTCTCTCCACCCTCTAGCTATCTTTCTCTTCTCCCTATGCACCCCAAAAACCTAGTTTGAACCAGTTGTGGTGGGGGCTGATTCTCATTAGTCCTTTACTGTGTTTTTTAAGAAAAACATCAAAGGATACCAGGTTCACATAGCTGCATCAATCCAAGCAAGTTGGGATTTGATTTTGCTGAAATGGTGTTGTTGAATCAGCTTCACACATACAACTATGCCATCTTCAGTTGGAGGCCAATCTGGGTTTGATATTGGGCATGAACCACCACCACTTTGGGAGCTGCATACTATGGACTCCAATATTAAATATGATCATTTTTAAATTCGGGTTTCAACTGGTCCAAGTTCAATGCAACATCGATCCGAAAATTCAGGTTTCAAAATACCGAAAAACCGGTTCTCGGGTTAGGCTGAAATTTTTTTTTATTTCGGCCAGCAACTGTAACAAGTTCGGCCATGTTTAATCAAGTTTTTAGTCCGTCAAACAAAGGCGGTTTTATAGAAGATACAACTTTAAGGAATCTATTCAGGGTGATATAGCCGGATATGAATTGTTGTGCATGGACACTTTATGGAAACTTTGAGGTCAATATTGCAGTTGAATGTAAACAATCAAGAATTTTGGTGCATTATCTCTAAGGCACTTTTAGAGGAGAAATGGGAACTACTAATGTAGGGATTGAGATAGCTAACAGCAGACTCTCAAGTTCTATAGACTACAATTGCCTTCTTTGTAAGGATTGAATTGCTGTAGAGATGCTTTTATCTCTTAGCAAGATTAGTTTCCTACTTTTTCTAATGAAAAATGGAAATGGGAACAAGGCTGCTGTTCAAACCATCTTCACCAGCCCCCAGCGGACTTCCTTTGGACTTTCAGAAGATCTACAGATCACTAGTTCCTCACTTGGGCAACATAATACCTCAATTAAAGATGGACCAGATCCTATCCTTGTCCAGAGACAAAGCCAAGTTGTTGGTAGAGTGTTTCCTTCATCTCTGCATTCAGCAAGCAAAGCTACAGATCTCTCCCCTTCCCCAGCTTGCACTTCAAAGGTTGTTTTGGAGGAGAATTCCCTATATAGAAGCCCTTTAGTCCAGTCTTCTGCGGAACTTAGTGTAGACCCCTTGAAGCCTGATATTTTGCGCCAATCCTTTTTGGTTCCTTCTTGTGATTCAGCTAATCTTCCCCTCTCTCCTCTTGTTTTGTCTGTCCAGCCTGCAGGTGTTTCCAGGTCCTGCCCAACAGATGCCATTCCTAGCGATTCGGTGGGAGTAACAGAAGAGATAGGGGATGTTGAGGCTGTAGAAGAGTCTGAGGAAGGGGAGCGAATCTGGGAATTAATAGTGATCCTTTTCGAGCAGTTGGTAGAGGTGGAAATTCATTCCAGGTTAGGATCAGAAGAAGGGGCTGAACTTATAGGACTACTATGGAAAAGGAAGAGGGAGATTAATAAGAGTGGTGCTAGAACTAAAATGGCAATTAATAATTTTAGCAAGGATCAGGAAAAAGGACAAGAAGTAACTCAAACAAAAGCTCCAAACAAGGGGGAGGGAGAGACTTCTACAAGAAGAAAAAAGAAGATGAATAAAGTCCAAAGACTTAGGTATAGTGTGGATTATGAAAGATGAGGCACAGGAAGGAAGCAGAGAAAATTGGGTTAAATTAAGCTGAATCTTTGGGCCTATTTGTTTATATTTCCATGAAGATAATCAGTCAGAATGCGAGGGGATTGCGGAGCTCAAGAAAAAAGTGTCATTAGGGAAGTCCTTAGGAAAGAGAAGCCAACCATTGTCTTAATTCAAGAGTCAAAGCTGACAGGGGTGGATAGAAGATGGGTGAGGAGTGTATGGTCAGCTAGAGGGTTAAGCTGGGCTTTTACACAATCATGAGGAGCATCAGGAGGCATCATTACAATATGGAAGAATGAAGAGATGGACTGTACTGAAGAACTAATTGGCAATTTTACAGTAACAATCAAATTGAGAAGGAAAGAGGATGGTTTTGAGTGGGCTTTAACCAATGTCTATGAACCTAACTCGTATAGGGAGAGGGATGATTTTTGGGAGGAGTTTGCAGCCATAAGGGGTCTTTGGAATGGACCGTGGTGTTTAGGGGTGATTTCAATGTCATTAGGTTCCTAAATGAGACTACCAATCCAAACCATAGGGTCACCTCTAGCATGAGAAAGTTCAACCTGTTTGTGTAATCATATGAACTGAGAGAGCTACCCATGTTGCAAGCAAACTTCACTTGGTCCAATTTCCAAGAAGAACCCCTGTGTTGTAAATTAGATAGATTCTTATTCTCTTCAGATTTCAAAACTGCTAGGAGGGGACTAACAGTAAGGGCTCTCCCTTGACCTACCTCAAATCATTGTCCAATTAGGTTATCCCACGAAAACTTAGGTGGGGGTTGTGTCCTTTCCAGTTTTAGAACATGTGGTCGCTTCATCCTGATTTTATAAAAAAAGGTTCAACTGTAGTAGGAAGAAGACCAAGTGGAAATGTGGAATTCAGGTGGAAAGGGTATAAGTTTTATAAAAAAGCTACACGCCCTAAAATCTAGGATTAAAGCCCGGAATAAGGAGAAATTTGGGAGAGTGAAAGAAAGAAAAGAGTGGAATGCAAATAGGATTCAAGAAATTGATGGAGGTGAGGCTAGAGGTGTAAAACGGGCCGTGTCGGCCCACGGGCTGTGCCGGCCTCCCCTGGGATAACTTGGGGGGTTGGCCCGGCACAACCCACGGCCCAAGCCCGTGCGAGCCAGTGCCATGCTGTGCCGTGGGCCGGGCTGGTCCGTGGACCAAGCCTTGGATCAAGCCTAGCCGTGGACCAGGCCAAAGCTATTTATTTGAAAAGATTGAAAAAAAAACTTAAAATTTTAATTTTATATGAATTTTGATGTATACAATTGCTTATATATACAATAATTAAATAAATTAGTATAGTAAAATTGAAAACAATTGTTTATTTTATTAATATATTATATACTATATATTATTATATAATTATAAATTTATAATTTATATAATATATTATATATTATATATATAAATAATATATATAGGCCGTGTTGGGTCGTGTCGCGGGCCATGGGTAGCATGGCCCGCTCGGTCGTGCCATGTTGGCCCGGCCCACGGACCTAAAACCCCAGGCCCAACACGGCCCACACAATTGTGCCAGGCCTAGCACGGCCCACGAACCGTCGTGCCAGGCCGACCCAAATTCGTGATGGGCCATGCTGGGCCACAAGCGGCATGGCCCAATTTACACCTCTAGGTGAGGCA
This sequence comes from Nelumbo nucifera, assembly GCF_000365185.1. The sequence continues at coordinate 897,724 of NW_010729125.1, forward strand.
GAGAGAAGATTGACAATTGGAGAGAGGGAAGAGCGTGGAAGCTGTAACAAGAGTTGGAGGAAATCATAAGGAAAGAGGAGATAAGTTGGAGACAAAAGTCTAGGTTAAGTAGCTGAAGGAGGGAGATGGGAATACCAAATTTTTTCATACCCTAGTAAATGGAAGGAAGAGGAAGAATTTTATGGGGAGGCTAGAATGGAATGGGGAAGTGATTACAAGTGAGGAGGAGGAGAGAGAGAGAGAGAGAGAGAGAAGAACTTCCTGACCTCGATTGGCTTCTAGGGAATAGAGTTTTGATGGATCAACTAGAAAAGAATTTTGAGGTCCAAGAAGTAAAAATGTTGTTTTTTCAATGGAAAGATCTAAAGCCCCGAACCCAGATGATTTCACGATGGCCTTTTACAAAGATTGTTGGGATATTATAGGTGGTGATTTAATGGAGGTCTTCTCGGAATTCTTTGAGAGAGGAAAGATAAATTTGGGTGCCAATGCTACTTTCATAGCTCTGATTCCTAAAAAGGTAAATGCAAACCACCCAAAGGATTTTACGCCCATAAGCCTAATTGGTAGTATGTATAAGGTAATCTCAAAGGTTTTGGCAGAAAGAATCAAAAAGGTACTATCATCCTTGATTTCTTTGAACCAAGGAGCATTTGTGTTAGGAAGACAAATTATTGATCAAATCCTTATTGCCAATAAATGTGTGGATTACAGAAAAAGACAAAGAGAAAAGGGTCTGATTTGCAAATTGGACTTGGAGAAGGCCTATGATTTGGTGGACTGGGGTTTTTTTACAGGAAGTATTGAGAATTAGAGGATTTGAAGAGAGGTGGTGCAATTGGGTTAAGGGTTGTATCTCTTCATGCCACTATTCCATTTTGGTAAATGGGGTAGCCAAGGATTTATTCTCGGCAAAGAGAAGTTTAAGACAAGGGGACCCTCTTTCCCCTTTCCTTTTCACCTTAATAGTTGATGTTTTGAGTGTTCAGATTACTAGAGCCGATGCTAGTAATTTGCTTAAAGGGTGGAGAGTAGGAAGGGAGGGAATAGTTGTAACCCACCTTCAATTTTCTGATGACTTGACTCTTTTTTGTGAAGGATATTCGAAGGAGTTGGAAAATTTAAAGGTCTTGGTAGAGAATTTTGAAAAGGTCTCCAACTTGAGAGTAAATCAGAATAAAAGTTGTGTAGCTGGAATTAATAAGCAAGAAGCAAAGGTGGCATCTTTAGCTAGATCTCTAGATTGTAAGGTAAGTGATTGGCCTCTTAAGTATTTAGGCTTACCTTTGGGAGGAACCGAGGTCAGATAGCTTCTGGTACACCCTGTTCTGGAAATATTTTCAAAGAGACTAGTAGGATGGAAAAGGAACTACATCTCTTTAAGGGGTAGAATCAGTCTAATTAAGTCAACACTAGGAAATTTGCCATTGTATTTTTTGTCTACCTTCAAGTTGCCTATTAAGATTGCAAACCAGATTGGGAAAAAAAAATAATGAGAGATTTTCTATGGGAACCTGGTGATTCTAAAAAGGATCATAGGGTAAAATGGGAAGTGGTGTCTAGAAAGAAAGACAAAGGGGGCTTAGGGATTGGAAATATCAGAATAAGAAACACAGCTTTGTTGGGCAAATGGTTATGGAGGTTTCCTAAGGAGCAAGAAAGTTTATGGCACAAGGTGATACGAGTATTATTCATCAAAAAAAAAGGCGATAAGAAGTATTCATGGAATAGCAACAAATGGATGGGATGCTTGACTCGACCCAAGGGCTTCGCGCTTTCCCCCGTGGAAAGATATTGCTAGTATCCTGCCTGTTTTCTCTCCTTTCATTAGGTATGATGCTTGCGTGGGTAATAAGACTCTTTTTTGGGAGGACTTGTGGATTGGGGAATCTCTACTTAAGGATAGGTTCCCATACCTATTTCCCTTTCTTTGAAAAAAGTTTCAAATTATCACTTCTTTTCGTGTTTCTCGGGATTCTTGGGATCTAGGACCAAGGAGAGGATTGAGGGACTCAGAAGTGGGATTGGCAAATGATCTTTTTTCTCTTCTAAACTCAATTTTTCTAGACCACTCATGTCTTGATAGTAGAATTTGGACCGAAACTTCTTCAGGTAGCTTTTTTTTGTCTTCGTTTTTCTATGCTATGGTCCTTCCTTCTAACCCGATCACCTCCTTTCCTGTTAAAGAAGTTTAGAGCGCTCCAGTACCCCTAAAGGTAAGGGATTTTTGTTGGGAAGTGGTTCTCCAAAAAATTAATACATTGGAAATGCTTCTAAGAAAGAGGCCAAATTGGTGCTTGTCCCCTCATGTCTGTAGCCTTTGCTTGAGGAATGGTGAGACGGTGAATCACCTATTAATTTCTTGTCCTTTTAGTGCTCTTATTTGGGATTGGTTCTCCTCTCTCTTTGATTGCAGGTGGACTTCCCCCTCAAGCACAGTGGAATTATTTGATCCTAGCTTTTTCCAACAACCAAAAATAAAGGAAGGATGATGTGGAGAACGAGGACAACTATCTTGTGGGCAGTGTGGGAAGAGAGAAATAACAGGATTTTACAAGGGAAAGAAAAATCAGCTCTAGAAGTTATAGAAAGGATCACCATCAAGGCAGTACATTGGCTGAAAACTCTTGGCTTGTTCAAGGATGTCTCCATAGATGATTCGATTAGAGGCTGGAGTATTTTAGCAAGGTCTTCTACTTCATCACCTACCATACAAGAAGTTTGGTCCCCTCCTTTGCAGTGTAATGTCAAACTGAACTTTGATGGCAGTTCTGTTGGGAACCCTGTACTTTCTGGAATAGGGGGTGTGTTTAGAGATGCAGGAGGAAAAATCCCAGCTATGTATTCTGGTCCAATAGATTTGGGGGACTCGCTTACAGCTGAAGTGTTGGCCCTCCTCCAGGGGCTCAGATTGGCCAAGCAATTGGGCTTTCGACAGCTAGAGGTGGAGGGAGATTCAAAATTAGTAGTAGGTTGGCTGCAATCAAATAGTTTGGGAACGTGGTTCCTTAGACAACCTGTAAGGGAATTATTATTATGCCTCACAAGGGAGCTGGGTGCACAGGTTTCTTGGTCTAGAAGTCAGCAAATGCTTTAGCTAACAACCTAGCACAGCAAGGGGTGAATTGGGAGGTTTTGTTTTGGGTAGTGTTGTAAGTTGTTTTTTGTTCAGGGGTCACCTTTCACTTTAGTAGGTGACAGTTGTACTTCAAGATTTTTAGCTAATGAAAGTTATCGTTTCCTATCAAACAAAAAAAAATGGAGTTAACATTAAGATTACAAGACATATCAAAGTAAGTACAAGCTAAAGTTACTACCAACTAGCTTTCTTTACAAGGATGAATTAGTGGTAAGGCAATAGTTCTATGTCATAGTGGGATTGATCCCTAGTTCTTTTATTTCATGTTCTATTTTTATTTACATCATTTCAAGCACTTGTATGTCTTTTTTCTGATAGTAAGGGAAATTTTCATTAACCAAAAATAAAAACAAGTACAACATTTTGTGAAGAGCACCACAAAGAATACAAGCATGGTCCATAACAAAATAGACAATCCCCCAAGGCCAACATTCTTAAGAAAAAAGGTTGCAACAATCCAAAGTTGCCCACAGATTAACCCCAAATCCTTGGCAGTCTAGGTTGTACTTTTTTAGATGAGATTGTTGTATTTATCATGGACTTCCCTTGTGATCCCCGTTGAGTATATTTTAGAAGATAAAAGAATTGCAGGTATATATATCTGACAACAAAATTTGTATTTTGAAAAAAGAAAGGGGGCGAAAGAAAAATACAATGACTAATGTCCTTGAGCTCACTGGTTAGTGACAATTGTTATAATCAGAGCTTGGGCCACTGCAATAGTATGGCAGAACAGAAATAGGAAATTTAAGAAAAGTTTAGGCTAGAGGCCCTAGATCCCTCCTCACCTTGAGCATCATATTAGAATTAAAAGTGACTCGTAATCTTTTCTTCTATTGTTCATGGTAAGAAATCATATTCCATATGGGCCAAAAATATGAATTTTAAGGCAAGGAGGCATCTTGATTATACAGGATCTATATCTTGCAACAGGTTGGACAATTAAGAGGCTTGGTACCGACCACTAGACAGGTCCAAGATAAGCAATGGTCACATAAATGTAAAAAACCTTTAACCATCACATATTTAGAATCTTCTTTCATTTAATATACAAGGGGCCTAACCAATGGTGGATCTTGACCTCATGCGACATGTGGCAAGGTATAAGTAGGCATGGGTCTTGTGTTCCAAACCCAAGGTTTATCCTTCAGGAAAACAAGTAATCGGGATAACACTAAAAATCCAGACTATATTTTATTGAGAAACTTCAGAAAAGAGCATTTCAAAAATCAAGATTCAGAATCAATCTGACTAAAATGGAAGTTGCACAACTCCAGAAGCAATGAAAAAATATCCCATCAAATTATTGAGAAACAACAAAAAATAACATTTAATAACCGAATGAAATTCAAAAGAACAGTATTTGGAAACAATATAAATGTTAATTCACTTAAAAATGGCATTTAAATGCTTTACTAAAACAATCTGCAATCAACACAATTGCAGAAGGTGATATAATGATGCCTCCTACTATAGCACTCTCCTGAAATGCAGGCTCATCAAAGTAAACCAGTTTCTCCTGGTCACATCATATGTTTCCTCTATACAAAACTAAATTTAATCATTGCAAGACACAGCAGCAACACTTTAAACTGAAAATCACACCCAAACAAAATTTCTAAATGTCAATACCAAAAACAAAAGGCTCTAAGCAAACAAACACACGAGTACAAGAAAATTAGATATCAAATGAATCAAATATGAATCTAACCGCTACCCCTATACCATGCAGAGAGCAAAACACAACCAAAGAACACAAATTACTGAAAAACAGCAATCAATCATTATAAAACAAACATGCAAAAAAAACATAGAATTAAAAAAAAAACGACGGTTAAAATAACGATTAACTCAGACTCCTGACCTAACGATCTAAATTCCCAAATCACAGGTAGTTTCAGGAGATTCTCGAAATCAATGGCCAAAAATTAACAAAAAAAAGTAGCATCCAACACTGAAACCGAAGAAAAATGATTACCAGATGATTGAGAAGCTTGGGATTCTCTTGCTCGATCGGGAGGAGATGGATGGAACAAGGAGATATCGATGCTCGTTCTCTCTATTTGTAAAGGCAACGCATTGGCTTACCAATCAATGTTGGTATGGGAAATGGATCCATATTCGTGGCGCTTCTTTTTTGCAAGCAGCAAAAAGTGCTGAGAAAATTAAATGGAAAGAATGGATTTGTCTCCTTGTTATGCTACACGTGGGAGTGGGACCCACTATGTATGTATTATTTAACTTGGTGGGACCTTCATTTTGTGGGACATCTCCATCTATTGGATCGGACGAACTCTGATTTGAAACGATGTTGTCTCAACAACCTCAGCCGTCCAAGGAGTAGTAAGGACAATGAGAACCGTTGGATGCATCAGCATAGAAAGAACTGTCATAAGTCAGGTCTACCCGATAGAACCGAACTGATCGAACCAATTCTACCGGATATGGTCTATTGTTCCCGACAAATAAATAGATTGAGACTCCCGATTACTACTTGGGGTGAGACCGGTTTGCTGTTTCGAACCGATTTATATGGAGATCTCTTGGTTTTTCTTGCAATTGTTGTTATATAATTTTTGTCTAAAAGGGTAAATTTTGTTGGAGAAGGTGGCCAAACATCATGTGAAGTTGGTGAGAGCTAGACAACTGAGATGGTCCATGACCCAAGCACACGACGAAAGTAAGCAGCCCCAAGATGCTTGTTAGGGGAGGAGCATTCCAATGCTCAAGTCAATTAAAAGAAAGTAGTGATCATTTAGGCCGAGCTAGTGAGGCTAAGCTGGTTGTAGTCATATGAGCTAAAGAGCTCATACATGGGCAAGAGAGCAATGTAAAGAACTTGAGAGAGTGTAGAGAGTGTTAGCCAAAAATGTACCAAGAAGAGTCTCACCTTGGGCACCGTGCCCTTATATACCTGTCAGGGAGGAGTTCAGATCGGTGCCCCACAACGCTGTCCCATAGTACATCTCCGCCGTGTGTTGGGAACATCTCCTGATGATAACATCATCAATTTTGATACTATTATTAGGAGATATTCCTAATACATGACAGAGATGTTCTGTGAGACGTTGCCAGGCACTCCATGTGGGGTGCAGATGTGAACTCATCAGGGGAGTGTCATTGTGTTCATCGCTTATGGGGCACTTGTTAGCTTCTGAGGTAATCAGCAATCGAGGTTAAAAGGGTGTGCAGTACGCCAGTACCATATACATTCCACGCTACAAAGCTCGGGGTCATTAGTAGATGTATCAGGGGAGTGTCATTGTGCTGGACTACCATTCGGGCCTGGGTTGGCCATGCCTGCCTGGCTCAAAAGGGAAGTCAGCATGGCCCATTGCATGAGATCAAGTGAGCCTCTATAGTGCCAAGTTGAGGGTGGCATGATTCTTTTAGAAAAATTGAAAAAAAAAATATTGAAAAAGTTAAAAAGAATTAACAAGATAGACAAGAGATTTAAAAAAAAAAAATTATTCTATATGAATTTTATTGTATACAATTGCTTACGTATGAAATAAACAATGACTACACGTAGAAGTTGTTAATCTAGGTGAACTAAAATGGCTCAATGACTACACACAGAAGTCGGAGGCTCAAAGGTGATTCTCAAGGAGGAGCACTTAATGCTCAGGTCAATCAAGAGAAAGTAGTGATTGACTAGGCCAAGTTGGTCATAGTTGTACAAACTAAAGAGCCTAAGTAGGCAAGAGAGCAATGTAAAGAGATTGAGAGTTGAGAATTGGTCATAGCGATACGACGAATCAGCCCCACAAGACTGCCCCCCACACAATACATCCCTTCCATGTATTATTAGGAACATCTCCCGATGATGATACCATCATTTCTAGTATTATCATCGGGAGATGTTCCCAATATACAATGGGAATGTGCTGTGGGACGTTGTGGGAACAGTTTTGTGGGGTGCTAATTTGAACTCATACGTTAAGTTCGAAATCATTATTGGCGGGTTTCATTTGGTGTTCGTAATGTGTCACTATTTCGCCCGAGGGTTGTGGCATGCACCAATTTTAGCTTTGGGGGCATATGAGGGTGTGCCACATCACTATTCTTTAACTTGTCCACTCTGGACATGTGGTAGTCTTTGACTCATCCAAGTGTCAATTTGTCAGGTTTCCATGTAGTAGTTCAACCTGGGCCAGAATTCCATCAACTTGTTTTTATCAAAAAATGAAGTTTTAAGTTGTTACTATGACATGTAATTATAGACCTCAAGTATAATTGATTTAATGGGATCACACCTGATTTTCCCAATTATTAATTGATTTGGTTCTAATTTTGTCTTATCGAACCAATTGATAATCAGTTAAGAACTGATCCACCTTATCCCAAACCAGACACGACCCATTGGCAACTCTAATTAGACAATTGAGGGTCAAATAGATTGGCAATTTGGCATGTATTTGGCCCTGATAGTATCTAAAGCCAATGTCATTAATTGGGATTTGTTTTAAGTGGATCCATGCATGGATTGATAGAAGAGTAATGCCAAGGATATGACACGAGTTTGTTTTCTTACCTTGTAAATAGGGGGTTCAAGTGCTCAACTTATGTTGGGCTGACCTAAATTCAACCTGACTTTTTGGGTTGCTTTGGTCAGATTAGGTTGGATTGGGTTGAAATTAATGTTAGGATTAAAAAGTATGAACCCAATCTAACTTCAGGTTGGGTTAGAGTGCCAGATTGGCCCATGGGTTGGATTAGGTTGAATAGGGTCGAGATTAGGGTTAGGATGAAAAAATATGAACCCAATTAACTTTAGGTTGGATTGGAGTTGAGGGCTTTAGGCCTAGGCCAATTCATCCCAATTTGAATTAGACTAGTTTTCATATTTGTATAAATATTATATAAATATGCATGCATGCATGAATGTATGCAATCATGTTTTCATGAATGCACGTATTTATATACATGTATCAACAATTTCTAATTTTAAGTTTAAAAGCAAAAATCTCTTAGTGCTATATAATTATGGTGTAAAAAACTTTATCATTGTACAAATGATGAATGCTAAAACCCATGAATCTTAATCCCCTAATTTCAAGTATAAGAAACAGAAAAAACATCAGCAAAATGAAGAAAAAATCAGGTCTAGCCAAACCCAATTAAAAAAAAAAAGTTGGGTTGAATTAAGATTAAGATTAGGAGTTCAGTAACTCGATTAGGGTTAGGGTTGATCTCAACCAGAACTAACCCAACCCGATTTGCACCCTTAGCTACAAATAGGACTGTAAATGGGACGAGTCTAGTTTGGAACAGGGTGTATTAGTTCCATCTAACCCAATTAGACATGATTAAACTTGGCATCACTAATTATCAACTTAAAACATGATTTTAAAATATTATACATTTAAACTGTTTATATGTTAAAATGTGCTTTTAACCATAACCATCATATATCATATTTAATTATTTATGAGATCTACCCATTTAAATACAAAATATAATAAAAATTATATAAAAAATCAAGAGATTCTTATTACCTAAATAATCAATTTGGGTTTGAATTGGTTCGGAACAGAAAGAACAAGTCCCAACCCAATTATTAATCAGGCAAAACCATAGAACCAGAACCGCTGTAATCAGTTTAGTTCTATCAGGTGGACCAAACCATTGACATCCATGTTTACAAATGCACCATAATATATATATATATTATATTTTTGTAATTTGAATTTTATATTATTTATATTGTTTTATATTTTTATATTAATGATAAAAATAGTTGAAAAAAGCGCTTGTGTTTTTTGCTTTTCTTTATATAGACTGTTTGTTTCTTTTTTTCTTGTTAATTTTTTAGTTTTGCATACCTATGGGTAATGAAATCAGATTGAATCAGAATTGGATATCTGAGATCATTACCAAATTCAAATTTGAATTGATCTTTGTGAAATCTATATCATCGGATGGGATATATGATTTACATTATTGGATCGAATTTGGATGCATTTACAACTCTATGACAGATGGGTCATGGGCAACATGAGATATGGTGGCGTCAATTGGATTATTCCGTTTCTTGTGTCACATGTGGATTGATAAAGCGTAAAGAAGAGAAGAATATTGTTTTATATTTCTTTTATAAAATATATTGATGAAAAATATCTTAGCCATGAATTCTGGACTCTTTGGTTGGAATCTCTTATTGAATGTTTTGTAATCTGTATGATTGTATCTTCATCCCTCACTCTCCTATCAAGACGGGATAGGGATGGCAATGGGTTTGCTCCAATTTGAACCCGACCCAAAGCATTCTTAACCCGGACTTAAACTAACCTGACCTGACCTGGCTACACAGAAAGCGAATACCAACAAACTTGACCCATTTCTGTATGTTTAATGCTTAACCAATCTTACATTTACAAATATTTCAATGATGCCATGTCCATGAATTGGGTTTACCATGGGTCTTTCTGAACCCAAACCTGACAGGATCGGGCTTTCGCGGAGGGCTTACCTTCCGGTTTGTGGGCCCCTTTTTCTATGAGTGGGCCCTGCTCTATTAGATCATAAGAACTTCCCAAAATGGGTGTAGGCATATTCGCATCCTGAAAGAATAAGTATATTAGAATGAAGACGAGAACATGTGAAAGGAAATGAAGAATAAGGAAAGTTTATCTTCTTTCTTTTTTTCTTTTTTCTTTTTTTTTTCCTTCTTCCTTCAAGTCTGAACCATTATAATTGTCTACTAGCGGTGACCGGCCCGTGCAATAGACGAGTTTGGTTTTACTCAACAATGTAAAATTGCTTTTAGGGATGACAATTTTTCTATTTCATTGATTCCGGGGCTGATTGTGGATGATTTTTCCCTGCGGTGATAAAAATTTGGGGATGGGGAGAGCATTCGCTACCCCTTGGGTCCCCAATTCTCACCCCATGGGGATCCCCGTTTATGTTGATTGTTTGTGTTTTTTCTTATGAATTGGTTAATGAATTTGTCTTTTTCTAAATATGATTGAATTCCTGGGTCCATTTTAATAGGATTATAACTATTTTTTTTCTGGATGAAATAGAAATAAAATATAAAGTGAATTTGATATCATAAAATGATAGGAGTGGTTATCCTTGTGGGGATGGGGAAACCCTGGAGAAAGGAGAGGAATAGGTTTTTTTGCAGGGACTGCCTCATCCCGTTGCCATTCCTAGTTGTTTTCAAATCACATGGTCTTATAAATGTGTTTGGATCTCCTACACATAAGATACCACAACCCCACAATAAAAGAATCTCATTTGTGGATAGGACATGCAAACAGCTTAGAAACATGGAAAAATCTTTGCTGCTAGAAAAGGATAAAAATGGAGGAGCTTTGACCAATGAAATACCCCTAATGAATTTTGATAAATACCACTTGATTGGTTGCATTTTTATGATACGTGTCCCCCTAGATCAATCTTGATTAGGCCTGTCAAAGATACCTGAAAATCCGGGTCTGATCTGATTATGTCGAATTCGAATGATGTATATATAATCGTATCGAATTCAGATGTTACAATCTACATCTAAGGGTCCATTTGGTTCGTGATTGAAATTGGAATGGTCTATTCCCCCTACCTGTTTGGTTTAGACAGGATCCGGAATTGGATTCCAAATGATGTTGCTTGGTTCATGAAGAGCTTGGCTAATGATGTATTTATATAAATATCAAGATACGACCACATTCAGTGCCTGGCCCGGGTCTGACCAATTCAGACCTAAAAAGTTGTTTCAGATCATCTATTCATGCACACATCCAAATGCGACTAGTGTTTGAAAAGCAAATTTTTCATACGCAAACATTTGAAAAGTGTTATCAAACGGCTCCTAAAGCAATCCTTTTCATGTTGGAGAAGTTAGTTCAAGCATGATGTTGAGTTGTACAAAAAGGAAGGAGCATGATTTTAAGCCATGAGAATTGGGAGGTTGTCTTTCTTTGATTCATATTTTGTGTGATAATTGCTTCAAAGACATGGGTAAGGAAGGAGGGTTATTGGTCAAAACAACTCACGGTTAAAGTTGATGATGTAGATATATCACACACGAATTGGTAAGGTGTCATCGTTGATGACAAAAATAGGACAAAAGGAAAAAAGATTAGATGAGTGTATTTTTTTGTATTGAAATAGAGAAAGGAAAAAGGGTAAAGGGCAAATTTCTTAAAATACCCTTATGGTTTAGCTAATTAACTAACTTTACTTTTACTATACATATTGTCTTAAAATACTCCTAATGTTCCTGATAATTGTCTAAAACCTCCCCTACCGTTACCTCTTTCATATGTGACATCACGTAATTGATATATTTCTTAAAAAATCCGTAAAATACCCTTTGTCATAGAGATTCTGAGTGCTCCCATGGATATGGAGCACCTAGAAAATCAGATCATGTCCAATTACCAATTGCCTCGACCACCACCAATGGTGGCGGCATCGGCAACGAATGAGTGGTACGGGAACAGATAAGGGATAGTGAGCGGGTTGGGTCCTTTGGGAGATGCAAAGCACCCACACAATAATAACATGACAGTGAAGGTATATATAGGTGCCATGAGCTCTGGTGGCTTTGACCAATTAGGCCTAGAATTGTATCCATATTCTCTTATGGCATTAGCGAAATTCCATCCCGATCGGTATTCTAGAGACCTCATGGGGCTCCTCTCTAGACTCCACATTTCAAGCACAGACTCAATAGTAAACTTCGTTGTCTCCCAATGTGTAGCAAACAACAATGGAGGCTGCCCAAGAAATGCATCATAATTGCATTTTTTTGTTTTAACCCTCAACCAAGTACATAACGGTTGGGATTGTGTCTTATTTTTTTACAACCGCTAGATTAATTTTAATATAACTGTTGGTGTGGTTCCTCTTTAGGTTAAAGAGGTTTTACATATAAAAACTTTCTTTTGTATGTAGGGTCAATGGCTGTTTGGGAGAAAAAGGTGTGAGAGAAAAATACAGAGTTCTCTTGGTGCGAGAGTGAGTTTTTTCTCTTGTTTTTGTTCTTCGGATTGAGAGGAAAGGGAGAACGGATGTACAAGGGTTAAGGGTTGGTTTGAGCTACAAGTCGTAAGGTACTTGTATTGTTCTTAGTTTTCTTTCATAGTGAAGAACATATTTTGTCTCTCCCATGGACGTATGTGGTAAGGCTGAACCATGTAAACATTTGTGTTCTTTGTGACACATGCATTTATTTGTCTTTTCTTTGATTTTATCATTCTTGTCTCTATTAGATTTCCCATGGTTGCTATTTCAAATACCTTCTGATTTTATACTGTGGGTGGTTGTTGTGAGGCCCCAACAAAGTGGTATCAGAGCTCCCAGGTTAGTGTTTACAAGGTGTTTGTAAAATTTCTTAAGAGATAATGACAGCAAAAGGCATAGGTTTTCAGTTTCAGATTGAGAGGTTTGATGGCAAAGGTAGTTTTACCCTACGACAGAGAAAGGTAAAGGACATCCTGGTTCAACAAGGCTTGGCTAGAGCATTGAAGGGAAATGATGGGAAGCCAGAAGACATGAAGGATGCTGATTGGAAGGATATCGAGTCAAGGTGTGTCAGTATGATTTGATTGCTCCTAACTAATAATGTTATGTTTAACGTTATGGAGGAAGATTCTGCACTGGAATTGTGGGATAAGTTGGATAAGCTTTATTTGGGAAAAAAAACTTAACTACAAAGCTATATCTGAAGTGGTAGTTGTACGAGTTGAAGATGGAAGAAGGTGAGATTATCCTATAACACCTAAATGTGTTCAACAATATCTTGGATCAACTAGGGAAAGTTGATGTCAATGTAGAGGAAGAAGAAATGGGCATTTTGCTTCTTACCTCACTTCCTGATTCGTATGAAAACTTGGTAACAACATTGTTGTACAGGAAATATACAATGAAGCTGGAGGAAGTTACTGCATCTCTTATAGCCAATGAGGTTATGAAGAAGCCCAAGTATGAGAGCCGGCAAGACTTTGCGTTGGTCACGGTGGGAACGGATAAAAAAGGAAGGTCGTCTAACAGAGGATCTGAGAGCAGTAGGTCTAAATCCAATGTTAGGGGAAGTGTAAAGTACAGTGTTATAGATGCAAGGAATTTGGTCACATGAAGAGAGATTGTCTTGCATGAAAAATGAGTGGGGATGAATTTGGAAGCATGGCAATTGCATCTGATGATGATAGAGACGTTCTCACAGTCTCCGAAGGTATATGCAAATTTTCTCCAAATGAGTGGGTTTTAGATTTTGGATGTTTTATGCATATTTGCTCCAGGAAGGAATATTTTGACACATCCCAAGAGAGGAAGATAGGTGTTGTCTCATTGGATGATGGATCTACATGTAACATCACGGGTGTTGGGACAAAAAAAATCAAAATGTTTGATAGAGTAGTTCGCACTTTGGGTGGTGTGGCGTATGTCAAAAAATGTGCATGAATCTAATATCACTTAGCTGGTTAGACTCCAAGGGATGCAAGATTTTTGCTGTAGGTAGAGTCATGAAAATCACACGTGGAGGTATGGTCCTGATGAAGGGAGAAAAATGCAAGGATTTGTACCATTTGGTTGGGAGTACTATGGTTCCCAAGACATCGGCAAAATGTTGGAAACGGAATGCACAAGGTAGTGTGGCCACATGAAGGGTCTATTTTGCGGATAGAGTGAGACAAGTGCTACAAGTTTCCAAGGTACAGATGATGGTGAGATGAAGACTCCTGTTGGAAGAGATGAATGATCGATGTCCCTCTCTTAAATTAATTAGGATTGTTAACTTGGGTACAATTACACAGGTACATTGGTCATCTTGTTTGAATCAGGTGGAGTCAGGCCCGAATTATTCAAGTTATGTGTAGATGGTGATGCTTTAAGGCCAATGGAAGTTTGCGGTATTTGCAAACAGATGGAGGAATAAATAGTATATCTCTAAGGTGGTTAAAAAATAAGCCAAAGTGGAGATTGTTGGGATTGTGTCTTATTTTTTACAGCTGTTGGATTAATTTTAATTTAACAGTTGGTGTGGTTCATCTTTAGGTTAAAGAGGTTTTACATATAAAAACTTTCTTTTGTATGTAAGGTTAAGGCTTTTTGGGAGAAAAAGATGCGAGAGAAAAATGCAGAATGCTCTTGGTGTAAGAATGAGTTTTTTCTCTTATTTTTGTTATTCAAGTTGAGAGAAAAGGGAAAACGGGTGTACAAGGGTTAATGGTTGGTTTGGGCTACAAGCCGCAAAGTACTTGTATTGTTCTCATTTTCTTTCATAGTGAAGTACAAATTTCGTCTCTCCCGTGGACGTAGGTGATAAGGCCAAACCATGTAAATCTTTGTGTTATTTGTGGCGCATGCTTTTATTTGTGTTTGTTTTGATTTTATCATTTTCGCTTCTATTAGATTTCTCATGGTTGCTATTTCAAATACCTTGTGATTTTATAATGTGGGTGGTTGTTGTGAGGCCCCAACATAAAACCTATTAATCCAATTACAAAGCACTCTCATGCACGGACGTTGCCCATATCCTTTATGCGCTTGAATTGCTATAGAGTCTCAAGGTTGTGACAATCGGCGGGGATGACGATGTTCCTCACCAAGAATTGCTTTATTTATGCCTGGATTGCTGCAAAGGCTCAAGGTTGTGACGATTGGTGGGAACAACGATGTTCTCACAAGGAATTGCTTGATTGCCATTGGAATCACTCAAGGTTGCTGCAATATTGTCTCTACCATTCTTGTTTTGATGTGACCAAGAGAAAGAGTGGATCCTCTACTTTTAGTGACTCTGGTCGCAGACTTTGGTTGGTTTAATAGTGGAATTGGATGCAGACCCCTATCTATCCATTCCAGAGTCTGAGAAGGGGCCCTGTTTTTTCTAGATTGGAGGCTCTGGACCCTCTGGTAGTAGAGGCAGTTGTGGCCATGTCGAGTCGACAATTGAGGCACTGAGAGTCTGACAAGGAGCCCTGTTTTCCATATTGGAGGCTTTGGTAGTAGAAACGGTTGTGGCCATGTCGAACTCAGTAACTGAGGCACCAAAATGAACTGCCTCTCATTTGGTGGGTTCAGAACAACCGTCGACACCGACATTTTCCCTTTTCTTATGGTTCATCCTCACCACGTTGTTTTGCGCCATACGTGGATAGAGAAACAAATCAGTTGTAGAGGATTGTTCATGAAGCTCATCGGTTGCAGAAAAGCTAATCGTTTCTCTATGCCAAGCACTTTCTTCATCGCCTCTGCATCGAAACAAATTGTTGTGCCGACCATAATGTCTAGTCAGATCCACCTCCACAAACGAGAACTCAGGAAGGTTTCTGAAGATTGTGAGGTGGTGGACGATGGATGTAGGGACGACTGTAGCGAGATACAACAAATGCACAACATAGAGAACTTAAGAAGGTTTTTGAAAATTTTCATCAATTGGGGTTTATTTTGAAAATTTGAGGAATAATAGAGGGCATATTCGATATTATGTTTTTCATTAGTGTTTAATGAGATGCCAATTGCCGGTAGGAGTGTTTTAAAATAATATGTAGACACTAAAGATAAAATTAGTCAATTAGCTAAAACATAAGAGTAGTTTAAGAAATTTTCCCAAGGATAAACTACTGAAAGCTTCTCTAAAGTTTTTGACTGTTGTTGAAACTTCCTATAAAGTTTGTTAGTTGCAATTTCCTCCACATAACTTTTTATATAGTTCCAAGTGGATCCCCTCCATTAGAATACTCTAATAAGAGATACAAAAATGTCTAAAAGGTTGATTTCTACATAAAAAAAAACGATAGTTACCTTTAGTGATTGATATGAAGGGCAAATTTGAAAATAGATCAATTTCAAAAAAGAGAATGGAGAGGCTTTGGGTAGTAATTGATAATGAAGAAAAAATTTGGAAAATAAATATTTTGGTCAAATGTAACTACATGGGTATTTTGGACATTTTCATGCCTTTTCTTAGAGTATTATAATAAAGTGGGTCTAATTGCATCTATGTTAGAAAATTTAGGGGAGGTGATACAATTACCAAACTTCAAGGGAGATTTTAACAACTACCAAAAACTTCAAGGGAGGTTTCAACAACTTACCCAAGGAGAAAAGATGAACTATTACTAAGAAAAAATGTAATTTGGGTTAGGGGTGAACAAGAAAAACCGAAAAAGCCGAACTGAATCGACAAGACTGAACCAAAAATTCCAGTTAACAGAAACTATTGGTTTGGTATTTTGGAAAAACCAAAGTTACTAATTTGGTTTTAACTAATATATATACTTATGTATTATATATATTTTCACATATATATTATATATGTATTATAAATGAACATATATGTATTATATATTATAAATGAATATATCCAACTGTGCTTAGGGAAAAACCTGAACCGTCATTCTCCCTTTAAATAACTCCCAAGTTCCAACAATGGATGGTAATCTTTTTCGAATTAATTGACGGAACGCTAACGGAGGTGTCTTTGTCTCACAGCTAAAATCCAGGGGGTATTTGTCAGAAATTATTGCGGTGGTCTTTGTAATTGACACAAAAATTTCGTCACGCTGCTTACAAAACATCTTCTTAAACCCCTCGTTTGGTTTGGAAAACCCTAGTAAGCTCTTCATTCTCTCGTCGTGGTCGTCCAGCAATCAGCAATGGCTCTATCGTCCCTCCGTCTTCGTCGATCATTATCCCTCTCATCGTCTCTTTTCAGGCACCATCGCTTCTTCTCTGCAACATCTTCTGCTTCTTCTTCCTTTTCTGTTTTAGATCGTCCAATTTCCTCGGCATCCTTAATTACAAATATTCTTCAAAACCCTAGCCCTCGATTCCCTTCAAATCCTTTCCGGATTCAATCTCTTTCGTTCCACTCGTCGCCCTCATTGTCCTATTCATCGTCGTCAAGGTCACGCAATGATGATGAAAAGATATCGCCAGACACGATTCTGTTCGAGGGTTGCGATTACAATCATTGGCTCATCACCATGGAGTTCCCCAAAGATCCCAAACCCACTCCTGAGGAGATGGTCGAGACCTATGTTCAAACCCTAGCAAAAGTTGTTGGGAGGTATGGTTCTCCCTCTCTGATTTTGGTTCCTGGTGGTCTGAACTCTGAACCGAGTATCTAGTTGCTACGTATATATTTTATGCCACGGTACATTGTGTTTCCTTTTTCTGTTGTTGTTAGAGAATCGCTCTCTACTTATTGATCGATAAAAAAAGAAAATCGCTCTCTACTATGAGACAAATATATACTCGTTATTGCTATAAAATTTTAAATGTCATTTCTTCTTGATTAAACCATACTATTTGAGGTGGTCTTGGCCTGACCTCTTACTAAGTGAACTTCCTCCCATGCCAATTACGTTTTCTTATTGGCTTTGGTCCATGCTACATGAGCATAGTTTTCAAGGCATCTAAGCGATTCTCTGCGACACTGGGGCGCCTAGTCACTTAGTGGCCTTAGGCGATAAAAATTTTATAATATAAAAAACTAACTTTTGGCTAGTTTCCTATTTTTATATACCCATTCAGCATGCATATTAATCGAAAGAATAACAATTTCTCTTTATTAAGAACATTAAATTTTCTCTAAAAATGTGGCAAATCATCAAATCTAAAAGATAAAAAATCTTTTACTTATATTAGTTTCATTATTCTAAAAAATAACACTACTATAATAAGTATTTAAAAGAGCAATTTCATATCAATTAGCAGCTAAAGAATGTTACTAACTTCATATGGTAAATATTCAAGATAGAAAGTAAAATAGAAAAAACAAGGTGTTTCTGTTTTATTTAATTAGAGAGAGAGAATAGAAAAAAAGAACCTCTTTATAATTCTATTCTTTCTTTCCTCTTTCTTTTTTTTTCTTTCTTTTTCTCTCCTCAAACAAAACTCTTTGAATCTCTCTCTCTCTCTATATATATTAAAATGTATTAATACATACATACATTAATAGGATACAACAATATAAATGATATTATAAAAGACGCCCACCATGTCATTTTTGTTGCCTAGCTAGAAGGGTGCCTGGTTGCTAAATGTCAAGGAATTGGGTGAGGAATCCAACCAAGGGCACCTAGTCGCCTAGGCGGGCACCTAGGTGATGCCTTGGCAACCATGTACATGAATTCATTGATTGAAGGGAGGAATATGTGCTCACTACTTTCTGGATTTTTTCACACCATTGAAAAATGAGCTGATATTATAAATGTTATCATCCAGAAATAGCCTTGTCGTAATTGATCGTAAACCATATCAAGCAATTAAATTTCTACAGGAATGAAAATTTTCATTATTTTTCCTATTTCATGTCAGCTACATACATCTTTCAGTCCAGTTCATTTACAGAACTGGATATGTGCATTTTCATCTTCCTGATAGGGATATCTATTATTTTTTGGCAGATGGATGTGATTTTTTTTTTGATAATACAAGAAAAAATTTATTAAAAGGAAAAAGGGAAGCTCCAATACAACCACATACTCGAAACAGAAAAACAACACAAGAACCCCAAAAAGAGACAATACTTAAATAAACTCAAACATCTCCCACAAACTCTCCCCTCCTTTCTCCTACCAATTTCAGAAAAGCAACACAAGAACCCCCAAAAGAGACAATACTTAAAGAAACTCAAACATCTCCCACAAACTCTCCCCTCCTTTCTCCTACCAATTTCAGAGTCCAGACCCCTTACCCCCTCCTTACAAGTTACAACCTGAATTACTCCTCCCCAATAAAATCTTGTTCTTGCCCTTCTCCCTTGTTCTGTGTCTCATCCCCTTCCCCGGTAGTAATTTTTGCAAGACTCTCCTTTTTTCTTCTCAAACTCTTCAAAAGCTCTTCTGACAAAGGCCTTTCCACCCACAAAAAAAAAACCCAATGACTTGCCTACCTCCACCTTCCTATCAACCAAATTATCAAGATCCACACTTCTAAGTACTGCATATTGCATGCCATAATAATGTGATTAAGTGGTTTTGATCTGTTTTACTAAATCACTATATATACTTCTGTATCAAAGTTTCATCTGTAGTTCACATTACCCAACTTAAGATGAATCCTTTTGTTGCTTCCGAGTTCCAACCTGTCCTTCAATTTTCTTAATATGCCCATTGGCTCTAGCTAGAAGACAGAATGAAGTGACCTAGGTGATAGATATGGTTTTTTTTTTTTTTTATAATAGACTAATAGAGATTGGATATGGTTGTGCAATCTATTTAATTTCTTGTATCACCATTGGGGAAGTGACCCATTAGTTCAGTTGTCTAGGATGTTAGGTGCATTTTCCTAAACTGGATGTATATTTAACATGGTTACTGTTTCTCAACCGATGATCTATATTCACTGATTCTTTTAAAGAGTTCTTAGAAGTACATGGTCACTAGTTTGCCAGTTTTTGGTTTGGATGATGATGATCTCTTTTATTGGTGGACATTCCAATGGGTCTGAATTCTGACACTGATCAATAAGCTGCAATTTGTTGTATTACTGTTCCAAGGGTACCTTACGTTTATAAAGGTTTCTTTTTGATTGTGGTTATATAAGATTTCCTAGTCGCCAATCAATTGGATGATTGTTGGTGTGGCAAGATTTACATCTTTGTTACATTTCATCTATGATATTTACTTGCTGGATATTTTCGATGGAATATTTGTTTGTGAGCAAGAACATATATGGAGTTGTAAATTGGGAGAGAAGTAGGCCAATTTAGTGATGCTTTTCTATGGGTGTAGTGTGGAAGAGGCAAAGAAAAGAATGTATGCCTGTAGCACAACAACCTATACTGGCTTCCAGGCTGTGATGACTGAGGAAATGTCAGAGAAGTTTCGAGGTAAGCTTTTCTGGTAATGAGTTTATCTAGAAAGCACACAGTTTGGCTTTTCTAATATATCCTTTTTCTATATTTTTTGTTTCTTTAATTTTAATTTCTTAATCAGGTTTGCCTGGAGTTGTTTTTATTTTGCCCGATTCCTACATTGATCCGGTGAACAAGGAGTATGGAGGTATTGTTTTTCATGATATCCCCTCTTTCCTATCTGAAAAGCTGAAATGTATTTGCTTTCTAAAATTTAACCTGAATATTATTTTGATTCTAGCATGGTTTTGCATCAGTGGTTCTTTGTTAAATAGCCAACATATAATGCATCACAATTTAGGTAACTGGTATTGTTGTCTCTCGCGTAGGTACATACCTGAATACCTCGTTCATCTATGTGCCTAGGAGTGCTAACATGCTGTCTGACTCTTTGGCAAGAGCAAGGGGGTTGGGGCTGTCTATAAGGCTCTGTTTGGTTTGTGGGGTGGGGATGAGAACAAGGGAATATTCCAAAAATATTCCCTTTTCTCTTGTTTGTTTTAAGGGAAGTAGAGGGATGGGATGAGAAAAATGTGGGATGACAGATCCCAAAATCATGGAGCCGGTGGAAAAACTGAGAAACCCCGTTCGAACCCAGAAGCAGAGCAGCGGCAGCGACATCCCCTCTCAGTCACTTTCTTCTCCCCCTCGCCTCTCTTCTCTTTCTTATTCCGTGTTTTGTTTTTCGTAGCACTATTCATTGTCTTCTTGACAACGAACACAGGAAATACCAGCGGTGGTGACTAGTGCACCCCACAGCGGTGGTGACCAAAGCATTGTTCACCGTCTTCACAACACTGTTACATCTTCGCTTTCCATTGACAAACTATTGTTTGTCTTTTTCTTGGTGAAATAGAGCACCCCACAGTGGCGGTGACCAGAGCATTGTTCATTGTCTTCGCAACACTACTACATCTTTGCTTTCCGCCAATGAACTACTATCCGTCTTCCTCTTGGTGAAACAGAGCACCCCATAGCGGCTATTCGTCTACGATCATCCTCTGTTATAGAGAAAGTGCGAAGGGGGGACCACTACGCGGTGCCGGAGGACATCTTCGGAGCTTCAGTCATGGAGTTCTCTGACTCTCCCTCCATCTTCCTCTTCTCTCTTCTCCCTCATAACAGTGTTTTCCTATTATTTTCCCATATATAAAACCAAACAATGGAAAGGTAAATTTTACACTTTCCCATCCCATCCCATCCCACCCAAATCTTTCTACAAACCAAACAAAGCCTAAAGGGTTGCTCTATTCAGGTTGTATAATATCTAATGTAGAAATTGTTTTGCTTTTCCTTTTTCTATGTTAACTACAAGGTTTAAAGTATCGGAAATGGAATGTGTATTGAAGAGGCAATTTTAAGAGATGTATCGAGATACACTTTGGATACGCATAGATAAAAGGGTTGCTCTATTCCAGGCTGTATAATATGTAATGTAGAAATTGTTTTGCTTTTCCTTTTTCAATGTTAATTGCAAGGTTTAAAGTATTGGAAATGGAATGTGTATTGAAGAGGCAATTTTAAGAGATGTATCGAGATACACTTTGGATACACATAGATAAAAGAAAATTAAGATACACATGGATACACTGAGAAACTCTTAAATCTTAAAGAAACTATAATAATAATAAATGAGTTTTATATGACTATAAACGAGTTATTTAAACATAAAAAAACCATATTTCAATGATTTATATATTGGAAACTATTGAAAAAATGATGGAAGAATTAAAATGTGTGCGTACATACTCACATACCATAGTTTTTTAAAGAACCAATATAATTTGTATTAATATTTATCATTGTTTAGAAAATAGGAATGGATTGACCAGTTGGACCGGTTGAACCATGACTTAGAGAGATTTCGGCCGGTTCAGTCATGCTCCCAAAATCGGATTGGGTAAAAAAATGGCCAAAACTACCAACCTAGATAATCAAACTAGAAAGTTGATGAACCAGTCTAGAAAACCACTTGGTGTTTTGAAATTTAGCACATTAATGCAGACTCTAAAGGCCATAACTTTTCACTCAAATGTCCGATTGGAGTGATTGTGTAACTTTTCAAGATAGGTGTCTTATAAAAAATTGAAACTAAAATAAAAAAATATATGTTATAGAAGAATATAATTACATGTTTTGAATATATTATAATAATCTAAAAAGAGCGTTTAATTAAAATTTATAATACATATTAATATGCCAAGCATTGAGGGTATGGTGTGGTGGCAAGCTTGTAGTTGTTGAAAATGAATGACTAGGGTTCGAATCCCTTTGGTCATCTATTTGTGATTTTTATACGCAAATTTAGTGGCATGCCAAATTCAAATTCAAATCTGAAATTGCCTTAAATGTACTATTTAGTTCACCTTTAATGGCATGCAATTAAATGTGATAATTAAGAGTCATATAATTTAAATTTGGAGAGAGGGGAATTAAATTTGATATTTAAAAGGTGTCAAAATTAAATAAGAGAGAGAATACTATTAAATTGATATGGGCCTGTATCGGACTGATATGAACGAAAATAAATGAAACATACAAATTCTGTATGTTCCATGTATTGGATGCTCAATGTCATGTATAGAGTCATTACCTACCTGAGAGGGCTTATGCCTGAGTGAGGGGGTGTATCATGGCGTAATTGGATTAAAAATTAATTGATAAAAAATGGATTAAAAAAGTATTTTTTATGTTAGTGGGATTGATCAGCCTTTGGCTGTTTGTTATAACTTCTTTATAATGGAGAGTAGTAAATGATGCATCTTTGTACATAAATTCAATGAAATTTTAACTTGTCTATGATAAAAGGAGCCATTCGCCAATGGTGGTGGTCCCTTTTGCCTAGGGTCTTGGGAGGGGTAGATTGGATTTGGACCATACATTTGGCATTCTTTTTTTTTGCATGGAGTTGCTTCTCTCAGGCTTGAACCCATATTGTCATGCTTGTCTGCCCAAGGTTTTACCATTACACCAAGAAATGGGCACTTGAGTACTCAAAGACATGTTCTTAGCAAAAAGTATTAATACATGCCACATGAATAATGAATAGAATCAATAGATGATTTTACCTCATTTTGACCTTGCATAATGATGGGATAATTTTACCATTTTATCTGGAGATTCTCTTTGTATTTTTTGGACTGGAATACTTATGGGAGATTTTGCACTATTCGCCAAAGTTAGATACTTTCTGACCTAGGTGGGATCATAAAGCATTGGGTCTTGGCACTCTGGATACTTGATGTATTCACATGTCTAAACATATTTGTTTATGTGTATTATATTTCTGGTATTTCATTGTTTCATTTGTATTTACATCTTATTTTCCTTTCTGCAACATTCAGGAGACAAATACATTAATGGGACAATCATCCCAAGGCCTCCTCCTGTTCAATATGGAAGGTCACAAGGAAGATATGGTGACCGAAATCGAAATTATGACAGGCCAAGATATGACAGACAAAGAGACTCGATGCCAACCCAACAAGGAAACCCACCATATGATCGCCAAGGATCAATGCAGGGAGATGGAAGGAATTATGGACCCCAGCAGAACTATGCACCCCAACAAAACTATCCACCCCAACAAAACTATCAACCTCAACAAAATTATCCATCACAACAAAACTATGCACCACAACAAAACTATGGTTCAACTGGACAGGGAGAAAGAAGAGATTTTAGGCCAACAGGCAACATGGATTATGCTCCTGGAGGACAAGACAATTATCAGAGAGAGAGAAGAGATGCAATGCCTTCATATCAGAGGGATAACAACCAAGGGGCGCAAGGAAACTACTATTCTCAAGAACGTAGGGACTTACCACAAGGAGATCGAAGGGACTATGCACCTCCTGAACATAGGGACCTTAATAGGAACTTTGGACCTCAGAGTGGTGGGAATTATGGACAAGGAGCAGGTTCTGGATATGGTCAGAGTTACCCTGGGCATGGAGAGCCTCAAAATTTTTCACAAGTGGAGAGGAGGGATGATATGCAAGGGGATCAAAGAAACCATGCACCTCAGGGACAATTTGGAGTGAACCAGGTATTGCTGTTATCCTTATAATTGTTGCAAAGTCCTCAGCCACTTTTGAAGGTCAACAAACATGCCCACAGACAATAGATTCATCATGATACCACTTTACCCTTTTTGTACATTCCCTCAAGGGCATATATTCTGTTGAACAATGAATCAATAAATTTGCCAAAGATTTCTTACAAATTTTAATATAAGATGAAGAATGCTAGTGACATGGGCCTTTCATCACAATGGGACCTAGTTTTGTTCTTTTGATTTGAAGGCCCATGGTTCTAAAATTGTTTATTCAAAAAAGGACCTAGCATAAGTTCATTCATAGAGACTCTTGGGCTGTGATTGAGTAAATGGAATTTTGGGATGGCAATGGGACCTAGTTTTGTTCTTTTGATTTGAAGGCCCATGATTCTAAAATTGTTTATTTAAAAAAGGACCTAGCGTATGTTCATCCATAGAGACTCTTGGGCTGTGATTGAGTAAATGGAATTCGTGGGTGTCAATGGCATTTATTGGAACTGCTTCCACAAATTTCTAGATTCAACCTTTTCTTGCCCACTTCTTTGCTGGCACAGAATTCAGAAACTAGCAGAAATTTAATCCTTGAAATTCTTTTTGAATTGAAGCCCAAGAGGCAGCAATGGCCCATGTATAGATTCCGTAGTTGCTAAGGTGTCGAGCTGATTCATCATTGAGGGTGATTTGAGAACTGTTGTGGAATGGTTGAAGAAGGGGGATGGGGTGACATGGCACTTAGGAAGTGAATTCAGGCTGTCAGAAGACATGACGATCCAAGTTAAATGGGTTAGAAGAACTGCCAACAGTCTGGCAGATGGGTTAGCGAAACAAGGGGTACAAAGACTTTCCTTGTATTGGGCTCAATTGTAATTCTTGGGTTGGGTCAGCTTTACTGAAGCTGAGTTTTTCTTTTTTCCAGTCTCTTGTTGAAATTCTATTTTCTATTATTAATGAAATCATTTGTGTTGCTGATCAAAAAAAGGTGTCTAGCTGATTCTGGGCAACTATGGGGCGACTAGTTGCCTAGGTGGATGGTACCTAGGTCCCTAGGATTAAGAATTTGGTAACCACAAATTAAATTTTGGTTAATTCTCTAGTTTTATATATAAATCAGTATGCATATTAATTGATAAAATTATTAATTCTCTAAGAAGATTAAACTTCCTTTCAAAACATGGCATCATCGTATCTAAAAGTCAATGATATTTTAAAATATTAATTTCAATATTTTCAAAAAAGCTAAATGGAGAAATTTTATAGCAAATTAGCAACTAGAGAAAGCTATAGCTTTTAGCTAGGAAAAGAGCTAAATTTTTATATGATAAAAATTATATAGCAAGTATACTGATAAAAAAATTTATAGAGCAAGTAAAATAGAAAAAGAACAAGGGCAAAGCCAAAAAGATGGAAAAACAAAAGAAAAAGAAAATTGTTGACTTTTCTTTTCCTTTTCTCTCTTCTCAAAATCCTCGGATATTTTTAAGTTTTAATAGTAAAATTTTAAAGCAATGTAACCAAAAAAATTAAAGCAAAGTATAAATGGTATACAGAGTATAGAATAGAATGTATTAATATACATATTATTGAATAATAGTATTATCATAAAGTGCCTGATTTTTGTCACATAGGCAGGCACCTTATTGCTTGGACAGGTGTCTTGTTGCTACAAGTCTAGGTGTTCAGAGGTGCCCAACCAAAGTTGTGCCTAGTTGCCAAGATGATGCCTTGACACCTATGATAGAATCCTTTCACAAAAAGTGTAAAGGGTAGAGGAATTCCAAAATTTTATTTCCTTCACCCCTACTTCTTGCAGGTTCAAATTCTTGGGGATATCAATCACTGCTTTAGGAAGGGTAGGATTAAAAAAGATTTTGACTATTCATTTTGGGTGGGCAGGATTTTGCAATAAAGTTGGTAAGTTTAGAGAGATGGAATTTGAAGAAGCAGAATGAGTGGGTGGGGATTTTAATAGGAATGGTGAATATGATCATCTAGAAGAAAGAAGAGATGGGTTCAGAGTTTAAGGAAACAAGGATAGTATTGGGTTTACCGGTATTGAGTTTGTGAATGGGAGAGAGGAAGAATGAAGAGCTTGGATAGGGGTTAATGAAGCATTTTCAAAATGGTTGAAGTGGAAATGAGATTAGGTATTTTGACGAGTTTTTTTTTAATTTTTTTTGGGGGGGAGTGCAACAAAAGTGATCAATGAGGGGGAGTATTGAACTAATTGTCTTTTATGAGATTGTGACTGTTGGTTGGTATACTATCTTTTAATCTTGATTCGGTGTTTTTGATTTTCATATGGTGTGCTTTGCCAAGAGAATGCGGTCAAGTAAGGAAATGTTCCATCTTGGAGGGTGTTTTAACCCATTTTCTCGAAAATTTATTTCTAAATCAAAGTTATCCACTATTTAATTGGTGGCAAAAGGTTTGAGCACTTAAATCTAGGGATGGACACAAAGGGTTATATTATAAATAACAGAAATGAATGTGCTGCCCATAAAGTAACTTAATTGTGTAACTTGTTTGATATCACAACTGTAATACAAAATTTATGAGACTAACTAGTTATTGTATTATTAAGTGGGATAGTAACTAAGTTTTATTTCTTATTCCCCAAAAGTAAACCTATACATATTTTATGAGGATAATTTAATTATAGTTCTATTCCATGGGATTAGAGAAGATGATGTTATTAGAGAGAGTGATTTATCTAGAGTGGATGCAAGGTTCAAAGTATCGGAAACACAAGGTGTATCGAAAGACAATTTCAATAGGCGTATTGGGATACACTTTGGATATACATGGATACGGACTGAAAATCAAGATAGGCATAAATATGCTAGAAAACTCAAATAAATCCTAAAAAAATTGCATTAATTACAATAATTACAAGTTTTATATGATTGTAAACAAGTTATTTATTAACATGTAGACATGTAGAGATGCTCATGTGAATTAAAATTTTGGTCTACTGTTGAGATGACAGTGATTTCTATATGATTTGTTATGTTTAATGATGTTTTATTTTTTCCAATTGGTATCTTTGGTTTGGAGTGTCACCTCATCACACCCATTTTATCAAAAAAAAGCTTGTCTTTTCTATTGTAGTGAATTTTCATTTCATTTACTATAAAAAATGGGGATGGGCAACACCATTTTCAAGAAATGCAACCAATTGCATGATCTTACATGTTTAAGGTAATTAGATATTTTTTTTTCCAAATCTTTACAGGTGCTACTACTTGTTTTAACGATCCAATGGAAGGTTGAATTATGAATGTACTTTTTCTGTTGGTGTTGGTTGGCATGAACTGATATTATTGATGTGATGTAGGCCTTACCGTTCTTGCTTCATTTTTTCACAAGCTATGCAATGGCAAAGGTCTTCTTTCTTTGGCCTTGTTGACATTGACCTTGTGTCTAATCAATAGGAAAAAAAAGAAAAAGGAACAAGGGAAGGAATTATTATGCTAGATATAGCTCATCCTCTAATCCATTCATATATTCTTCTTACATACACAAATGTGTTAGTATAGAAGATATTTTTATTTATTTTTCTTTTGAAGAATGTAGCAAGGTAACCAAAGCACCATAATGATAATAAGAAAACTTTATAAAACAGTTATAAGGTGAGCAATGTTGTATGGGGTAGAGCGATGGACAGCCAAGAAACATGGCAAATAAAAGTGAATTCAACAGAAATGTGAATGCTGAAATGGATGAGTTGGAAAGCTAAGAACGAACATATTCATAGGAACATAAGAGTAGCCCCGTAAGGTGATAAGAAGGGAAATAGAGTTGTGTTGGTTTGATCATGTGCTGAGAAGACCAACTATATGACACTAGTGAGAAGTGATCTTTTGTAGGTTGAAGGGTCAAGAAGAGCTAGGGGATGAGAAAAGTTGTAATGGGTTGAAGCATTGTTTTAGAACCCAGTCTGGAGGCTGAACTAATTCCCCACTGGGTCAGTGGGTAAGTCGATCAACCATCCATGTAAACATGTCAACTTGTAGCCATTTATATAAAGAAGTTTCAAGAAAATAATTACAAAAACCCACTAACCTGTTGAATGGGTGAAGGCGGCTAAATGAATCAACCATCTAGGTTGATGGGTCATTGACCTAAACCAGGATTGACCAAGTCCTTGGTCCAACCATCTGGTCTAACCTGTTGAATGGGTGAAGGCGGCTAAATGAATGAACCATCTAGGTTGATGGGTCATTGACCTAAACCAGGATTGACCAAGTCCTTGATCCAACCATCTGGGTCAACTATAGGTTGAAAACGCCGGGTTGACGTATATAGGCTTCCCATTTAGAAAATTGGGTACATAGGTCCCACTCTGGTTCTAGAGATGTGTTTCCTAATTAAAATTAGAAAGTTGCTTTGTAACCTTTAATCACAAATTAAATCTAATTTAGTTTCCCAAAATGAAAAACCAAGCACAAGGCTTCCAAGAGGTTGAATTGGTATGGAAGATATTCTTTTAGGTGAAGTGTATTTGCTCGATTACAAATCATACCCAAGTTAGGCCTTATCTTTGGTCGCACCTCATATATCTGAGAAGCCTTTTTATTTCACATTTCAGAATGTTCTTCTAAAACCTCTACTTTCTATTGTTTAGTTTTGATGCAGGTGCGTTATTGAGAGCACTTGGTGCTCGTTTTGATGCATTTGAAGGACTGGAATACACAAACAATGATGGCGATAAGGATAAAAAGGACCTACGAAGTCAGTCCAGCTTGGTTTCAAAAACCATATACAAGCGTTTGGTTGGTACAGTCAAGTCATGCATGGGTTATGTGCCGTATCATGTTGTAATTAGCGTGTACTGAGTACTGGCTGACCTCTTGCACTCCAAGATCCAAAATATTTGAAATTTCATCTTTTGTTAAATTTCTCATTTTTTTCCAGTTTATTATATTATATGGGGATGGTATATAATTAATGCGTTGCCTTAACCTATTTATCTCCATTATCGACTTGGAATTTGCATAGGTCTGCTTGTGGGCTTCAGTTTTACTATGGTAGTGATAATATTCCAGAACAGCTCTTATATGAGGAGATGCATGGGCGGAGGCCAAATTGTCTTCTGGCAATTTGCATTTGCATAATGTTGGTAAAGTTTGGAATGAAAACTTGTAAAGCAAAAGTTCTGCCGTGTTACAAGTTTTTTACTCCATTCTCTACTTTTGCCAAGTATTTATTATTTTTCGAGCCTACTCGTGAGTCGTGAAAGTCATGACCTGTATTTGCTAAATTGTCAGCTCCTTTATTTCCTTCTCGCCAAATGTGTGTTGGCTTTTTATATTTTCAATGCTTTTTAGTATTTCTGATCTGCTAGACTATTTGTTCGATCCCTCTGCGGTTGAACTAGACCAATCCAATTCTAACTCGTATCCTTCCCATCTTCTCATGATGCGGAGGCAACTAGTTTGCCGACGCAGTAATGCACAATGAGATCAGGAGGAATTATTGCTGTAGTCACTGTTACTATCAACCCATCTTTTAATAGTACTAGTTTTGTAGACGATGAATCTTTTGACATTTCCTCTACCACAACCACCACCACCTCCTGAGACAGACTCAGACTCATCATGGGACTTATTCGACCCTACTAAACCGAGAAACCGACCAATCTAGGTGATAAAGATGTCAATCGGTTGGACAAATTATGTATAACCATATCAAACCGACCCATGTACAACCCTAGATTTGACCTTGTGCCTCCTAAATGGAGGTGGTGCCATCAACTATCTCTAACTATCTGGTGATCGATAATTGTAATTTACTTGTATGAAACTTGGACACTTGGGCAATTTAGTCAAGGTTCAAGGTATGTATCAGGCGCAATGGCGCATCAGATCATTATCTTGGGGTCGTACTGCAAGGCTTACCGCTGCCAAGATCAATGGCTTATAGCTCGAAGTTTGCCCTAAAATGGGCTTTCTTTCTTTCTTTCTTTTCTGGTAAGCCCTAAAATGGTCCTTTCTTGTGAGGAAACCTAAAAATGGGCCTTCGATTGACTAAAATATTGGCTCTAAATGGGCTGGGTTTGGCCCAAGGTAAGCGTCATAAAAGATATTTAATTTGATTAAAAAAAACTATCTGAAGTGAAATCCCTAGGACAATCCAAATGTTGGGCTCAAAATCTTATTATAACCTCAAGTTGGCCCAGAAAAAACATTAGATAGGGTTCAAACCAATATGATGAGCCCCGAGACTTCAAAACGTTTTAAAAGCATGTCCCATATACACCCCTAAATTGGCCTAAAAATTGCCTTCAAACTGCCCAAAATAGGCCAAAAAGCTCTACCCATAAATGACTAAGGGTTTGTTTGGTTTGAAGGAAAAGGAGCCCGGAATTGGAATTGGAATGGGCCATTCTGATTCTAATCATTTGATTATCCTCCCGTCCATATGGAGGAGTGGCCATTTCCGACCCCCCCAGGAATGAGATTCCCACTCCGATATTTGTATTTTTTTGACAAAGACACCCCCTTTGATTTCAATCCCTAATTGACCAAATTCTGAAGGCTTTGAGCATCTCCTTCAGCTTCCATATCTTACTCCATCCAACTGCCGCCACCCCACCAACTCCATCTCCAGGAGATAAGAACGCTGTTGACCACTCTTATTTACTTTAATGAAATTCACAATTTCTAAAAAAAAGAAAGAAAGAAAGAAAAAAAGAAAATCGAGAGGATGCCCCCCTTCCCCCAATTCAACAATTGTTAATGAATTCCGGCTATTGCATCAACCTTTGTATTTGTTGATTGTGGCACCTAACCAAAATTAGCTTCCAAACATAGCCTTTCTAATCTGATGCCATATGTGTCAAGGTCCTGTTAACTCATTTTTCAGCGAACTGACAATGTCTTTGAATCTCCCGCAAACATATTCTTTGAGGGTTGGTGTGAATGCCTATTTTAGACTAACTTGGGATTATTTTAAAACCACCTTTTTCTGGTGGATAATTTAAAATCACCTTTAGGCTAATACTGTGGCCAATTTAAATTAACTTATAAACTATTTTTTACAAATTTTAAGGGAACCTCAGGCTGATTTTTAAGTTTTAGGTTAACACAAGCCTTTTTTCGGTAATTTTGGATAATTTGAGGATCATTTTTAGACTATTTTGTGCAAATTTGAACTAACTTTGAGCACAACTTTTAAACTAATTTCGGATTCAATTTGTTTTTTTTTTTTTTAAGACAATTTCTCAATAACCTTGTGCCATTTTGATGACAGGTAGATTTCTTTTTTTTTGGGAAACTTTTAAACCAAAATTTGGACCATTATGAAGCCAATTTTAAATTAATTATTAAGCCTTTCTTTTTTGCCTTTGAGGAATTAAAAATCAGACTAGAAGATGATTTCTTGATTTATATTGTGATGTTAAGGCTACCAAAATCAAATGAGACATTTGTTGTTAATTGCAACACTAGTGATTGCCAAATGTGGACAACAAATAAATTGATCAATTAGTGTGTGTCAAAGGAAGATTGATAAAAGAAAATGAAAGTTGAATATGTTCATCATTTAGCTAATTTTGGTTCGAAGAAAAAGCAATTCAAGAAATCAGGAAAGAAGAAAGTTAAAAGCATGATAAAAGAAAACTCCTAGACAAACATAAATAATCATCAAGCATATAACTAATATAGAAGATAATATTTTGTTTCTACCGTATATAACCTGTTATTTCAAGAGTGATTGCTTGAAGTTGGTGAATAAAAAGAAAGAAGAAACTTTTGATTCCAAGAACAATTGAAGATAGTGATTTTAAGCTAACTAGGGCAAAATTTATAGTTCTTATTTTCCACCTTATGACTTAGTTGTTTACAAATACAACATCTCAAGTTTAAATTTAAAGTACCTGATTTATTAAATTACAATAATTTATTTGGTAGAGAATAGAGACTTAAACATGCTTGAAAAGTTATGAATGCATGTGCACCGAGATCAATGGGAGTATTTTGCATGTCATGCCTCCTTTTATGAAACTAAAGCCTTATGAATTAGAGCCTCTAGTGTGGTAAAACTAATTTTATGCCTTGTCAAAAATTTTGATTAGATTTATGATAGAATTTTTTATATGCCTTCAATTTAGTATATTTCACTTTCTTTTTGACTTCTTTCTTATGATTTTGTATTTTTTTTTTCAAGTTTTCTATATTTTTAGTCTTTTGCCAATCTTTGTATTATATTTATTTTATTGATTATATTTTGAACATCTTCATTTTACCCCAATGTTTTTTAACACTTCCCTATTTTTCTTTAGATGCATCTAAAATATCATTTGATACTTTTTTATATAATTAGTCATTTATAAGTCATATATCATTAATCTCTTCATCTAAGTTATATTTTGATTATTTTTCTTTTATTATTAACTTGTATAGTTTTTCTCATTTTTTATTTACATTACTAATTCTTGGACATTTATTTTTTCTCTATTTTCTTTCATTTTTTTAGTATATGCATTTACCACCATTAATTTATGTTATGTAATTAAGCTTCCCCCTAATATAACTTTCTAGTCCTTATACATCATTCCTCCTATTCTCCTAACAAGGAAAAAACGTATTTGACTTAAATTTGACCCACTTTTAAATATTACCAAATGTGCATTTCTTATTTATAAAATGTGTTTACCATTGCCATATCAAAAATCAATTACAAATTTTGAAATTGTTCTTTTGTGTTATAAATTTAGTATCTTAATGAATTTGTGAGATACATACAGGATTTGTTAATATTCACACTTATCCTAATTTCTCCACCATATCCATGCATTTTCCTAAGTGTGCCTCTGTATATATCTTATTAAAAATGTCTTTTTTAATACGCTTTGCAATATTGATACATCCTAAATTTCCAACTGCATTCTTGTCCCGCGCATATCCCTATGCATAGCTTAAAATTGGCTACCACCTACCAGTTACTCTGTGACATTAGTATGTTGATCATTATAATAACATAATTACTATGAGTTAAATGTATTAAACACGTCTGATTAAACATATCTCATGTATCAGTGGCCCTGAAAACCAATACATATCGTAGAATTGATACATTGCAATACTTTGAACGTTGCCTAAAAAGACGAAGATGCCTAAATTCAAGCATATGGAGGTTTACCAGTGAAACAAGTACTTTTGTGTGTCAAATAAGTGATCGAGCATTAATCTAAAATTCTGAATTACTTCCACACTTAAGTTTGAAAATAAGAAAGAAAAGAGTTCTAATAAAAGTCATGACAAAACCCATCACAATGACTTGGCTATGGTTCCATTTATGGAATAACCTCTTTGCTTAATTGCTCTTTTCCTTTGGCTCAACTTCCGGCTTTGTAGGAATTTTTCTGCATACTTAATTGGGTTAGAGAAGTTGAGGTAGGAAGAGTGAATGTTGTGGATGATTTAGAAAGGTATGAACAAGGACTAGGCCAAAGAAGTATGAGCATGAAATGGAATGTTAACTAGTAACCATCACAAATGTAGACACTTTATTAACAAAAAAAATGAATTTATACATGCTTTAGAGCACAAAGATTATGGTGGACTATAAATAGAGATTTAATTATACAATATGGAAGAATTATACAAAGGTGCTGGCCTGAAATTTCCACTCCTATCTGTATTGTGAAAGTTCTTTGTCTCTAGATTCAATTTCTTTGATATTGTTGACTACATCATCAACCGTTCCTGATAGGTGGTAGGTATGTTCTTCAATATATCTTATAAAGGTGTGCAGCTGTTCTCGACAAGCAGCTAGCCGTTGATTTGCACGATGCAGCTCTAGAGATAGTTCCCGAATTTTCTTATCCTTCTCATCCTGCATTAAATTACACAAATTATCTCAAACAACTTGACATGGAAATCACATGGATAGTGGACTAACATAGAAAAACAACACTATTAGAAGCTAGTGTTGCTCCTCATGCCTAAGAGGCATGCATGAAAAAAGGCAATAGTAATTTTTTTTTTTATCAATAACAGAAGCTTTTCATTAATGAACAAAAGAAAGATAAGTACAAAGGCAGGGGGAGATAAACTCTCTCAACTCCTCCAAATATTAAAAGATTACAAATAAGCCCATTCTTCCCACCCCTTGTTTGGCTAGTGCATCTGCAAAGGAATTGGCACGCCTCTTTACCCATTGTAATCTCATTGTCATATCCCAAGTCAACCATTTAAATACTCTCTTTTCATTCAGGTAACTCCACATGCTACTCTTTTCCTTTATGTTTGGCTCACAGAAGTAATCCACCATTCACTTTATGTTTGGCTCACAGAAGAGATCCTAGGTTAATATATCAGAGGATATTGATTATCAATCTAAAACCTCTTTTTACTTTGTTTCATGCTTATAATCTTTTATACTGATTCTCGCCTATGCAGTGTCTGGGGAGGACAGGAGGACAAATATAATATTATATTATATTATAACCTACTTTACCTAAATAAAATAATCCGTTTACTTAATTTGCATGCATCCTAGTTTACGCACATGCACATGCATATGCATGCACACACACACACACACACACACATACACACAACAAACTGAGTCTACTTATAAATTCTATTTTCTTTATACATTTTCAGATATGATTTATTTTTTCATAGTCTATTTGTGTATATACTTTTTAGTACATTTATATACTTTCTAATATGACTCATGTCTTTGAAATTTGTCTTGTATTTGATTTTATATTTATAATCTCTTCTACTTAAACAAAATAATGTTTTCACTTAATTTACATACATTCTAATATATCTTTCAATATAGACTAATTTATAACAAATTTCAAATGAATATTTTCCAACATACACAACTTCTTTATTAGAAATAAATGACTTGAAAATGAGAGTGAATAAAAAGAAAGAGAATTTTTGTTCATTTTTTTCGTATTAATAACTTTATTTTATTTATTTTTATTTTTGTTTATTTATTTCGGTATTGAACAAAATAAAATGGTGAAACAGGATTCATGTAACTGATCCCATAAAGTTGGGACAAGGCTTTGATGATGATGATGATGATGATGATAACTATCATTTTAGTTTGTAGATTGGCATTTTCACGTGTCATGGGTGTTATGGATGTAGATAGTAGATGCTATTCTTAGATGCAATATGTTAAGACATAGTGTAGTGCATTAGGATTATTTTGTTTAGTAAGAGAAATGCAAAGCGATATTTTCAGGTTAATAGAGATATTTGAGTGTAACCAATTAAGTAATCATGTTTTTCCAACTACCAAAAAAAAATAATCATGTTTTCCTGAATTTTGGAGAATATTATACATTAATATGTTTTCGTTTTACTTTTTTTTCAATTTTAATGTTGCATAGATGAGACGCACACCTCAATTTGAGGCCTAAGCCTCTTGACATACACATAAGGTGGATGAGGCAGGGTGGTTTGGCTTTGCTTTGCCTCACCACATTTCACAGCTACATGATAAACCAGGCATTTCCCTATTGAAAACACAAAGAAGTCATTGTTTGTAATGATTAAACATGGAGGTACTTTTGTCTTTCAAACTTCTTGTCCCATGATTAGGGAAGTGCTCCCTTATCAAAAACGGAATGCACCCAGATCACTCACCCAAAAGAATGATTGGAATTGGATGAGCCAACGACTCAATGCCTGGATACTTTATGCAACTCAAATGGTTTGGATCATCTATTCAGATAAACATATTCCTTAACTACCATCCTAAGGTTCCCAATAGCCAGAATGTCCAACACAACGTAATTAGCATGAAGTGCCGCCTACCATTGTCCAACTTCTCAAGATTTACAAGCAGACATTTTTTTTGCCAATAGAAACCAAAGGCACAGATTTCTGTTCTTTTTCTCTTTTTTCTTTGGATAAGAACAAAGAGATGTAAATATTTCATACATTATCCTATGTATTATCTGATAGGCATATACAAATTCTTTTTTTTTTCATTGCATAGTTTCATTTTATTTTTCTCTCCCTTCTTATGGTAAACTTTCAGCAGTTGTATTGTGACATTCAACAATCATGAAATACATTTCCATTTTCTATCTTATCAAGGCATACACATCTAATGGATAATAGATAATTGGATGAGCCATTTGAACAAGGCCCTTATCAAGGTACATGTATTAAGTGAAATTACATATATGGAAAGTATATGTAAAGTAAAAATAATAGGGGTGCAAATGGATTGGATCATGATCCGGTCCAAAGTCCGATCCTATTTTGTTGGATTTGGATAGCCCTATTTTTGGTTCCTCAGATCCGATATATATATATATATATATATATATATGTTATTTAATTATAAAATTTTTATATTATTTTTTTTATAAAAACATGTATATATATGATAAAAATAGTTGAAAAATACTTGTATTTTTTGTTTTTCTTTATTTAAACTGTTATATTTTCTTTTCCTTTTAATAATTTATTATTTTAAAAATGAAATCAGATCGGATCAGATTCGGATATCCGACATCCTGATTGGGTTCGAATTCAAATCGGTATTTATGAGATCCGATCGGATCTATAGTGTATCAGATCGGATTCGGATATACCCTGATTTGAATACAATCCGATCCCTTGCATCCCTAAAAATCAGTATCTTTACAAAACTAAGGATTTAGTTCAGAGATGCACAGAGACTATGTAGGTAGAGTGAGGTGTTTGATTACCTAGTCATTGGCACAGACATTAATCTACTTAATGGTCCAGTGGCCATTGTCAAAACAGATATGACAGTTTTATATTATGAGGAAAAAGAATGTCATGGTGGAAAAACTCAAAACACATGACCACTGCATTGGAGATGATGTAAGTTAGAATATGAAGTACTCGATCGATTATGAAAGAATTGGAGATGATGTAATAGATGTTTAACAAGAAAGACCTTCCTATGGCTTCTATGAGTGATCTTGGTAATACTCTCCCCAAAAAGCCCCCTCCTTGGCCTTTGTATGCTGCTGCACTAGATGATACATGGTGCTTGGTGATGATTTGGAGGAAGTATGTTTTAGATCTATTGGAGACGGGCATACTTGATGCCAACCCTGTTTCTACACCTGTTAATGATATTCATAAAATCTCAGCCACAGATAGGGAATTATTGCAAGACAAGGGAGTTAGATGTACAATTTCTCTAGAGCATAGTTGTCAAGGTGTCGCCTAGGCAACTAGGTGCCCTTGGCTTGGCGCTTCGCCCAAAAACCTTGACTTTTAGCAACTAGGCGCCCTTTTAGGCGAAATATATATCAATTATACTTTGTTTTAACATTTTACTATTGAAATTTAAAAGATCAAAGGGTTTTGAGGAGAGAAAACGAAAGAAAGAAAGAATAGATTTATAAAGAGGTTCTTTCTTTCTATTCTCTCTCTCTCTCTCTAATTAAATAAAACAGAAACTCAATCCTTGTGTTTTCTATTTTACTTTCCATCTTGAATATTTATCATATAAAGTTTATAACCTTCTTTAGCTGCTAATTGATATGAAGTTGCTCTATTAAATACTAGTATTATTTTTGAAAATAAGGAAACTAATATATGTAAAAGACTTTTATCTTTTAGATGTGATGATTTGCCACATTTTTAGAGCTTTTTTGATCAGCAACTCTGAAAATGAATTCATTAAGAAAAAATAATGAAGTACAACAAGTTGTTAAGTATACAAATAGACACCTTGTGTCTAAACCCCAAGCATTACAACTGAGCCTAAAACATAGACTGTCTTTGTACACCTTGCTTAGCAAGACCATCCACCAAACATTTTTAGAGGAAATTTAATGTTCTTAATAAATAGAATTGCTATTTTTTCAATTAATATACATGCTAAATGGTATATAAAACTAGGGAACTAGCCAAAAGTTAGTTTTTTATATTATAAAATTTTTATCGCCTAAGCGCAACTAGGTGCCCCAATATCACCCAGAATCGCCTAGACACCTTGAAAACTATGCTCCAGACTCCAAAGCCCCTCAGATTATTCACTCTTTATTCATACTCAACCTCAAGGAATCACTCTCCTACTATCGTATGTGGATGATATTCTTATCACTAGTGATGATAATGAGGGTATACTCATCTGAATAATCTTTTCGTTCATTCTTTTAAGATGAAGGATCTCGGTTCCTTTACTACTTTTTGGGCTTGGAGGTGTTTTGTTCTTCTGAGATATACTTTGTAAATCAGCACAAGTATGTTGCTGATTTGGTCAAATCGGCTCATCTCACTGATGATAAGCAAGTTCATACCCCACTTGAAGTTAATCTCAAGCTCTCCAAAGATGATGGTGAACCTCTTACAAATGCTACTTAATATTGGCAGCTTGTGGGCAGACTTATTTATCTCACAATGGCACACCTCGATATCTCTTATGCTGTCCATGTGGCCAGTCAGTTCATTTCCTCTCCTCGGCAACCACTTGAAGTTAATCTCAAGCTCTCTTCGAGGTGTTCTGTCTCATTGATTATTTTTCTCATCATCATCTTTAGACTAATTGCTTGTGCTAATGCTGATTGGGCGAGCTGCCCAGACACAAGAAGGTCCACAACTGGGTGGTATGTTTTCGTAGATGATTCTCTTGTTCCATGGAGGTGTAAGAAACAACAAACAGCCTCCAAGTCTTCCACTGAAGCAGAATATCATGCTATGTCATCCATTTGTAGTGAGATTATATGATTGAAGGCTCTCCTTCTGTCCTTCACGATCTACATATTCCAGTCTCAACTCCTACTCCCATCCATGCTAATAATGTAAGCACATCAAGATAGCCTCAAATCCTATGTTCCATGAACACAGAAAGCATATTGAGGGTGATTTCCACTTTATTCAAGATCAGTTCCTAGTGGGCTACATCTCTCTTCCTCACATCTCCTCTGGCCTTCAACTTGCAGACATCTACAATAAGGCTATTGTCCTCACCATAGATTTTTAGCTAACAAACTGATGTTCCTTCCTCAGTATCAGTTTTTTTGTATTTTTGTATTTTTTTTTTTT
>NW_010729125.1:936758-969910 GCF_000365185.1 Nelumbo nucifera
GGGGTGGGGTGGGGAGTGCAGAGAGTCTATAGGCTGATCTATTGTTTGGAAGCACCATAAGATTATGTCCTTTATGTACCATATAATTGTTCTTTTATTTTTTTTCTTTCTTGTACTTGTACTTGTGAAGGACGCTACTGCCCTTTCACACATTTTGTAACTTAGAAGTATATAATACAATCTCTTTAGGCGTGTGGTCAGATAAGACACATCCACATACATCCT
Organism: Nelumbo nucifera; assembly: GCF_000365185.1. Next base: position 936,984 of record NW_010729125.1, read on the forward strand.
CCTCCTTCCAGAATATGCCTTTGACATGATAGTGATAGGACCTTACACACCCCATGACCTACTTATTCCATTGAACATCAAAATCACATTGCTTTAGAACCTCTTCCAAAAAAATCCTCATGCACTAGATTGTAAGCTTTCTCCAAACCTAGCTTGCATGCCCATCCTTTCTGACTCAATGTCTTCATCATGTCTTCAAAGCATTCATTAACAATCAAACATTGGTTAATTATGTCCACCTTGAATGAATGCCTCTTGTTGTTGTGATATTATATGTTAGGGAGTACCTCCTTGAGCCCTGTTTTGTAGAGGCTACCTACTAAACTGATTGGCCTGAAGTCTTTAGGTATTTAGCATCCACTATTTTTGGGAATTAGAGCGACAAATGTGGCATTTTCTCCCAAATTAATGACTTTCTGACTCATAATGGTCATGCCTGTTAGATGGCTGTAATGGATTCTTGCAAGATTAAAGAAAATAGAGAGAAAGAAAACCTGGATACACAAACGGGTTCCTAGAATCATTTTAGGGCAATGGGAATCACTCAACACGCATAGCATAAGCTGTACTAAGATCACAAATAAACACCATTCCTTCATTGTCAAACATCCATACATATTTCTAGACTGTAGAACCATAAGAATCCAGTAGAACTCAAATACGGAAAATTACAAGTGCCACTCCTAATTTAATTCAAAGAAGACCTGATAACCCTTAAATTGATTATTCAAAAACTCTAAAATTATAAATACACAACATTTTTTTTTATAATTGAAAATTAATTTCATTAATCAAGAAGAATAAGGCTTTGCAAGCATCCCTTGGAGAGGCGTGAGATGCAGGCCTCTCCTAAACATTACAAGAGATCAGAAATAAAGATTACAAAGCTTCCCAAAAATACCCATCCCTAGAGGATCCCTGTTTAACAAGAGAATCAGCCAAAACATTACCCCCTACCCACCCACTGGACTCTAAACGTTATGTGTCTTGTTAAGGGTGGATATGCATGAGTCTGTGAAAGAGCATTAAATTTTTGTGCATGAGAAAGAGATAGGGAAAGTGATACACATTGTAGGTTTGAAGAAAAGAAGGTTTTAGTGCATTTAATTTGGAGAGAAATTTTTTTTTTAGCGTAAGTATTTATATGGAGACAAACAGGGAAATAAGGAATACATACTACAGATTTCTCAAACATCAACAAGGAAATTGAACTAACCCATTGTTGGCAATATAAATGGTGTATTACCATGTTCATGTTTGGTTATCAAAAACTATAATCAAGAAACTAGTGCATAAAAATTAAAAGCACTTGTACCTTTTTCTAGGATTGAAATCCTATTTTCTAGGATTGAAATCCTATTTTCTAGGGAATATGTTATCTTAATGAAACACAGTTTAAGGGCTACCCCTCACCTAAAAGTAAAAGTAATGTTTCAAAGTGAAAACATCCCTCCTTAAGGGCAGTTCTGGCTAAGCTGTGTTTCACACTAGAAGAAAAGCTTCTACATATATTTCAAAGAAAGAAACTGTAAATGGATTTTAACATTAAAATAAATAAACAAGAGAAGTAGGAAAATGACCATCAAAATTTTGTGATGAGATCAATAAAAAAACAAATGAAAATTGAATTTATATTTATCTTTTGTGAAGAGGACTAACCGGGGTTGGGTGATCCTTGCCAGAGGAGACCATCAGTGGATGATTATGGTCCTTCATAAATTTGGTAACAATCCACTTCCCAGGCTTCTCTCTCTTTATCAGAATCATAGCCATGCAACCTTCCCTTTTGCTTTCTCTCTTCCTAATTTGGACACGCCCTATTTTCCGACTGTTCAGATTAAACCCCTCCTTATTACATGCAAGTCGACGGGATATAATTGATCCATCTCTCTCTGAACGACGGGAGGATACAATACGGGTTACAAATCCTACATGTCTGGCATATTCATCGTAGAAATTCTTAGCAGCCTCTTCAGATTCAAACACCATACCCTCATAGGGCTCGGGATTTGGATCACCTTCATAGACAGCTGAATCTGCTGCAGCAGATCTTTCTGTTGTTCCTGTGCCATCACCCACAGGATTCTCCAAATCCACTGCCACACAACATTACCAATTATCATCTTCTGCATGCCATAAAAATTCAATTGATTAAGGCTATGTATCTGAGAATTCTGTTGGTATTGAGTAAACAGCTGGCATGCCTGAAGACCACAGTTATGTTTCATAGAATGATTCTAGAGTCCAGACATAGCAAATTGGTAAGGATACAGGAACAAAATTTACTAAGACACAATTCAACCAGATCTACTTCATAGTCTTTTCATTTTTATAACAGTGAACTTCAGATTTTTTCTAGCTTTCATTGCAACTTTTAGAATTATGATGATAGGGGTTTAGCCTAAAAAACAATATTTGCTTCTTAAACAAGCGAAGGTTCCCATAAAGTCCTTGTTCAATGGTACCAAACATTCACTCTACAGCTAAATAAAAAAAACAATATAAGGTAATTTAGAAAATATAGAAAAAAATAAGTTGGAAATACTTTCAAAATTTCTGCACTATACTTAAGTAAGACCCATTTTGGATAAAAGCAATAAAAAAAAGTTTAAACTAGAAGTGCCAAAATATATTCAAAGGGTTTTTATGTGAAAATGAAGAACAATAGTTTTCCAGAAATCACCAAAAATATATCAGAAGTATTTCTGTACAAGCCCATATATTATTCTATCAACAAGGAAAATGCAAACCTCTCTACCAGGCTGCTCTATCCAACATTAAACATGTAAATATACGAAATATTGCATTTCCTATTTCCACTAATAAGTATATACCGCATAGTTTCCCAAAAAACGAAAGAAAAAATAAAAGAAAATTGGAGAAATTGAAGAGAAATAGAAAATCTGAAACTAGAAGTTCCTGTTACAGCAAAATATCCTTCGATGATAATTCGAAAGGGAAAAAAAAATAAAAGACCAAATTCATAGAGGCCTTTCGAATTCAAAATCGTGAAACCTAAATAAGTGTTGTATTTTGATAATTATCCATCCCGGATTTCATCTAAGACTTCTGAATTCCTGGTATTGAAATTCTGGTTGTTTGACTGGAGTTTTGAAATGAAATCTTAGGGCTTTTACAGTAACTTAAATTTATTTAATAAATATTTCGATTGGTATAGAATTTCCGTTAAGATGAAATGGGAAACAAAAGAAAAACTTACTTGATTTTAAGCTCTACTACCTTCTTCCTTCTGCTCTTCTCCTAGAGGAAGGAGGTTTAAGCGTCTAGACTCGAAGAAATTTTGAAAAGAGGGAAATTTTCTTTTCAGACTTCATAACAGACGACGGAGGGATGATTCGGTATATTGCTTTTTAAGTTAATGCAATACGTTAGCATATAATCAACGTAATCGTAAATTTGTAAGGCAATATCATATGTTACCATCCCAGCTCTGCACGCCTTACGATATCAACGGGTCGAGTTTGGTATAAGTTGGTTCAACCGAATACGACCCGAAGTTGCTCCAACCTAAATCTACCCGGATTTAAGCTCCGTTTGGTTTGTGGGATGAGAAGGGAGAGCCTCACCTTTCACGGATGGTATCCACGGTGACAATGGCTCATGTGCGAAACCTATATCTCGTTTCTTCCACTTACTCGTGGTAGGAGCAATTTGTAGAGATGGCAATTTGACCCGTCTTCATGGGGCTCTTCCTCACTCCACGTAGGAGCAAAGCAATTTATAGAGACAGCAATTTGACCCATTCTCATGCTTTAGTTTTCATTAAAAATAAATTAATATGTAATTACTAATTTACTCATTCTTATGGTGATGTGGCATTGACCCCAAACAGCTAAAGTTTTTTCTATTCTCATGGGGGCTCTTCCCCACTCCACCCTGGCTAGAGAAAGATTTATGTTTTGTGTTTTTGTTTTTGTTTTTTGGGTAAAATACAAAACCTCCCCTGAAGTTTCTGACAATCATAAAAATCTCCCCTATAGTTTCATTTTAACAAATACCTCCCCTGAACTTTTGAGAAGCTCAACAAAATCATTCCTTCCGTCATTGTCCCAAATAGAAAATGTTAGATTGATGCATCATTTTTTTTCAAATATCCATTCTACCCTTTTATAAATTATTTTACATATAAAACTACTGAAATAATCCCATTTTAACCCAAAAAAAAATATTTCAGTAATTCTGCATGTAAAATTTTTGAAATGATCATTTAAAGATGTTTTTGTTGAATTAAAATGGGATTACTTCAATAATTTTGTATATAAAATCATTTATAAAAGGTAAAATGGGTATTTGAAAAAAAACTGATGCATCAATCTAACATTTTCCGCTTGGGACAACGATGGAAGGGAGGTTTTTGTTGAATTTCTCAAAAGTTCAGAGGTATTTGTTAAAATGAAACTATAGGAGAGAATATTATGATTGTCAGAAACTTCAGGAGAGGTTTTTGTATTTTACCCTTTTTTTTTTTTTGTCGCAAGTCATGAGGTTGTATTTCACTAGTCCACCTACATTGTAGGGCAGGGGATCTGCAGAACAGAAAAAAAAAAAAGTCTGTACACTCCCAATCATTGCTTCAAACAATTTACAATCCCATTTATGTACTGGAAGTCTGGAACACAGCTTTGTTTCTGCTTACATTAATAAATCTATAAAAGATCAAGTTTTGCAGAATCAATTTTCCCCAGTTTAAAAACCCACAGGAAAACGCATCCGCAACTAACCTTTACTAAAAATGTTTTCACCAAAAACCGTTTTCCATGCTTCGTAAAATATCCACGCAAGCTCGAGCGATGCAATTCAAAGCTCCAGAGAACTCACCACCATTGTTGCTCGTGCAGCTTCCACGTAAAGAAAGATTTTGACCACATTGCTTCAATCTTAAAACTCCTACAGTGTTCTCCTATAGATATTATCCTCAAACTCATGGTGCCACAATATATTTATACAAGTTTGGGTATAAAGTGATTTGAAGACAGTTTAAATAAATAATATCCACAGATGACCATCAATGGTCAAAATGGTAATGCACACTCAATAAAATTGCTGGGGTTATCTATGCTGTGTAGGCTCTTGTTCCTCAGATTCAACTTCACGTACGTTGTTAACAACTAGTTGAACCTTCATTGATAGTTGTTCAGTATGGTCCTCAACATCTTTCATGAACATGAGTAGCTGTTCTCTATATGCAGCACATAAGCGCTTCTTACGCCGCAGCTCTGCAGTAAGCTCCTGAATTTTCTTATCCTTCTCATCCTTCAAATATGATCAAAGAAACATCAAAGAAATGGCTTAAACAGATGACAAATCCAAAAGAGAAATATATTTGTCAGATATAGTAATCTATCCTATCACTACCTCAAAGGAATTCTAGTCTTTCCACTATATATTTGTTATAGAGTGCAACCTAACCCTTCACCTAACATCCACTTTTATTTTCAATTTAATCAAACAACGGCATCTAATGGAGACCCATAAAATCAATTCAGCTGCAGATACATATTACTACAAAAGATATATGTTTAAACGGACATGCCAGCACTGTTTAAATCCTTAAGTAAAATCTTGCTAAAATAGTAGAAATATCATTTCTTCTTCAAGTCAATTAGCTAAGCACCCTAATCTTAGACAAATTGTGGTTGAGGGGGACATCATGTTGCTTGTGGGATGTAGGATGACGAATAAGCTTGGGACCCTGGGTGCATAGATAGATCGTGATTCATGAAGGAAATCTGTAAGACAGTAAAAGAAGTCGACGCCACCTTCAAATGGGTCAATAGATTTGCAAATTCTTTGGCACTCTCTTGCTAAACAAGGACATTTAGGGAACAGCTTTATTGGGCTTATGTGTTTATGTAGAACAAGTGGCTGAAATGTTCTTTAAGGTCCATGAGCACAAAGAAAGGAAGAGAGGCCAAAACAGGTGCTAACACTTCAAACAACCGTAAACAGAGTTGGCATCTTAGGTTGGCTTTGCAGTGAAATCACACATAATATTGTGGGAATCGCAGGGATGTCTTTGTAAATTTCTTTAAGTCTACTTTCCAACGCATCAAGCAGAACCAAAATTGGAATTTCTTATGCAAAGCCATGACCATTTTACAAAAGGTGCATTGCTGACTGCGGGAAAACCGAAAAACACTAATTTCAAGTTTTTGAGTCCAGATTAGATTAGCAAGTTTCCGTTTTGGTTAATATGAAGTTTTAGAAAGTTTGTGTCCAATTAGGAGTTTACTGTTTTAGTTGATGAGTTGCCTATAAATAAGACAATTGTCTTTGAGTTTTCTCTTGTGTGTTAGACAGTGTATGCCCTTAGCTCCAATTAGATTGATGTACAGATACATTTATTGTAAATGAATAAAAGTACATTATTGTTTCGTGTTGATATTGGTATGCTTCTGTGAAATTACCCCTTAAACTAGACATTTATGAGACTCGTATTAGTTTACAATTTTTTTATAAGTAAAGTCATATTCCATTAATTCAAAGAGCGGTTACATGAGAATCCCCTTAGAGAGGCGTGAGGTGCTGCCTCTCCATACAGAAAACACAAAAAACACAAAAACTACATAAAAAAAAATGTGTTAGTTTAGAATATTCTCAACCGTTGGATAGACTTGGGGAGTTTATCCTACAAAGGCTAACACTGATGTACTGCCAAAGAAATTGGGGCAGTTTGTCTCAGCTGCCAGGATTAAACCCAAAGCACATGCAGTGTGTGTTTGGTTGAAACACTAAACCCGGACCATTTTCTAGTTATGCCTTGGACCTTGGAAAATGATGGGCAAAACTAGAAAGTTACACATAACCCCTAGACTTGATTATGGTACTGCACTAAGTGTCAGATTGGGTTGTTTTTGATATGCCAATCAGTGAGATCCATTGTGGGTCAAAACCTGGGTATGTTGGGGTAGTATGAGAATTCACTTAAGTGGGTGATCATAGTGATAGGATCAACCCCTTTGTTGGACAAAGTGAATGGTAGAGTTTACACTCTCTGATGGAAACCTAAACTGCCAGTAGTGGATTTCAACTGTGTTTGAGATTTGGTTTTGCAATATATATATATATATATATATATATATATATATATATATATTATGTTTTATGAAAAAAATGTTTGCAAAAGGTTTTAATTCCCAGGATCCATCCAAATAGAGTGTAACACTGCACCTTGCAGCCAGGGGAGAGGTCATTCCCTGTTGGACAGTGTTCAATCATTATGAACCGAGAGGTTAAGTGTAAGAGACCATTACAGGGTTGATTTCCTGATGGGCTTTATCTTACTCAAGTCCATTATCCATGGGTCTTTATAGAATGGCTGAATTCAATGATCATTTAAGTGTAAATGTTGGGCCTATTTTGAGCCCATAGTGATGTGCTCAGGGGTTCATTGCTTTTAATAGTGAATTCGGCTAGGCCTTTTCACAGAGGCTGGGCTGAACCCATGTAGACTTATGTGAGGTCATTGTGAGGTCCCACGCCATACAAATCAGGCCTAAGTTGGCCATGCAACACCCTTGGGTCGTGAGCCTTATAGTTGATGGGCCTAAAGCCCATAATTAATATGATTAATTAAGCTATCACATAACAACTAGAGTGAATCTCGGTTTGGAAATGGGTATGGAGCACCTATCCTCTTAAATAGATAAGGTTTATTTCTTAATAGAGTCCAGATCTATATTAGATTTGGATAATCTCCTAATTTGATTAGGAGAAGTTCTCCATAAAGTGATAAAAGAAGAAGAGGGCGAACTGATCAAGAACACCTCTCTCAATTCTATTCTCTCTTCTTCTTTTGTCTTCCAGGAAACCCTAGTTCGACTACAACTTATTTGGGACTAATAGAGATCAGTTTTCCTATGATTTTTGTAAGAAAAATCCAGAGAAATTTTGTGCTCACCTCCCCAGTTTGATCCAAGTAGTTGGGTTGCAATTTTGCTGAAAACTACGTTACTGAACTGGTTTCAGGAGTACACTCTTCAGCGGAGGCTGGTTTTAGGACTAATTTGGGCATGAACTTCCACCTTGGGGTTTGCGTTTTTGGTATCCGTACTAGGTATATATCTCCCTCTTTGTTTGGTTTCAAATCTGGTCCGGTTCAGTGCAAGATCAATCATTGAAAAATGCAGTTTTTCGAAACATAGGGAATTCGATTCCCAGAAAGATTAGAAAATTTTTGAAATTTCGCCCAACCATCTAGCATGGTTCGGCCATCCATATGATGGATCCTAACCCTTCCTTCATTGTGCTCCTTGTGGATTCAAGGATTGTTTTTCTTTGAAGAAGATGGTGCTCTTCTTCCTTCCATGCTTCCTATTCTTCTTTAATTGGTATCAAAGCTTGAAATACTCAGGGTCAATGGTTGGCAACTTCAACAATGATGCTCATGGAGAATAACAGAACATTTCTACAGCTAACTTTGAGGCTTTCCAGAAAGAAATGCAGGCATTTCATGCACAAATCATGGAGGTTTTAAATCACTTTCAAAATCGTGACCAAGGCATGCAACAAACCATTGAAGTGGCTCATGGTTTACCTGTCCAGAATAACACTGCAAACCAACCCCCTAGACAAAACCATGTGGAGGGGAAGATTCAAGTGACAAAGAACTCGATGATCTTACCTGTAGAGCAAAGCAGAGATAGGCAAGATCAAGAATACAGAATGTATTCTTGTGGGAGGAGTTGCAGACCACAACAACTTGCCAAGGCAAGGCTGCCATTAGGTCATGGCATCTTATGAAGCAGCTGTTGAAAGCAAGATTCCTACCTCCAAACCATGATCAGATGCTATTGCAGCAATATCAGGATTGCAAACAAAGGAATAGGCCAGTATGTGAATACATAGAAGAATTCCTACAACTCTCTGCAAGTAACAACCTTTCTGAAACAGAATCACAGGTGGCAAGATGTGTTGATAGACTTCATCTTTCCATACAAGACTGAGTTGCATTATAGCTAGTCTGGTCTCTTACAGAGGCTACCAAACTAGCAGCTGGGTAGAGCTTCAATTAGAATGACCCAAAGCAGAGGACAGTAGCACTTGCAGACGAAGTAGAAGATGTCACTGATGATATGGATTATAGGGAAGAAGAAAAAGATGATTATGTGACACACAAAGATGAAAGCATTTGCTCTAGTAGTGCAGAGGTTGCTATACACATCAAAGTATTCAGAAGATCCCCAGTGCCAAAACATCTTCAAGACATGATGCACAATCAAAGGTCAAATATATGATCTTATCATAAACAGTGGTAGTAGTTCGAATCTCGTGTCACAGATGATGGTGGACAAATTGCAGATGAGATCACCCAACTCCATACACCATTGGCAGGTTTAAGGGCATAAATGGCACTAATGTAACAAAACAATGTTGCATTCCATTGTTTATTTGAAAATATTATGCAGATGTAGTATGTGATGTTATTGATATGGATGTGTAATGTGTTGTGTTGGTGCCTTGAATTCCAAGTGCGATCTAACTCCATGACCCAACCCAAACCAAGTTGAGAAAAACCTGAAGGAAAATTTTCATAGTGATCTGTGGTGGAAGCAAAGGGCTCAAAGATAGGTGGATTTCATAGCATATCCGATCTCACAGCTCATTTGGAACTTATGAGACTCCAGACTCATGAGTCTTCTGACCTTGCTGATCTCAGGATTGCGGACCGTTCCAATTAGGGTTTTCTCTCTATAAATAACCTTGTATTCTTGCATGAAAATTTATGTTGTATCTTGGAGTCCAAGAAAGGAAAACAAGAGAGTGTGTGAGAGACAAGGGAGCTTGAGCAGTGGGTGTATTGGGAGCTTGGGCTTTGGTGAGATGCTGCAAACTCTGTAACTGTAAATCTCCATTCCTGGTAGTGGACTTATTCTCCTTTGACACCCGTGGACATAGGCTATAAGCCAAACAACGTAAACCTTTGTGTGTATTTTGTGTGCTCTGTTTTGCGTTTTTCATCTACTTTCTCTTCTTGCCAATCTGTTTTATTATTCCTAGGTTTGTTAGAACCTCAACAGTATGCATGGCATTTACTGTTTCAAAAACATTGGCAATACAATGTACATGCTACTCATAGGGACAAAACCAATCACTATACCTTTATAAAAGATGGCAAGAAAATTACCCTAGCCCCCATGAAAGGAACATACAAACCCAAAACTTATAAAGTGGAGGGGAAGTTTTTTCTTAGTTTCTACTAAATTTGAAGATGATTTGAAAGAATAGGGGAGATATATGCTTCAGTGGTTTAGGGGGATGGTAATGACACCCACCAATATTCCCCCTAAAATTGACATCTTGATAAAGGAGTTTATGGAAATAATTCCTAATGACCTTCCTAGTGGATTATCTCCCATAAGGCATGACACATCTTGATACTGCATGTTTCCTTATCAATCGTCTTCCATCTACTATTATTAATGGCAAATCTCCTTCCTGTGTTGTTTCCCACTTTGTATCCTTCGCCTCTTTGTCCCCGTGTATTTGGTTGCATGAGTTTTGTTCACAAAATGGAGCTGGTACTAATAAACTTGAAACTCGGGCTATTAAATGTGTTTTTATTGCATACTCCTGTACTCAAAAAGGATATAAGTGTTACAGTCCTGAATCAATGTGTAAAACAGGTTGGGCCACCCATGGGCTGGCACAACCCCAGATTGTGGATGAGCTTGATGAAGAAGAAAAGCTAGCAACTGATTGTTGTTTGCTTTTACTTAATAATGACCAAACCTCATTTGATGTACTACCACTGGTAGTCTCAGACGGTGGCACTGTACAAGTCTTTTTATTTCCAGATTGTGGTTCATATAAACCATAAAGAACTAATTTGTTTTATTCTTTCAACATCAGTTACACTTTCCATACTCTCATGATAATAATCAAGTAAAATATTTACACCAGTTTGTTTAATTCCAGAGTTTAATATTGTAGATAAACAATATAAAGGAGAAATATTTTCCCGATAATTTTTAAATTTATTTTCTATTATTTCAACAATATTTTTAAAACATTCATTTCTTGCTTTTGCAAAACAATCACTAATTATATATACTTGATTGTGTAATGTACATGAAGTTGGGTAAACAGCCAAGAAAATATTAATAGCATCATAAAAATGTTGTAAAAATTCTTCTATACGAATGACAATATTCCAATCATCTTCAGTTTAAGGCATTATTGGGCATTCTTTTATTGTAAAATATGGTAAGAATTCCATATATGGGATGCAACTCTGTAACTTAGAATAGGTTGAATTATTTTTTATAAGTCTTGGAAAGGTGGAATTCCACCTATGTAGAACATCTTTTTTTTTAAGACATGAGTGTTTAAAATCTTGTTTTCTTAAACCAGAAAAATCTAATAAACAAACTACAACTTCTAAATTTTGAAATATGTCTTGAAATAATGTTCAAACCATCTTGAACATATAAATCTAAAATATGACATGCACATATAATATGAAATCATTTTCCTTGTAAAATAGGTTTTAAATAAAATTTTTAAAATACTTATGACAACATCATAAATATGTATAGCATTACCAAGACTAATAGAAAAAAAAAATTATTTTCAATAACATAAATATGTATAGTATTTATATCAACAATTGCTAAGCTAGTATCTGGCCATTCAAGTCTTGTAAAACTTCAATTTCTTTTTTGTAAAAGCCATGGTTCATCAATGAAATGCCCAGTGACACAAATAATAACTAATATCATATTTAAAAGTCCAAATAGCCAAAGTAAAATTTTGGAAGAGTTGAAAAGTAGAAATTAAGTCTTGTTCATAAGAAAGAAAATTTTTATGAGCATCCATTCTTGACATATTTCTAGAAACTTTTTTAAAAGCAGAATTTATAGATGATTGTAAAAATTTTTCAAATCATGGATCTTCAAAAAATAAAAAATGGTTGTTCAGCATGTACAATATACTTTTAGCTAGTGGTTGTCTCGTTTATTCTTGTGAATATTGAAAATTACCAAATAAAGTAGATTTGTAATTTGTGTTTGATTCGAATCATTGTTTTTTGTGTTTTGTCTATGTGTCCTCTTAAATGTCCAGTGCTACCACTACTTTGGTAACTAAAATCATTTCTGCATTTTTTTATAGACGGCTTTCATACTCGTTCCCTCAACTTCTATTGTGAAGTAAGATTATACATTACTAGTTTTGCTTTTGATTGTCCTAGAAATACTAGGACCAGCATTAGTAGCAATAGCACTAGCACCAACATCAGTGCTATCATATTGGGATCGGACATCATTGAAGCCATGGCCATAGGGAAAGGATGTTTGGGAAGAACTAGCATTTTAAAAAGGTCAAATATTAAGACCCTAACATTTAGAAAAAGGAAATTTTCATTAAATGAAAAAGGAATACATAGAAACTAGGTGATAAAGCATCACCTACTCTTTATTCCCATTCTTGCTTCTGTTCAGCGTGTATGTTCTTGTTCTCGTTCCCATTCATGTCTGCTTCATTGCCAAAAGAACCACTCACAATACCAAATGGAAATTCTCTTTTGGCTACAGCACCTGATCCAGTGGACTCTCAAGAGGCAAACCTGAAGAGTAGTGCATGTCCAACTGAGCCAGGAATTACTCATTCATCCCATCAGTCATTTTACTACTTGCAAGAACCTATATCCTTCATACTAAACTTTTTCCAAAGTGGAAAAATGCTATGCTGGAGGAAATTAGTGCTGTTCACAAAAACAACACTTGAGATTGGACTGCTGACCTTCCTAAAGGTAAAGAACCCTGTAGGGTGTAAGCGGGTGTACTCTATTAAACACTGGGTTGATGGTTCCATAGAAAGATACAAAGCTAGATCGATAGCAAAGGGTTTCTCTCAAACTTATGGAGTTGATTATACTGAGACATTTGGCCTTATTGAAAAGATGAATTCGATATGTGTCCTCCTTTCTCTTGCAACTTATCTTGAATGGCACCTAAACCAGTTGGATGTTAAAAATGTTTTCCTAAATACATAGTTGTCAAGGTGCGTCGGCTAGGCGTGTAGGCGCTTTTTGGGTCTCGCCTCGCCCAAACGCCATATGATATATCTATAACATGTTATAATTGTTGCATATTTAATATAAACATAGACATGATGCACCAAATCATTATTTTTATTTCTTTCATATTATAACAAGTTTTTTCTTAATTTCTTATCTTTTTACGATTTATGATAGATAAAATATTCAAAGATGAGTTCTCAAAGAGATGATATTCGAAGATGAGTTCAAGAGGTATCCTTGTCAAGTTCCAAGTTGTATGTCTTTGAAGAAGAAAGGGAAATCGATCACAAAAGCCTATGCTTTTCGTTCTTTTTCTTCTTCTTCTTCTTGAACAAAAAAACAGGGGCTCCGCCCCTTCTTTTTCTTGTTTTGGAACAAAAATAGGAGCTCTGCCCCTTCTTCTTTCCTCCTCCTCCTCCTCCTTCTTCTTCTTTCCTCTTCCTCCTCCTTCTTCTTCTGGAACAAAAAACAGGAACTCCACCAAGTTCCAAGTTGTATGTCTTTGAAGAAGAAAGGGAAATTGATCACAAAATGTATGCTTTTCCTTCTTCTTCTGGAACAAAAAACAGGGACTCCGCCCCTTCTTTTTCTTGTTTTGGAACAAAAACAAGAGCTCCGCCCCTTCTTCTTTCCTCCTCCTCCTCCTTCTTTTGGAACAAAAAAGAGGGGCTCCGCCAAGTTCCAAGTTGTATGTCTTTGAAGAAGAAAGGGAAATTGATCGCAAAAGGTATGCTTTTCCTTCTTCTGGAACAAAAAACAGGGGCTCTGCCCCTTCTTTTTCTTGTTTTTGAACAAAAACAAGAGCTCCACCCCTTCTTCTTTCCTCCTCCTCCTCTCCTCTCCTCCTCCTCCTCCTCCTCCTTTTGGAACAAAAAACAGGGGCTCCGCCAAGTTCCAAGTTGTATGTCTTTGAAGAAGAAAGGGAAATTGATCACAGAAGCTATGCTTTTCCTTCTTCTTCTGAAACAAAAAACAGGGGCTCTGCCGCTGTTTTGGAACAATAACAAGGGATCTGCCCCTTCTTCTTTTTCTTGTTTTGGAACAAAAACAAGGGCACCACCCCTTCTTTTTCTTTTTTTGGAACAAAAACAGGGGCTCTTCCCCTTCTTTCCTCCTCTCTTCTTCTTCTTCTTCTTCTTCTTCTTCTTCTTCTTCTTCTTCTTCTTCTTCTGAAACAAAAAACAGGATTTGTTTCTTTTTTGGAAGAAAGATAGGGGCTCTGCCCTTCTGTATTTCTATTCCAACGGCAAAATAGGGGTTCATCCCCTTTTTATTTTATTTTTCTTTTAGACATTAAGCAACGCCTAGGCGACCAGGCAACTAAGCACTCCCCTATTGCCTAAGTTCGCCTTGGCGCCTTGAAAACTATGCCTAAATAGTGAGCTTGAAAAGGCCAATATGGTTCAACACCTAGTGTCATGTACTAAGGAGACAAAAGGAAAGGCTTATCACCTCGAGATCTCTATATGGATTAAAACAGTCACCCAAAGTTTGGTTTGGTAGGTTCAACAGTGTAGTCGAGCAGGTTGGATTTAAGTAGTGCCAAAGTGATCATACTCTCTTCATTAAGAGAGATGGAAATCCAATAGTAGTGTTGATAGTCTATGTGAGTAGCATTGTTATCACAGGGAATTAGGAGTTAGAGAAATTTCTTAGGTTCTCAATTTGAATTGAGGTTGCGTTGTTGCGAGATCAAACAAGGGTATCTTCATTTCGTAGAGGAAGTATATCCTAGATCTCCTTGAGGACATTGAGAAACTAGGAGCTAAACTAGATGACACTCCAATTGACAATAACCATAGACTTGGTGAAAGTGAAGGTGAACCCCTCTAATGTGAGGCGGTTCTAGAGGCTTATTGATAGATTATAATGCTTATCTATGGTCAGTCTTGATATAACTTTTGCAGTTGGGGTGTTAAGCGAGTACATGCATTCACCTATAATTACTCGTCTTGCTGCAACAAAATGGGCCTTTAGATACTTGAAGAAACATCCCAATAAGGTCTCTTTTCTTTAAGTATGGCCACTTAAGAGTGGAATTTTTTTTTTTTTTTGAAATAAATAAAGAAGAAAATTCATTCATAGCAAAGAAAGGGGAATACAGTAAAAGGTGATAATTATCACCCAACAAGAAAAAAAGAAAATTTCAGCACCCTCCACACTACTCTTAGAAATATAACTTTGAACTCCCACCCAAACTTTTACTAAAACTAACCACCCCCCATCTTCACACCCAAAATCTAAAAATAACTTCCCCCAATAAGATTCTATCAACCCCGAAGATTTTAAACACTTATAAAGTAGGCATAAACATTTTCCTTTCCACTTCCAAGAATGTTTTTCGTGCAAATTCCTCCCCTCCTAAAAATCGCAGCCCTAATAATTTGCTCACTTGAACCTTTGTTTCAACAACTTTTTCTAGATCAACTGCCTCCCCACCTCCCTCACTTGGTCTATGGCCACCTCTTCAACTTTCCCTTCTTCTGTTTCTCCTTTTTCATCATCTTCACACCCTTCTTCCAACTTTCTCTGAAACAAATCATTGCCTCCTGCTTGAGAGTAAGGAATTTTTTCCCCTTGCTCTTTTTAATCTCAATTCCTATTTTTGCTTCTATTGTTCCTTCTTTTCCTTCCCAACCTACTCAAACTACTAATGTGCTAGAATTCCAAGTATGTTTTAGATGTAAGAAAGTAATAACAAAGACAAAACAACCACTCTAAACTAACACCTTGGATTTAGGTAACCATCTAAGTGCTTTATTAGAAACATTTAGGAGGGATATATTACAATAAATGCACCCCTACCACTCCTTTCTTTCTCTAGCCTTAGCTAGCCACTCTTTTATACACCTTACACAACCCCCTTCTTAGGGTATTAAACCCTAGTAGTTAGTACAATTAGTTTCTAGTGATTCCTTGTTTAGCCAGTTCATCAGCCAAAGAGTTAACAAATCTCGAAAACCACATATAAACAACAAGCAACTCTTTGACAAGTTTGTTGATTTTCCTTGTAATGTGCCTATTTTCCAAGAACCTATCCAATTTCTTGTAAACCACCCCATAATTACAATTGAGTTGCCTTCCAAAAGATTACCATAGCTAAGATCCACAACCAATCTTAGCCCAAGTCTAAGTGATAAAAATTCAGTCCTAACTAAGACACCATGATCTATAAGCCCTGAAAAAGAGATGGTATGTTTCCATTAGAATCTCTGAACAATCATCCTATTCTTGAATCCCCTAGATTACCTACACTATATCCATTCAAATTTAATACAATAGAGTTAGAGGCTTGAGAAAACCAACAGATGTAAGTGATGTTCCTTTTCATGGATAAGCTTATCACCGCCTAACAATTCCTCATGATATCATCAAGAGAAAAGTCCTTGAAGTCTTTCAAAGATTTCATCCAATGTGCCACCTTGGTTGTAACTTTCTTGATGATGACTGCTATGTTGCTTGACTTATCTTTAAATATTATAATATTCCTCTCTTCGCATATGCACCAAAAAAAATTATGGCCCTATTGCATCTCCGCGTTACTTTGCTTTTTTTTTTCTTTTGTTTGGCAGAGAGAAGGATGTGTTAAACAAGTTTTTAATATCATCCAACTGGTTACACCTCTCTGAACAAAGCAAAGAAACATTCCCATATTCTGGATGCAAATGGACAAGATATTAGTATGGTAATGCAGTTTCACAACTACCTCTACATAGGATGCATATATGAGGTGAAAGGTATCAATTGGGCCTTCTTTGAATGTTCTCACTAGTGTTGATACATGATACACCGCCCAACAAAATGCTTGAATTTTTGGAGGTGTTGGTACTTCCCAAATAGCATGCACAAGTAAATCAGGTGGGAGAGAAACTACTTGCTTAAGCACCTAATGGAGGAACGAGTGAAAACCCAACAGGATTAGCTATCCAGCTCCTATTATCCGAACTTCTCTATTAATTTTTTATTTATAAAAGTATAGTCTTTTTAGTTGCTAATTTAATATGAAATTGCTTTATTAAATACTTGGCTGAAATAGTTGGTGGTCAAACCAGGTTTTAGATCAGATTTCAGCAAAGTAAAAGAAAAAGAAGAAAAGAGAGCAGAAGAGAATGAGAACAGAGTTTTCTTATGGTTCTGCTGCCCCGTCCATTGCTATTTATATGAGTAAAAAATAAACACAATAAGATGCAAATCTAGAGATTTCATAATCCGAAATCCAACATATTTTAAAGTTTAAACACAATAAGATGGCTGTGGACTAAATCCGAAATCCAACATAATAATTGGATGTAGATGTGGATCTAGAGATTTCATAATCGGATGCGGATGCAGATCTAGAGATTTCATAATCAGATGCAGATGTGGATGTAGCTAGGTCCTATCTAAATTTGGTCCATCTATAGCCATATTGTTTGCATTATCTGTGGTCTTGGTGCAGATCCAAGCTAGACCTAGCTCAAAATAAAATAGTTTCTTGAGCCTGGAAATTTGTTGGTCTAATTGGGTTGGGCTAAGTTGTAAATGATCATCCCTAAGTAGGAATCTTATGAAATTTCTAATTGGACCATTATTAGCTTTGTTATTTTAACTAATTTTTATAATTATTATATGGAATGCAAATGGTTTGTATTATTATTTTTAATAATTTTTTACTTTTTATTATTAAGTTTAATTATCCAATTAATATTAGTTTTCAAATGTATTCTAATTTTTAATTTATGAACTACTAGTTTTTATTAATTTCTTAATTTTTAATAGTTGTTAGATAAAAACTTGCTAAATTTTAATGATTTGTTTATTAATTTTAATAATTAGGTTTCAAATTATAATTTTTTGATAATTAAACAATTAAATAGAATTTGAATATGAAACAAATAAATGGAATTTGAATGAGAGTAAAATTCTCTATCTTTGGATACAATAGGCTAATAATGGAAGAGGCCTATAAAAATATGCTAAAATAGGTTAATGATGGAAGGGGTGGGACCTATGTCTAGAATTCTCTCTCTTATTATTTTTAGGCAAAGGGTAAAACAGAACCTTGATGGAAGCTCTATAGGTAATCTGGGCCCATCTGGTATAGGAGGTGATTTCAGAGATAATGAAGGCAAGATAATGGCTCTGTATTCAGGTCCAGTAGGAGTTGGAGATTCCTTAAGAGCGGAAATCTTGGCACTACATCAAGGTGTAAAACTGGCCAAACAATTGGAGCTACAGCAGATTGACATAGAGGGGGACTCCAAATCGGTGATTGGGTGGATGCAATCAGGACAGCTGGGAATTTGGCAGTATAGACAGCTGATAAGGGAAATACTTAGCATAACAAGGGAGGTGGGTGTTTGTTTCAAGTGGGTAAGGAGATAAGCAAATGGTTTTGTTGACGCCCTAGCGAAACAAGGGACTGTAAGGGAGAGAATTTACTCGGCTGACTTCTATATTTCAGTTTTAATTTATCTCTAATGAAAAGTTAGCGTTTCTGATCAAAAGAATTATATTTAGGCAATTTAACTATTTGTGAAGTTTTTATTAACTAATTTTTAAACTATTATTTGTTTACGAGCTTGGTTGGGCCCACACTGACCTTTGAAGTATTAGGCCCAAGCGTGGCCCTGAAATTTGTAGGCCTGATGCGGGCTTGGCCTGAGCCGGACTGAAATGATCACCCCTAAGCAAATTGCTTTTG
The DNA here is from genome assembly GCF_000365185.1 of Nelumbo nucifera. The sequence goes on from NW_010729125.1 coordinate 955,709, forward strand.
GTTTATTAGATTAATAAGAGAAAGAATAAAATAAAAAAGGAAAAAAAGAAAAGGAAAAGAAAAATAAAAAAAGGAAAAAGAGTCAATGAATTTTAAGCAATTCAGAGTAATTGAAAGGAAAGAGAATTAGTGGAGTGGCTTATAGGAGGAGAGAGGTAATGGAATGACTAATGAGGAGAGATGAAAGTCTGAAAGACTTAAAATGTTGATTGGCTACTTGAGTTATTTTGTTCAGTTTTAAAATAAAAATTCAAAAAAAAAACACAAAATTGATAAATGGTAGAGGAGAAAGGAAAGCCAATGCTAACATGGCACAGTATATATATATATATATATATATATATATATATATATATATATATATGTATGTATACACACACACACATATATATATACGTGTATATATATGGGACCACTATAAATTAAGTCTAATATATTGATCTATTGTATCTCTACACTCTCCCTCAAGTTGGGAATAGATATTGGTCATTCCCAATTTGCGTAAATCTATTTCAAACTTGACTTTAGTGACTACTTTGGTGAAGACATCACTAAGCTACATTTCAGAGGCAATATGGGAAAGGCATGCTTCTTGAGTCTTTTTTTATCATGCTAAGATTATGTGCAATATTAATGGTTGCATGGTTATCACAATAAAACATCAAGGACCTTTCATACTCAATACCTAACTCCTCAAGTAGAGATTTCAGCCATAATACAACATTACAACCACACCATTAGCCATAAACCTATACTCTACCTTGGCACTAGAACAAACAACCGCATCTTGTTTCTTACTCCTCCATGAAACAAGATTCCCTCCAACAAAGGTACAATACCCTGAAGTAGACCTCAAATCATCAACACACTTGTGGCTCAATCAGCATTTGTATACACTTTAATCTTCATATGACCATTTTTCTTGAAGAGTATGCCTGGACTTGGACATCTCTTCAAGTAGGCAATAATCCTCTCAACAAGTAGATAGGTCATTCTAGGAGAACACACATGTTAGCTAACAACACTACCAACATAAGAAATATTAGAGCATGTCAGACAAAGATAAAGAAGTTTCCCAATAAACCATTGATACACAACTTTTTCTTCAAGTAGCTCACCCTCTTCTACACTCATCTTATGATTTTATTCAATGGGTGTACCTATAGGCTTAACTCCTAATTTATTAATTATTCTTCAATAGATCAAGAACATATTTCCTTTGAGAGATGAAGATGCCATGTTTAGACCAGACCCCTTCAATCACCTATAAGTACCACAAATCACCAAGGTTTTTCACTTCAAAATCCTTGTTAGTAACCTCTTAAGAGAACTAATCTCATCAGTATTGCTTCTTATCACCACAATATCATCAACATATACAAGAAGAGTCAAGGAAGAGCCTATATTCTTGACAAAAAGAGTGTGATCAGATTGAGCCTATGTATAGTCAGACTACTCCAAGGCAAATCTAAAACTATCAAACCATACTCTTATGGATTGCTTAAGACCATACAAAGCTTTCTTTAGCTAACAAACTTTCTTTCCTACATCCGTATCATAAGACCAAGGAGAAACTCCATATATACCTCCTCCTGCAACTACAAATCACCACTAAGGAAGGCATTCTTTACATTCATATGAAACAATGGCCATGAGAAATTTCCAACAAGAGACAACAAAACTCAAATGGTGTTCATCTTGGAGACTTGTGCAAAGGTTACTAAGTAGTCAATACCATAAGTCTATGTGTACCCCTTTGCGACCACTTGAGCCTTGTATCCTTCTAAACCATTTGCATTGTACTTCATTGTAAATACCCACCTACACCCAATAGGTTTCTGATTAATCTACCAACTCCCGAGTATTATTTTTAATGAGGGCATCCATCTCCGCTTTCATTGCATTCTTCTACTAAGGCACCAACAAGGCATCCTGCGTTGTTTTAGGAATGGGTATAGCAACAATGGGTACCAAAATAGTTTTATAGACTTGAAATTGTAGACAATCCTCGTGTTTGATTAGAAATCAGCAAGAAAAAAAAAGAAAAGAGTGGGACAAAACAAAGAAGAGGAGAAGAGTAAAGAAAGAGGAAAGAATGAAAAAAAGGGATGCAATAAATTATGGTCTTGGAGCCCCACCATTAGCATTTATATTTTCTCATAAAGGGTTACAATACAAAGACAAATATGCCTCTACCACCTAACAACAGATAATAACAGTAAATAAAAAACATAAACAATATGAGAAATAACATGAATATAAGATGAGACCACATAGAAAAAACTATTGTATTGTGTTCCTACACTCCCCTCAAGTTGGGAATAGATATTTGTCATTCCCAACTTGTGTAAATTTGTCTCCAACTTGGCCTTTGCAATTCCTTTGGTGAAAAGATCAGCAAGTTACATATTAGATGTAACATAAGGAAGGCACACTTCTTGAGAAACTACTCTTTCTCTGATGAAATGCCAGTCCACCTCAATGTGTTTGGTTCTGTCATGCTATATTGGGTTATGAGCAATGTTAGTGGCAGCTTGATTATCACAATACAACATCAAGGATTTTTCATACTCAACTCCCAACTCCTCAAAAAGAGATCTCAGCCACAATACTTTGGACAAACCATTAGCCATGGACTATGCCTCTACATTGAAACAGACAACAACACTCTATTTCTTACTCCATGAAACAAGATTTCCTCCAAGGAGGGTACCCGGAGGTGGATCTTCTATCATCAACACACCCAGCCCAATCTGCATCCATATACACCTCTAACTTCATATGACCATTATTCTTATAGAGTATACCTCTGCCTAAACATCTCTTCAAATATACAAGGGCCCTCTTAACTGCTAGTAAGTGGGTTGTTCTGGTGGAGTGCATGTACTAACAACACTGATAGCTGATAGCATAAAAGAAATATCAGGTCATGTCAAACAAAGATAAAGCAATTTCCCAACTAACCATTGAAACATAACCTTGTCTTTAAGAGGTTCACCATCTTTTGCACTCATTTTATGATTCTGCTCAATGGGTGTATTAGTAAGCTTAACTCCTAATTTCCTAGTTTCCTCCAAAAGATCAATGACATATTCCCTCTAAGAAGCAAAGATACCATGTTTGGACCTAGCCACTTGAATTCTAAAAAAAAAAAAAAACATAAGCCACCCAGATAATTTCACCTCAAACTACTTGTTAAGTAGTTGCTTGAGTGAATCAATATCACCAGTGTCATTACCAGTCACCACAATATCATCAACATATACTGCAAGTAAAGTCAAGCGTGATCTGACTGAGCCTACACATATCCAAATTTTTCTAAGGAAAGTTTAAATCTATCAAACCATGCCCTTAGAGATTGCTTCAAACCATATAGAGCCTTCTTCAACTTATAGACCTTTCCAGAGTTTGTATCATAGAGCCTTGGGGATAGTTCCATATATATTTCCTCCTGCAGATCACCATTGAGAAATGCATTTTTTACATATATTTGGAATAGTGGCCATGAGAAATTTGCAATAAGAGACATAAGAACTTTAATAGTGTTCATCTTGGCTACTTCGCAAAGGTTTCTAAATAACCAATCCCATAAGTCTGTGTGTATCCCTTTGCCACCAGTCGGACCTTGTATCTGTCAACTAAGCTATTTGCATTGTACTTCACTATAAACACCCATCTACATCCAACTGGTTTTTTTCCTTCTAGCCAATCTACCATCTCTCATGCATTGTTTCTAATGAGAGCACCCATCTCATTGCTTCCACTCAGGTACCACCAGGGCTTCCTATACTGTTTTGGGGATGGGTATAACAACAATGGAACCTAAAAAGAACTTACATGATGATGAAAGATGGTCATAAGAAAGGAACTGGGAGATGCAATGAGCAATAGATGAGGTCCAACAATGCTTCCCTTTGTGAAATAAAATGGAAGGTCAAGGTCCAACAATGCTTCCCTTTGAATCTGGTGCAACTGAGGAGATTGGAACCGGCCAAGACTGGTCGTGATCGGAACCAACCTGCTTCTACCACCATCTGTGAAACACTCTCAACTCTTTGCACTTCTAACAATTCCCTTCACCACACTCCCCTTCAATGATTGGAATAGGCAATGGGACTTCTAGAGCAAAGATACCCTGCAATCCTTGCTCATCACTCTCCCTCTTGAGCTGAAAACCTAAGATAATAAGGGGCATCCTCAAAGAAGGTAACATCCATAGACACAAAACAAGTCCCAAAGACAAGATCAAAACAATAATACCCCTTTTGAGTTTGCGCATACCCAAGAAAGATACACTTATCTGCCTTAGGATCAAATTTAGAATGATTAGGTCTAAGGATTTGAACAAAGCAAGTGCACCCAAAAGTCTTAAGTGGAATGTTGAACTAATCTTTGTCAAGATACAACAGGTTAAAAGGAACTTTCATGTCTAATACTCGTAAAGAAACTCTGTTGATGAGATAGACAATTGTATGGATGGCATCCCCCAGAAAAGTATGGAGCCATTGGAAATCAACATACTTCTAGCAACCTCCAAGATGTGCCTATTCTTTCTCCCAGCTACTCCATTTTGTTGAGGTGTATAGGGACATGTTCTCTGATGGATAACTTCATACTCAAGAAGATGTGAGACCAAGGATTTTGCAAAAATACTCCTTAGCATTATTAGATCTAAAAATTTTGATTGTGATTCCAAAATGGGTTAAAACCATCTAATGAAAGGCATAGGTCAAAGTAGGAACCTCATCTCGGGAACGCATAAGATATACCCATGAAAAATGAGAATAGCCATCAACAAATAATAGGAAATATCCATATCTCCCCATATTAATAATATGATATAGTCCCTAAACATCGGTATGCACAATTTTACTTCTTTACTACTCAATAAATAAGTTGATCTACAATGTTTTGCCATTTCACAACTTTTACATCTCAAACTTGACACTTGGATTGACTCGATTACTTGAACAACTTAGGAAACAAGCTCTTCAAGGACCCAAAAGATAAATGGCCTAACTGATTATGCCAAAGCATAAGCTGACTCACAAACTAAGAAACAAAAGACCCCCCAACCCCTTCATGCCTCCTAGATAGATGCTCAAGCAGGTAGATTCCATTTGCCTCACGAAAAGTCCCAATCACCTTCTTTGTCGCTAGATCCTAGAAAACACAATTAAAGAAAAAGCTCATTGAACAATTCTGATTCTTAATAATACTACTAATTAAAAGAATATTAGTACTAAGCTTAGGAACATGCAAAACTAAGGATAAATTAATGGCATCAGACACTCAAATGTCTTCCTTGCAAGAAATAGGAACAAGAGAGCCATCAATAATGGATATTTTGTTTCTGCCAAAGGATAAGCAATAAGTAGTAAATAAAAAGGACAAACCGGTCATATGCAATTGAATCTACAATCAAAAAAATGCTAGTGTTACCTAAGGCAGAAGCATGATAGGTAGTAGTCCTTGTACCTAAATGAGCAAAAGTTGAAGTGGGAGTAGTAGGTGCAATAGTTAACAGCTAAGATGGTCCTAAAATACCCGCCTCACTTTCCAATTGAGTCAAGGCAACTCGGACAGCAACTAGAGCATCTAGAGATGTGGATCTTATACTTGAAGAAGATGGTCCATCTGATAACAGCCAAATTGGCATTCCCTTTCTTACTCTTCAGTCTTACTAGAATAAGGTGTGGATGACTTCCAACAAGTGTCTCAGATGTGCTTTGGCTTCTTACAATAACCACAAAATATTCCCTTCTTGTCCCCCTTCCCCGTATCTTTCTCCTTATCACCATCATAGTATCATTCTTCAATTTTACTACTGCTAAAGCTGATTCCATAGGTGGAATTTGTAACATAACTTTCCTCCTGCTCTCTTCACTGTGAACTAGAGAATAAGCCTGAGATAGAGTAATATTGTCTCTAGTAAGTAATTGTTGTCTCACAATATCATAATTTGAATTCAAACCAGCAAAAAACTCAAACACCCTATTTGTCTCCACCAACTTCCTATATGTTGTAGCATCCTCTCGACTTCCCCACTCAATTATCTCTTGTGATCAATCTCATGCCATAAAGACTTCAATGCAAAGTAGGCAAATGCAGGTTTCTCCTCCTGTTTAAGATTGTTTACTTCACTCTTTAATGCAAAAGCCCCAGCAACATTCAAAGGCTGAGAGTAAGTCTCCTTCATATTTTCCCATATTTCCTTGGTTGTTTTCACCCACTAATAATTTCTGCAATGTGAGGCTGCATGGAATTACACATCCAAGTCATCACCAAATAATTTTCTTGAACCCACTTGGCATAAGTTGGGTCCTCCTTGGTTGGTTTTTTATATCTCCAATCACGTACCTTAGTTTTTCTCTACCTCCAATGGCCATCATGGCTGATTGTTCCCATTCCAAGTAATTGGTTCCATCAAACTTGACAGTAGTCATTTGAAAGGTGTTGTCTATCATACTTCCAGCCCCTATAAATCCTTCCCCTTGGACCTTTGATTCACTCCTAATTGTCTCCATGATAGATGTTAATTTCTCCCAACCGATCAACTGTTAACAATAATGGTTGACTATTAAGCAATATTAGCCAAGTGTTAAGCAATACCTGTCAACTGTTAAGCAATATTGGTCAACTGCTAAACAATACTGGTCAACTAACAATAAAAAGGAGAAAAAACAATAGGGAAAAACATCAACCGCTCCTTCTAGGATGATTCCACCACCTCCTAAAGGCTATCGAACTCTATAGGGATAAGAAAGCAACCCAGAAAACCTTAAGTAAAACTTTCAAAAATAGGTTTAAGCCCTAAACCTAGCATTTACTTGATTTCTCTAAGTCTCTCTAGTTATTGGGCAATCTCCAAGGTCACACAATACCCTGGGCAGCAGCAAACTCTCCAATAACCTCCAAGATTTAGGCGATATATGTTCAGCTTCTAGCCCTAGGAAGTTCCCATACAGTCAGTTGGAATAAGACCACATGAGAACCTTGAACAATCCTAGTCCTGCTCTGATACCAACTTGGATGAAGTTATTGACAGTCCTCCTGTGTTCTGATTAGGAATCAGCCAGAAAAAAAAAAAAAAAAAAAAAAAAAAGTGTGGGAGAGAACAGAGAAGAGAAGAGAAGAGAAAAGGAAGAAGAGGAGAGAATGATGAAAATGGTTGTCATGTTTTGAGAGGAAGCTTAATGTTTTTAACAAAGAGAATTGCTATTTTTTCAATTAATAGCATGCTGAATGGTATATAAAACTAGGGAACTAGCCAAAAGTTTGTTTTTTATTCTGTAAAATTCTTATCACCTAGGCAATTAGGCAAGTAGGCACTAGGCACCCCATTGTCGCCTAGAATCACCTAGACGCTTTCACAACTATGGTTAAGTCTTAGGTTTCGTTTGTGTAATTTGGTTTATCTATTAGAATCATTTGCATTTTCAATGAGTTTAAATTTGTTTAAACTCACCATATTATGTAGTTTTGACTCTTAAGGATTATACTTTATAGGACAACTTTGGAACGTATTATTTTGTTAGTTAACCATAGTTTCTTAGCTTAGTTTGATGGTTTGGAACAAAACAATAATTCAAAAGGGAGCACCGCATATCATTCTATATTTCTGAATATTTCACAATGTTTCCACTATATCTATAATGTTTCCCATATTTAGGTGACTGATATTCCCACCAATGCTAACATTTTAAATCTTGCTCCAGAGTGGATTTTCCAACCCATAGGAAGAAGAGAGGGAAGATCATTTTATTATAGTTCTTAAATCTTTATAAAAGAAAATAGAAGTATATCAAATATATACAAGCATTGTGGTCCAAGAAAAAGAAAACAAAGGCTTTCTAAAGGAACAAAGAGTAGCAGAAAAAAAAAATAGAAACACCCTGTCAACCCCCAGAACAATAAATGTACTACTACTGCTACACAGAACCGCCTAAAAAATGCACCAAAAATAGCTAAAAAATAGAGAAAACACTCATGACTCACCCTAAGCACACCAGACAAACAAATGGAACTACTATACAGAACCACCTAAAAAATCCATCAACAATAGCAAAAAATTAGAGAAAACACCTCACTCTAAGAAAAACAGACAAAAGCAATGATTGACAGCAGCCAACAAAACCGAACAAACAAATAACAACCCCCCCCAAACCTTACATGAGACGCAGAAGAACACCCACAACCACCATAGACTACCACTAGACCCATATACCTCTTTACTCCCCCTTCCTGCCTCTCCCTTTCACATTTAATATTTATTTGTCTTTTTCACCCCCTGAAGATTTAGCCTTATAATTCTCAAATATTTCTCCTACCCCTCACTCTAGTTGTTATATGCTCCAGCGCATCTCATCCAAGTATCTCATTTTTTTCTACTTAGCAAAATCTTCAGGATTCAACACATCCATTCTCACATCTCACCTCAATTTCCACCTCTTTTTCCTTATTGATAGCTTATTTGTCTCCCTCCAAATCTCTGAAGATGGATTGAACAAAACCATCCCCTCCAACAAAAAATTAAATTATAATAAAATAAAAATATTCATGAAAAGTTAGGTGTCTTCAGAGAGCTACCGGGTAATGAATTAGGATTCTTTATAAATTCTCCCTGTGGGCCATTTGGATAGTTTTTTTTTTCATTTTTTTGCTCCATCTTTTTATAATTTTCATTTTAATTTAATAAACATCAATTTCTCTCAAGTTTAAAATAAGAAAAGAAGGATGCAAAATGCGAACTCATATTTCCATTTATTTCTTTATCAGTAAAAATCATTTCCATCTATTAAAGGACATGATGTGATCTATCTCATCCACATAAATGCGAACTCATTAAGTAATTGGTTTTGCACATAAATCCAAATGGCTACTTGAGCATAAGTGCTATGGCTCAGCACCACACTAAGTATTGCAGGAGAGAACATCCTAGGTAAGGTGGGCCAAGTCCTAACAGTCATAATTTTTTATGAAAGAGATTAAATACAGACCATATAGTTAATATCTGTTGATCATATATAGACTGCCAGATGAAAGAAAAATCAACAAATCACCTTCAAGGGTCCAATATAATGAAGCAAAGAGTGCATAGTAATTAATAAAACCAATGGAAATGATGCTTTAGGATATTTACTTCTAAAATAACATTAAGCAAAGAAGAACTCACCATTGTATGGCGACACTCACGGGCTGAAACCACCAATGGATGATTATGTTCCTTTACAAACCTTGTAACCACCCATTTTCCAGACTTCATTGATTTTACCAGAATCATTGCCTTGCAACCTTCCCTTGTGCTTGCCCTTGGCTTCCTAACTGGGCCAAATTTGCCTCTAATGCTAACACAAAATCCCTCCTTATTGCACCCAAGTCGACGAGAAAGAATTCTTCCATCAACCTCTGAGCGGCGACATGACATGACACGCATGACAAACCCCACCCTTCTGGCATATTCATCATAGAACGCCTTGGCAGCATCTTCAGATTCAAACTCCATGCCCTCATATGGTTCTAGAATTGCATCTCCTTCACGCGAGACTGACTCCCCTCCAGTAGCATTTTCTATTGTTCTGGCTTCCTCATCAATGTGAGTTTCTAAATCCACTGCCACATAACATAGATATTTTTACCTCCATACCTATATAATTGTTATTTATTTTCATTCTTTTTTTTTTTTCTTTTTACTTCCTTTAATTTAATTTCTTGATAACTACCTTTGGTATAGTGGGAAATGCATGCAATATTCTTTGAATAAAAAGCAAAAAAGAAAAGAATTTATGCCTCTCCTACCTATTTCCTCGAACGGTTTGTGTGTATGTCAGGGAAAATGGAATTACATGCTACTAGAGAACTGAGAAACGTGTGTGTGTGACAAAACTACAAATTAAACCTGCAACAACAATGTAAACTTCTCTCTGGCTATTCTAACAAGGAGAACTCAATTGGTACGTGAAGGCACAAAGTGCAATTGATAGAACTAAACAATTAGACAACTAAAAGGGTGCACATTAGTAATAACTGGGTCCAAGAAATCAACTACTTCGAAATTACTACGGAGATAAGAAAATAGCTCAAAAATTAAAAAATTTCGAAAATGAATATTGATCGTCAATGGTAACTCCAAAGAACGCATCCCATCATACTTCGAGTGAATAAAAAGAATTTAAAACAAGGGTTTTCAAATTATAAAATCTTCATTAAGGTTTTAATGGGTAAAAGACTTCCAAAACGTATAGATTAAGACATAATCTGATCAGAGCCGTTCCTAGATAGAGAGAGAGATGAAAACTGCAAATATCCGGTATCTTTGACTAAGGAAACATACAACTTACTAGATTCGAAGCCAGATAGATCAAAGACTCGAAGTCGAGAAACCCGGATCTCCTCCTTCTGGTTGAGGGGGGGGGAGAGAGAAGAGGGAAGTTGGGTTCGTAGGTCTCGGATGTTTAAATTTAGGGGTTTTTAACGTGGATTTATTTGATAATATTAGTATAGTCCTGATAAGGCATTCATCGAAATGCAATCTACTGCAGTGTTCGTCTGGAAAAGATCTTGATAAAATGACCTGGCATCAGGTAAAAACGCTTTGGTTTTGGGGGCACCGTATTTGGACATGACACGTAAACACCTTCAGCCCCTACTTGTCCGTTTACTCAAATGACTGTTGAGCGCAATTACTCTTTTACCCCACATCCATGGCTACGAATCTAAGATCAACAAATTCGGCACCAAATTTCAAATGAGCAAATGTGCTGACCCTTCAATGTACTCGCCAACTGCCATTTCAAATAAAGGATCTAAAATTTATCATGGCGCCTTGAGTGATTCGAACACAAATCATTAAGGGTTACCCAGGTCATTTTTCCTCTTATAAAATTTAATAAAATAAAATAACTTTTTTTTATTCTACCGTTTGCGTGTAATACGAACAAATTACATTTGTGTTTAACAATTCCTTCAAAATAAAAAAATAATATTCAAAACTAATATTATAATAGAATAAATAATTTCTTAAATCCAAATTTATATAAAAAATTTGTTTAATCTCAAGAAATTTATATGAATAAAGATATTAATAATAGAATAATTATTTTAGTACTTAATATTTATAAATTTGAACATGATATGCATCTTAAAATTTTATAAATTATTAATTAATATTTTAATTTGAACTAAATAAAAGTATATTTATTATTTATAAAAATAAAAATATTATTTACAAAAACCTCGAGAATATAATATAAATTGAATTTGTCAAATCCATTAATCTACATTTATATCAAAAATGATTTTTTTATCTCAAAATATATGAAAATAAAAATATTAATAATTGAATAATTATTTTAGTAGTTAAAAATCATGAATTTTCATATGATGTGTATCTTAGAAAATTTAGTATATTTGATATATTTTAAGTTAATATTATATATTTTTATAAAATTTTAATTACATTTTATAATAGCGTGTTTATTGTTTACAAAAATAAAAATATTGTTAACTAAACATTTGAGAATTAATTTTTAGTTGACTTTTGGTTAATATTCAAAATTAAAAATAATAAAATAGAAAATAATCGACATGATAATTCACATATAATAACTGCATATGTTTTGTACCATGAAATTCGGTAGAAAATAACATAATAATAGCTTTATACATGTAATAATTTGTAAAAAAATATATAATATGTTCCAGAATTCTTGATTGATATATTATCAATAAAATTTCATGATTCTTATGCATCCCGCTATAAAATAATCGATATAGTAATTTACATATAATAGTTGCATATGTTTTGTGCCTTGAAATTCAATAAAAAATAATATCATAATAATAATAATAATTAGTTATAATGTGTGTGTGTGTCTATATATATAGTTGGGCTGGGCTCAAGCTACCTAAGGGCTAGGTCCAAGCCTAGCTTGTCTTAAATCGCAATCTAAGTCATTAAGGCTTGAGTTGGGCTTACCTAAGTAGACCCCTATGGATTGTTGGCCACTACTTAGATAAAAAATAGTTTTATTTGGAATTAGTTTTAACTTTCTATTCTATTTCCATCATTAATAAAAATAATTTTATTTATCACACATATTTTTTTGACACAATAAATACATATTTTTATTCAAGATTCTTATATGTGTTAGTAATTTAGTCCTTCTATCTTTTTCAAAAATTTTATTTTACCCATTTGACCAGTAAGGTTGACCCATTAACCCACCACTCGAATAAAAAAATGGTTTGTGCCTTTTGGGTAGTTTTTAAATTTTGCATATCATTTCAACCATTAATAAATAATTATTCTTATTTAACTATGACACCATGGAAGACATTATATTGGAACATCATAAAAAGTGGTAACCAAAAAAAAAAAAAAAAAAAAAGGGGGGGGGGGGGGGGGGGTGTTTCCAATGTCATGTCCTTCCAATATCATATACTTTCTTTCAAAAGTAGTACAGATGGGAGGTGAGGTTAAAAGTAGTCATAATTTTAAAAGTAGCACACATGGGAGGTGAGAGTTAGTAAACAAAATAAATAAATAAATATGTCTACTCATCTTGATTTTCATTCGGCTATGTTTGGTTTTAGAGATGGCAATTTGACCCATCCCTATGGGCCCTGATGAAAGAAGATTTGGCCCGACCTCGCAAATCACGCCATGTGGCAAAAAACAAGTAGCTCGGCACTTAAAACAGCATACCGAGGGTACAAAACACCAAAGGGGAGAGACCAGCGGTCCGAACTCCCCTCGAGGAGACCAACTCCCTAAGAGGAGCCCGAACTCCCCTCGAGGAGACCAACTGCCTAAGAGGAGCCCGAACTCCCTATAAGGGGCCCAAACTCCCTACTTAGAGCTCGAACTCCCTACGAGGAGCCCGAACTCTCCCTTTGGCCTCGAGTCACACAAAGCAGAGACCCAAATTGGCCAATCTCATGACAGTTCGGGACACCCCCCCTATCTGAACTCAAGACTTCGCCTCGCGCACCGCTCCAGGCACTTCGCCTCCAGAGCATTGAACTAAACGAACCACACCGTACCTGACACCAAAGGAGTCCGTATCCAGGGGCGGCGCACCTGACTGACTTGGGATTTGACGCTTGACGGCCGYACTTCAACGGCCACCTRCCACCGTCACCTGCCACCGCCATCTCCAGTTACAGAGACGGCTCCGACAAAAAGAGCAGTGATGGTTCTGCCCCAACAGAGGCAATGACGCCCGAACTGGCAGAAGCACGGAAGTAATCATTCCCGACCTGACAGAAGTATAGGAGTGAGTGCGCGAGGTGGTTATAAAAGGCTCTCCACCCCCCAAAGATGAGGTATGCAATCTTTGCGCTATCTGGTTTTATTTGCCTTTGAAGGATTCTAACTTGAGCTTCGGAGCCTTTACACTGGGTTCCCCCCGGAGCTTCCTCATCTCCTCCGTTTCAGGTTCCCTGCTACCGAGTTCAGAGGCAAGGTCGTTGACAACTAAGACCGGTCGGATTGCGCATCATCAATTGGCGCCATCTGCGGGAAACGCTTCAAAAAGCCTCCCTCCAAACTCTCATAACCCCTTTTCTTCAAAAAACCCAACACTCATGGCCTCTTCCAGCAACGCCGGACGTGGCACGGAGACAAACACCACCGGGGAACAACTTCAAGTCCCCGTGGTGTGCGTTGGACAGTTCACCATCCCCCTTTTGGTGGATGGGATCCCCAGCTTGAATGCGCCACAAGCAGTGGCGCCCGTAAACCTTCCTGCAACGAGCATCCCCTTTCCTCCCCCTATTGAGACAACCTTTACTGAACCGACTGCTGTCCCCTGGCAGCCAGCCAAAACCGGTTGGACGACCTGATGCAGTGCATGCGGGCAATGCAAGCCCAAATGTAACAGTTCCAGCAACACCAGCTTCACCAGCACCAAGTACTACACAACATCTCTCAGTATCACTATCAACAGCAGTTCCCCCAACTGCCGCTGAATCAACCACTACTTCCACCTCGGCACCCTACTCCGAGGCCGGTTAAGGCCTCCCCGCAGGATAGACGCCCCCACCAAGGAAAGGCCTCCCGGCCCCAAAACCCTCCTAACAGCCAGGCCTCGTCCCCAGGCCGAAAAGAGAGAAAAATCATCCCCGCCTCGCAGCTCGCAGGCGGGTCGGGAACCTCGCCCGCAAGATCGGCACCTCGGCGCTCCAAGCCCGAGTTCCCGC
>NW_010729125.1:975084-997252 GCF_000365185.1 Nelumbo nucifera
GTCTAGGAGTGAGTGTGCGAGGTGGTTATAAAAGGCTCTCCACCCCCTCAAAGAGGAGGTATGCAATCTTTGCGCTATCTGGTTTTATTTGCCTTTGAAGGATTCTAACTTGAGCTTCGGAGCCTTTACACCGGGTTCCCCCCGGAGCTTCCTCATCTCCTCCGTTTCAGGTTCCCTGCTACCGAGTTCAGAGGCAAGGTCGTTGACAACTAAGACCAGCCGGATTGCGCATCATCAGGCCCCTACCCCTACTATATTATGTAACATAGTACCTATATAACTATTAATATATATTATATCATTATACTATTTTATTATGTAATATAAAATAGTTTTAAATAGGTTTCAAAAAAATAAAATAAATAAATTTTTTAGTATACAAGTAGGAACAATCGAGGCAGGGTAGGGCAAATTCGAGGATCCCTATTCCCCACGGGGACGGGGATGGGGTTAGAATTTATTGCCCCACCAGGGTTCGGGGCAGGGAATTTGAGTTTGGGGTCGGGGACAGGACAGGCAAAACTTGACCACGCTTCACCTTGCTGCCATTAAGGAAAAAGTAGGGAATGAAAGGAAAAAGTATAATTTCCTTACTTTTTTTTTCCTTCAAACCAAACACAACCTTAGAGAACCATCCGATTAAAGGTTTGACTAATACCAGACATTGTCCACTTGTCACAAATTCAATGGACTTGGAAAAATACCTTATGAAGTCCAATTACACCGGTTTGGAACTACTTTTTAATAGCCCATTTATTTCAATCAATAAAAGCAATTTAAAAAGGGATGCCAGTAAAAATTCTCCAAAAAAATGCTATAATGATATATAACTAATGAGATTTAGATTTGGTTCATTTAATCATTATTTCTTGTCACATATTCATAATTAACCTTTTTATTTGTAAATTTTGTTCCTGAGAGGAAAATTTACATTTAGAATGGTGAATGTGAAGGTGTGAGGATACATTTCTTTTTGATTAATAAATTATAATGGAAGGATAAGGTGGAGTCTATCCACATGCATGACTTTTGAACAATGACTATTACAATATCAGATGCCTTAAAGTCTTAATTATGGTGTTTTGTCAAAATACACATTTGTCCCAAGAAATTCATAAGGAATAATTCATGTCCAATGAAAATTCTGGAAAACCAGTGTCTTAAACTCTTAATTATGGTGCTTTGTCAAAGAGCACATTTGTCCCAAGAAATTCAGTGATTAAAGAGGTAATTTATGTCCTGAAAATTCCATAAAACAACTGTCTTAAACTCTTAATTACGGTGCTTTGTCAAAGTACGCATTTGTCCCAAGAAATTCAGTGATTAAAGGGGTAATTTATGTCCAATGAAAATTATAGAAAACCAGACCCCATTCTTACTTTTATTAGTATAGATATAGATGTACTAGGTCCTTTCACCTTTTTCTTACCGCACAAATCAAAACCCTCACCTTTCAACCACTAAAGCTCATTCTTTGATGCAAACTTGTCAATTAATCGCCACATATATAGCTTAGAATGGCAGGGAGAAATAAAAGGCAATCTTTTCTTAGAAATGTAGCCCTTCAATTGATGCTACATATTTGAGAATAATAATATAAAATGCACACCTTCCATGATATTTTCTTCAGATACAACCATGCATACAAGATTCCCTTTTTCCATCACTGCATACAAGATTCTTTGTTCCAATTCCAATGTCCATATCCTATTATATTCTCATGAGACAACCTCAGGTCACAACTTAGTTCAGAGCACTGCCAAGAATGCTTACTATCATTTAAGTACAAGTTGATTATAGCTAAAATCTAAGAACATACATTCAGGATAGGCAAAAGGCATACATAAACCATCCAACAAAAGAGTGTATTGTACAAGGATGGAAGCTACTTCAACAGCTTAGTGGCTATCAGCTCTGTGATAGTACTTGCCGCTTAGATTCAATATCATTCACGTTCTGAATTATATCTTCAATGTTTCTTGATAAATGATGAGTATGCTCCTCAATATCTTTCAAAACTGATTGCAGCTGTTCTTGATAAGCTGCTGAGCGCTTTCTCTCACGCATCAGCTCAGTTGATAATTCCCGGATCTTTTTGTCTTTCTCATCCTGAAATTAGAAAATTAATATATGCTATCCATTACTAATGTGTATTTGTGTCTGTGCACACCAGCATTTTGTTTTCTAATGCAAACACAAGTAGAGAGTTTGTTTTTTAGTTTCTTTTCCTTTTAAATGCAAACATCGGCAGAGATTTAACATGACAAAAGCATGCATGTCAAATTCAAATAATTAGTTTATGATAACCACACCACACATATGGCATTAACCAGAGGGGGTCACCATCAGGCAGGAAATCAATGAGATTTCTAAGGAAGAGACTTGATCTAAAATTATCCTGGTTATATAATCTGAGGCAGTTTTTCCTTCTCATTATCTTTTTTATTTCCATTATTGTCCAATTAGATTGGCAAAGAAAAGGGGATGAAGTTCAAAGACTGGCAATTCATAGTTTTCAAGGTGCCTAGGCAAGGCTAGGCGACCACAGGGCGCCCAGGCGTTGGAATTTTAAAATGCTTGTTTTATTGAGTTTTTACTTTATATATGCTTTTCAGACATGTAATTTAGCCATAAGAAAAAACATTTGATTCAATTCATCCATACAATCATGAATCAGCCATAAAAAATTTGAATGAGAAGAAGAATTGGCCATAAACATTTGATTCAAGTTTCAGATTCAAGACATTTAATTCAGCCATAAAAAAGTCAGCCACATAATCATATATATTAATGACATAAAAAAAAAATTGAATGAGAAGAAGAAGAATTAAAGAAGAGATTAGAGAAGAGATTAAAAACTGAGATGATTCAAGACTTCAAGTGTGAAACTGTGAATGACTGAAGGGAGGAAAAGAGTAGGGCGGAGCCCCTGTTTTTTTCCAAAAAAAAAAGGGACTCATGGGGCGTACTGACAACTGAGAGAGTGAGAGTGACTGACTGAGAACACCACTCAAGGGGTGGGTGGAAGAAGAAGAAGAAGAAGTGGAGAAAGGGAGGACTGAGGAGTATAGGGGCGGAGCCCCTGCTTTTTTGAAAAAAAAAAAAAAAGAAAAGGACTGGCGAGCCCCTGTTTTTTCGACTGAACTGATATCCGAGAAGAGAAAGGAGGAGGAGGAGAAGAAGAAGAAGAAGAAGAAGAAGAAGAAGAAGAAGAAGAAAGGGAGGACTGGCGGAGCCTCTGTTTTTCGAAAAAAAAAAGTAAAAAAAATGCTGAAACTCTGAAATCTGAAGAAGAAGAAGAAGAAGAAGAAGTACCTGCTCGAACTAAGGTGCGAGTGCAACTGCGATGGAACTGGGCTGCTCGAGCTTGCAGAGTTCGCATGTTCGGTTCTCCTCCTCCAGTCGAACCAAAACCTTTATCTTAGTTTAGTTGTATACCCTTGTCTTAGTTTAGTTGTATAGACTATTCTATAGTTGTCTTAATAATAAACTGATACAGTGTAACATATTTATTTTAAAGGAATACAACAACCAATGAAATATCAAGCTAATAAATTAAAAAAAAAAAATTATTTTAGATACATTAGGCGCCCGCCCAGGCTTGCGCATAACATATGGCATTTGGGCGAGGTGACCTTCAAAAACCGCCTAGTCGCCTAGACGCCCGCCTAGGCGTCGCCTTGACAACTATGTGGCAATTAAAAGGAGGACAAGTGAACCATTGTGGCTTCATATATCTCAAATAAAAATTTTTCTTATACAGCAAGATTGATAAATTGAAAACCCAGAGGTGAAGTAGGTCACTGAGTGAAAAGAGCACAAGTTAACCATAACAGTTGGCAAATTGACATTAAATTGTGAACGATATCCATGCTATTATGGAAGCCTTTCTCCCTTCCTCGGAATTGTGAAGGTGGAGTTCAATCCAAGTGTAGGACAAACACCCCCAATCCCAATAACATGGATGCTGGGACTTTCACTACATACATGCTGTAGATGTCCAAGGGCTAGTAGCAAAGAACTAAAAGGTCCTGCAAAAGAATTGCTAGAGTTCACAATGACTAAATAATCCAACAAGAGAGGACCAACATGCAAGGTTTAAAATGTCGGTGTCAGTGGAAATATTGTCCAAATATAATAAACATGTCGGAAATGTCAGTATGGAAATACTGTAAAAATTATAGACATGGTGGAAACACTGTAAAATATGCAAAAACATAGAATGGTATTTTATGAAATGATAAAAGAAACATAGGCACACCCATAGTTGTCAAGGTGACGCCTAGGTGACAAGGCACCCTTGGAGGCTTGCCTTGCCTAATCACCAAGCAGTTTTGTACATTGTATTATAAAATACTTTTATATTATTAATTTTTGAGATTATAATTATAATATAGACATTATTAAACTAAAACATTCATTTTCTATGTTCATATACTATTTTTTATTATTTTCTTATTTGTTAGGGTTTAATCAACACAAACATTGCTAAATGCTATATTTAACCCCCAAAGACTTCAAAACCTGAATCAATAAGGAAGAACTTAAAATTTTGTCTAATCAACACAATATCTTCTTCTTATCCACTTTTTCTTTTCTTCCTTTCCTATAACAAAATAGGGATTCAGACCCCATATTTTTTGAGTTTTCTTTTCTTTCTTCTTTTTCTTATGAATATGTTTTTTACTTAAAGTATTGATATGTAATGGAAGATAGAGTCCAATATGTATCGGTTTTTGGATAAAACTGATACATGACATGGTAGGAAAATAGGGGTTTCCAAAAAGTTCCATATCCACCACGTATTAGGCTTGTATCAGTGTGTATCAGTCAATATTGATGCATATCAATTGATAATTGACTGCTGCAAACTGATACTCAACTGTTACAAACTCGTATTAAACCATTACAAGCCATATTCAACTGTTATAAATTCATACTCAACCATGATGTTTTGGTTAGAGATTGCATGTAGAGAAAGTTGATAGGATGGAAAAGGAG
Organism: Nelumbo nucifera; assembly: GCF_000365185.1. Next base: position 980,086 of record NW_010729125.1, read on the forward strand.
GGTAATAGGAGTTTTTTCTTGGAGTTAGAAGAGAGAGAAAGAAAAACCTTAAATTCACAAGCTCTGATGTTAACAAACAGATTGGAAAAATATCAATTAGCAAGTGTGAATGTAAATGTGGGGTTTAGAAGTTCTATCGTGTTGAAGCAAAAGGGTTGTTGGGGATTTGTGTCTTGATATATCCTAGATTTAGGGGTAATTTTTCTTTAGAGTGGTGAGAGGTGTTTTTGTTCTTTGATAAATTATCTAGTAGGGGGTAGGGGTGTTGTTGGGGTTTGTTTTGCATTCTTCTCGATTATGTCTGGATTGGTGGGGAAAAGTGGTCTTTTAGGGGATGTGGTATTATTTATTTGATTTCTGTCTCAGTCATCACCTGAAATTGTAATCTACCATTTTCTTTTTTAATAATTTTTTATTTACTATAAAAGCCTTAAACATTGTGATAGAAATAAATAAATAAATTTTTATTTATTTTTGCTTTTTTCTTTGAGCTTTGTTTTCCATATATAACATGCTTGTTTTGCATTTGAGAGTTCATAGGCTTGTGTGGGAGACAACGGGTGGAGCTGTTGTTTTTGGTCTACCTATGATACTCCTCCAATAGTTCTCTAACAACAAAAAAGCCCTAACCTTTCTCTTCTACATTGTTTTTTCTTCTCTGATATTGGTATTAGAGGTCAATTGAGTTCCGTCGGAAGTGCAACTCAAAGAGCATGCTCTTTGAATTTTGGAGTCTGGATGCTTCAATCCAAGCATTCAGCATCCAAAAGGGGGCAAGATTAGATTCAAGGACAACAGTGATCCAATGTGTCTCAATCTTCTAAATTGATAAGTTCCTTGTTTATTTTGATTACTTGTATACTTTAGTGCTGCTACTTTCTAATTCTTCCATTGTTCCTGCTCAATTACTTTTGCTACTTTCATCTATTATTATTGCTTTGATTTATTGGATTCGGAATTGTCTTATTATAATAGCTTTATTGTTCAAACCGATATCTCCAACATATACAATTAAGTTTCATTGTGATAGGATTGTTGAACAGCTTAAAGCTTGGCTAGTAGCTAAGGTTTTCCTTAGACCCATGGGATTGATTTTGATGAGACTTTTTCACCTATGGCTAAGATCTCTTCTATTTGGGTCATAACTGCATTGGCTACGGCATTTCATTGGCTTTTGTTTCAGTTAGATGTAAAGAATGCCTTCTTATATGATGATCTTTTTAAGGAGGTTAATATGGAACAATCACCTGGATTTGTTGCTCAGGGTGAGTATTCAGATTATGTGTAGATTGAAGAAGGCCATATATGGACTGGAACAATCCCCACATGCCTGCTTTGGTGAATTTAGTGATATGGTGATTCCAATCAGGTTATTCAATTTTTGGTTGGCATTCAGAAGCTGCCTTATGGTACAAATTGATGATATTGTGAATATGGGTAGTGATTGTAAAGGCATAAATGAGCTGAAGATATTTTTCCATCAATGTTTTCATACTGAGGATCTGGTGAAGTTGTGGTATTTTTTAGGTATTGAAAATCGCAAGATCCAAGATAGAGATATGCCTTTGACAAAGGAAGTATACACTCAGCCTACTTGAAGAGATTGGTATGTTAGGCTGTAAACCAACTGTTACTCCCATGGATTCAAAACACTAAACTTGTATTTGATCAGGGGGAGTTGGTTGATGACCTGGGATAATATAGTCCAGTTGGTAAGTTGAATTACTTAACTATTACACGTCCAAATGTCTTATACACAGCAGATCTGTTCACAAGGCTGTAAACCAACTGATACTCCCGTGGATTCAAAACACTAAACTTGCAGATCTGTTCACGAGGTGCTGTATAACCCATTGGTTGATTTCTTTGTATCCAAATTGGGTCTACGCAACATATACACAGCAGCTTGATGTAAAACATAGAGAGTTACTGCTATAATATTTAATGGGAGGGTAGGTCAGTCATTATATCCTAATAACTTAAGTAGGGGTAAGATGGGGAGTTCAATTTTACTACTAAAAGGGGTCACTATTGTAATGTGTGATTTCTTCAAGTTGAGACCTATATGAAGAAGTCTGGCCAATTGCAAGACTTATTTTCTCCAATCAGCAGAATGGGCCTTGTTCTATACTTAGAGATCTGATAAAAAAATCCCACCTTCAATTATTGAGAAGTAAAGTAACCTCAGAATTTAGTGCACCAAGAAATGGAGCATATGATAATTCATCTGGACCATTGCTACTTTACCCCTTTTGTTTTATTTTATTTTTTTGATGAGTAACAACATATTTATTAAACAACTTAGAAATATATATATATATATATATATATATATATATATATATATATATATGATACGGATGGCTACACCCCAGATGTTGGGATGGCCAAAACAGAACCTGGATATATCAAAAATTTCCTTTCCCTCCCCAAAATAAGTTCCCTCTTTTTACCCCTTCTTTTGCCAATGCATCTTTTCCAGCCAATCATCATTACTGCCAAACAAGCAGCTCCATTGTTACTGTTTCACACATCCTTGAAGATTGCCAAACAAACAGCTTCTATTTAAGTAAGGCAGATCATGGATCAGATTTTAACTGCAAATGAGAGTGTTCACGAAAATTTGAGAGCAAGAGACTAGGAACTCCACGGGATCTGAACTAATGGCAGTACTTCAGGGGTAAAAACTGGGTAAAACACTCAGAAACAGGAATCTCATTGTGAAAGGTGCTTCAAAAGGAAAATGATAGTCAGTCAAGGAGCAAAGAAATATTGAAATGGAATTGAACAGTAGAGTTACATTGATAAGGAGATCGACCAAATGGAATGGCTGATATGTTAGAAAGACTTGGAAACAGCATGAATCAATTTCTTGGGGGACTACAGGGCATGAATGAGAAAATAAAGTAAGGTAACAAAATTTAAATAGAGGGAAGAAGAAGGTTGGGCAAAGTTGTAGGGAGTGCTAAGCATTAATTGTAGCTATGTTCTGCTTATGGTTAATAAAGAATTCACTGTTACCGATCAAGAGAGAGAGAGCAGGAGAGGAAAGTTTTGTGTGTAAGAAGGCTTATGATTATGTGGAGTAGTCCTTGATCTAGGTCCTGAAGGAAATAGGTGTTAGTGAACGAAAGGAGAATATGGATCATGGACTGTCTCAAATCGATTCATTACTCAACAATGGTAAATGGTTCGGCAAGAGATTTCTTCCCAGCCAGGTGTGGCCTCCAGCAAGGGGACCCAATGTCACCACTCCCATTCACCTTATCATTGATGTTTTTAGTAAACTAATCTCTGGGACAAATAGGATGGGCATAACTAGAGGTTCTGGAGTTGGGTAATGAGAAGATTCCTTCAACTCACCTCATGTTTGTTGATGACATCATTACTTTTGACCAAAATAGGGATGAAGATCTAGTCTACTTGTTGGCCTTAATAAGAAGCTTTAAGAAAGTGTGAAATTTGAAAATCAATCTTCTTGGCCAATCACATATCTTGGTCTACCTCTAGGAGGTAACCCAAGAACAACCCCTTTTGGAGCCCTCCCTTGGAAAAATACACAAAAACATTGGCATCATGGGAAAAACATTATATCTCACCAGGGATTATACTTATTAGGTTGGCTTCAAATCTACCAGTTCACATTTTCTCCATTTTTAAAGCCCCTGTGAAAGTTAATAAGACATTGGAGAAAACCATGAGGAACTTTCTCTAACAACATCCTGGTTAGAAAAAAAAAAGATCATTTAATAAACTGGGGTATTGTAAGCACAAGAAAGGTAGATGGTGGGCTCAAGATGAGAAAGGTTAGACTTGTAAAATAATACTTTGCTTGGAAAATTGCTCTAGATGTTTCCTAAGGAATAAGATAAATTGTGGCACTCCAAAATTATGAGCATACATGGATTGCATCCTAATGGTCCAAATACAAATCAAGCCCCTAGATACACCATCACTTCTCCATGGGAATCAATTTTGTCAATCCTTAACTAGTTTCTTGGTCAGACCAGGTTAGATGTGTGGAAAGGGGAGAAAATGAAGTTTTGGGAGGACATAGGCTGTGTACCATTGCCCTTGAAGATAAGTACACTAGACTCTATTCTCTATCTAATTAAAAAATGAAAAAAAAAAACAATTGATTCCATAGCCATCTCAAAAGAAAATATTTTCCTCAGAAGCAAGAGTTGGCTCACAATCCCTTAATCATCTTCTGAACCCAAAATCCCAAGAAATCCCTGCTTAGATAAGGAAGAACAAAAGGAAATAAACTTGTTTTTATACAAGGAAAGAGGGTAAAGTGTTGGATGACAGCTACATTAAAGGCTAAAAGGTTACACTAATTTCTTCCATTACCATGACAAGGGGAAGTTAAAGGATTTTAGGATAAAAAGTCATGTGGAGAGAATCTAAGTCAAGCTTTTAAGCTTAAAGGAGTTGTAAACTGTACCATCTATTTGTTCAGAGGAATAGTTTTTCTTCTTCAATAAAAACCACTACTCGCTTGAGCTTTCACACATTAGTTGAAACTTAGCATTTATGTGCTGACATGAACAATATGTACCAATTCAGCAATTCTACAGTATGCAAGTTAAGAAAAAGAAGAAAGAAAATATAACAATTTTGAGGAGCACAATTTAAGGCAAAAAGGGAAAGGTAAGACTCATTCTACATATAGGTCAGCTATATATATGTTGTCCACTTTCCTTGCATTAAGATCCCTTCTGAATGCAGGGATTTCTTTCTTTCTTCTCATTATGAATAAAGCCTTTTTTTATAAGTCTCATTATGAATAAAGTCTCAACTTAGAAAGTAGAGAAAATTATCAAGACTTCCAAACACTAAAATTCAATGACAGAGAATAGAACATCAGAAATGAATTCTTGTATTTTTGCAGTGGATGGGACTGGTCATCTTTAGATTCTACAAAGTGAAGAAAACTTACTGGTGTTTGAGAAAGAAGCAAACTTCGACGACTATTGCCAGAGGAAGAAATCACCAATGGATGATTGTGCTCCTTGACGAATCTGGAAACAACCCACTTCCCTGTCTTCTCTCTCTTTACCATAATCATTGCCTTACAGCCTTCCCTGGTGATGGCTCGAGGCTTCCTACTTTCACTCCGTCTGGGTCTGTTTCGGCGAAACCCCTCCTTATTACATACAAGTCGGCGGCAAATAACCTTGCCATCACGCAGTGAACGGCGAAATGCATCAACACGCATAACAAAGCCCAAGTGTGTAGCATATGCATCATAGAATACCTTAGCAGCTTCTTCAGACTCAAACTCCATACCTACATAAGGTTCTATGATTTCATCTTCACATACAGCTAATTCTTTTCCATTGGAACTCTCCATGATTTCTGTACCCTCAACCACACCATGTTTTCCATCCACTGCCACACAATATTTTGTCATTCTATGCATTAAAACAACTGATAAGCTTACAGAAGAAAAAAGGAGAATCATTCATATGCCCATAGACTAGTACAAGCATTGTACCACCTAATTTGTTCAAGACAACTGGTCAAAAATCTATTAAAGAAAGCATAGAAACGGTAGAGCCGCCATTTTGGAGATACAAAGAAAGCAAAGAGACAATAGAGCTGCCATTTAGGAGATATCTATATTACTATTAAAAGTGGGAATTAGGTATAGATTCTGGAATTTTTATTAACTAAAATACCCTTATTGTTGAATATGATCCTTCATTATACTAGTTATATTAAATTCATTCAATTTTCTCTTATTAAGTCTTATATTTAAGTTATTTACTCACTTCTGCTCTCTTTTTTTTTTTTTTGTTAAACCCTTCTCTCATTAAATCATATATTTATTGCATATTAAATAAATGAGCTTTGTCAACTTTTGAATTTGGTCCTTCTCTAACTGTGATGGCAGAAAATGTAATTTAAGCTATTACTTTTCACTTCATTCAATTCCCTCTTATTAAGATGTTAATTCCCATTCTCCCTCCTTAGATTCTTTATTTGAAGTATTTTTGTTTCTCACCAATAAATTCTACTAATTAAATTTATACCCAATAATTTTAACAATAAAAAACCTATGTTTTAAAATCCAACATGAAAACTAAGCTGTCCTTTTGTCGGTGAGGCAGATACATAGTTCAACTATCTAAGTAAAATGGGTCAACTAATGGTCTCATAGTTAAATAATAAAAGTTTAAAAATAAATAAAAATATAAAAATTACAAGAAAATTTAGGCATATCTCTAAAATTATATATTTATCATTTTAAATAAAAATAAGTATGATAAATAAGAAATATTTTTATTAATGATGGAAATGAAATACAAAAACTAAAACTGACCCAGAAACACAAACCATTTTCCTATTCAAGCATTGGGTCCATGGTTCAGCGTTTTAGGTCAAAATGATCAACCCACATTGTTGTAATTAAATAACAAAAATTTTTAAAAATATAGAGACAAATTCATTAAAAACACAAAAAAAATGTTGAAACATTTGGGTACATCTCTAATATTACGTATTTCATCATATTAAACAAAAATAAGTGTAATAAATAATAGTTATTTTAATGATGGAAATAGAATATAAATTTAAACTAACTCAAAAGAAAAACTATTTTTCCATCTAATTGGTGGTTAGTGACCCATACAGGTGCAAATTAGGTGGGCTCAATCTGAGCCTGGACCAACTCAGCTTGCAATTTTAGACAAACTTGCTTGGATATTTTGTCCTCAGGTTGGGCCTAGCCCAAAAGTTTTAATTTTTGAGGTGTGCCTTGGCTTAGCCTTGGGTAGCTTAAGGTTGGCTTGATGATACATACATACATACATGTATAACCAATTCAAGCCTAAGTCCAATCCAATTGCATCAAATTTTAATGTGAGTTGGGCCCAAATTGGATAGATCAACCTTGACCTTGGGTGCAAGCTTTAGGCCCAATGCATAGGATTGGGCCTAGATTGAGCGTGAACTTGGCCCAACTTGCACCCTAATGATTCAATCATTTAGGTAAAATGGGTTAACCAATGATGTCATAATTAAATAATAAAATATAAAATAAATAGAACTACAAAAAAAATAGAAAATTTGACATATCTCAAATACTATAGATTTGTCATATTAAACAAAGTTCCATACACGGGAATAGTTTTTACAATTAATTATGGAAATGACATAGAAAATCTAAAATTTCCCAAAATTGGGATTGCTTTACCTTTCAAGTCAAATAGATCAATATAATAAAAACTCAAATAAAATAGAAAGAAATAAAAGTTATAAAAATACAAAATTTTATCGAAAAAATTTGTGCACATCTCTAATATTATATGTTTATCATATTAAACAAAAATAAATTTGATAAATAATTAGCATTTTTATTAACAGTGGAAACAAATTACAAAATTTAAATCCACTATCACACCATACTTTAATTACTTTATCTTTTTTAGTGGGTTTCAATAAACATGTTGGAATTATTATTGTTATTTGAAATTGCCACGTGCAAATGCATGTGCACATTTACTAGTAACAGGAAAATATCCAGATTGGTTGGATACCTTAAACCATCAAAATGAATAAATTATTTTCTAAATAATTGAATCCTTCTTTTTTTGACCATTCAAAAATGTTTATATTTAATAGTTGGTTTAATTATCCAATAGTATTGAATCTTTGGTGTTTGGAATCCTAAAAATAGAGCTTATAAATTGAGCATTTTGGATCAGCAAAGTTATTCATAGAAAGTCTATGACAGTACAAAGGGTCTACCTCATGCGTAACTAAAGGGGGTGAGGGGTGGGCGGAAAGGAAGTTCTCTTCTAGGCATTTCACCAAACGGATTGCATGCACCTCAAGGAAACCTATACAGCTAACCCATAAGAGAGATGAATTACAGAGCTGATTAACTACTAAACTCGCGTGTGGTAATTCCCTTTCCTTTACCATAATAATGGCCATTCCAATCAGGTAGTTTTTGGAATACCCTGGGTGGGACCCACACTTCCACATGGCCCACGCATCAAACATGAACTCTCTTTTTCTGTCCTCCAATTTTTTAGGAGGATGTAATCGCTACATATGCCATTTAGAAACAGTTTTTTGCCTCGTTTATTAAGACATTAAGAGGTTCTGAGCTCCAAAACGAGACATTTTTCAAAAAAAAAAAAAACGAAACATTTACCTTGAGAAACTCATGATTCATAAGAGAAACGAGAGTGCAAAATATGCAGTTCCTTCGTCAAAGAAATTCATGGCGAAAATAGAGAAACCAAAAAAAAAAGAAATGTAAAGCTTTTGGTCAAAATTCTTTACCCTTTTGAATTGCTAACTTCACTCTTGGTTCTTTTGATTGAACACTGAATCGAGTGCAGAATAAATACAAATTGCGTTTGAATTAACCTACGAAGTTGTAGGGAGAGTGTTAGACTTACTTGATTGAGGGATTGAAGTCAAAAAATAATTTCCACGGGTTCTTCCTCCGAGAGAGAACGAGAGAGATTAGCTCCTCAATTTTAGTCTTTGGCAAGCTTAAAGAAATCATGTCTCCGGTAAATTACAAAGACCCCCTTTTTACTATGTGCCAGTGACAATTACCCCACTTTCATTTGCAAAAACCCCTCACTTAATTACTAAAATACGCACTTCAACTTTCTTTATTTTCTTTTCATCGTCCTTTTTCTACAATTGACTCAAAATTGCCTTCGTTTTCTACAAACAAAATCAGCTAAAATAATAATAATGTAGAAAAACAAATTTCTTTAAATTCTTGTTTCACATGAATGCCTCTTTTCATCTTAAAATATAAAAAGTATCCACACGTTTCTCTAATAAATTTAAGTAAAAGCAAATGAAACCTTTACCAATTAATGTGAATATTGAATCCAACTAGAAATTTTGCAAGAGTCAATTAGAATAACCAAGATGGTATCAATCTTATATTTAGAAAACTAATTCAATCATAATTCGATCAAATAAATAAAAAAATGTAGTTTTAGGATTTAAATAATTTTAAATAACTAAATAAGAATCTTTTTTGAAGTTAACTAGTTTGAACTCCAACGAAAGGTGTATTGTCACAAAGTGAAAGTTAAGGGGGTCTTTGTAGCAAATGAAGTTTAGGTTGTATTTAATTGCAGTGCAATTTTATTTGCATTAATACAAATGCATGAGAGTGCAAAATGAAAGAAATGCAAATTTTTGTTAAAGTTTTTTTTTTTTTTTTTTCTTGTGGATGCTTAAATTTAGCTAAGACTGAAATTGATATGTGCTAGATTGCTATTTTTTTTCCTTTTTGGTACTTTTGCTGGATTTACAATGTAGTGACTATCTGAGCCTTTATATTTGCTAATTTGATGAATATGGTTTGGATTATAATATGGAAGTAGTCAAATAGCTTATATTTTTACTTTTTTCCTTTGTTGCTTATGCTCGTGGAAGCATTGGATAGTTTATATTTTGATTAATAAGGGAAACAATGAATATGTATTAATTTTGACATTTCTCGTTTATTTTTCAAACAGTTTCCAAGGAGATTTATCAATTAGGTTTGTAGGCTTTCGTTTGAGCTTGAAGGAAATGCTGCATTGCTGCTAGGGAAGATGAAATGACCAAGCAATCTTAATAGTAGATGGAAATTGTTGGCACAATTATGGATAGAATGTGATGAACGGAAATCCCAATCCCACAGGTAGGGGGGCAACTTGGGCGGCCCAACCAAAGTCCGACTCAGTCCAGCCTGAAATTTTATAATGGTTGGGTTTGGATTTTCAGTCCTTGGACTAGGCTTGGGCCCAAGAAGTCAGGCCAAGCCCAGGCCTAACCCTTAGATAGTTCGAACCTGGTCCAACTATCTACAATCATACATACATACATATGTATGTATAATTTTAGAGTGGCTTCATTAACCAATCTGAACCCAACCCGAGTACATCAAATTATAATTGGGATGGGCTTGGGTTGGATGAACTTTGTTCTAAAATTAACCACAGCATTTCTCTTAAACTGATCATAACTTTTCAAAGCATCCAAGAAACCTCATGGTAATAACTTGATGTCAAAGAGAATAACGAGTGTTATTAGATTATCATTTTACCCTTTGTTAATGTTTATAATTTTACCATTTCTAGCCGTCCATCTGATTTGGTTATGAGCCCACAACAACCGAATGAGATAATCAACAAATTAATAACATATCCAATCTGAATTTAGTTCTCTTTACATATGCAATACTCAGAATTGCTGTGTGGACCACAAAAGGGATGATCGCTTGAGGGAGAGCGGCATGTACAATTGCGAAGTAGAAGAGCTGGCCTCGTAAGCCAACAGTAATGGAAGTTGCGGCCATTACTATTGGGCCATCAGAAATCGCACGATTATGTTGAATGCGGCAACCTGTGTAGGGAGTTTTTTCTTCCAACTTGTAAAAAAAAAATAGGGAAAATTCTCGATCAGTAGTATATTATATTTTAGCTAAGTGATAATTTGGTTTTGTAATTTTAAAATATGATATTTCAGTATTCGAACTTTCAATTTATAACAATCCGTACTTGGCGTTAATTCACTTTCAGTCACACCCATCACGTGAGATCAGATGCATTTTAAATAATTTCATAATTACAAAACTAACCTTTATCATAATATTCAAACCATTATACCTTTTTCCAGTTTTCTTTCTTTTTACCCTATTCCCGTTTCTCTTCAATTTAGGTTGAAGGAACGATAGAGGTAACGTTAACCGACAGTTCTTCATTCTTCAGATTTAAAATAGGCCTAAAAGAGAGATTCCCTTGCCTTCTCTCTCTCACTTTTGTTGCATCTACAAGGGCAGGAGTCTGTTGTACTTGAAAAAACACAAAAATGAACAGAATATAATGACCCCACATATTCCTGTGATTATAAGAACCCATTTGAATGCTTGTGGTTCGTTAAACAATGATATTGAGAAGTTCATCCCAAAGACCCCAGCCACCACTCCAAAGATTGCAACGACCAGTGTTGGAGTACTAAGCAGGTCAATCTTTCGGTAAGTTCTTCTTAAGTTAAGAATTTAACTATAATCCTTCGTTGTTGGGACAGGGCTTAATTGATCACTTTCAGGTCAATCTTTCGGTAAATATCTAAACCCCAACTGTATGAGAGGTGGTACAACAGTGGGTGGGGGTCAAGCATCAAATATAGGCCCATCAAAACGCAAACAACAAAAGAGAGAGAAGCAAGCAGCAGAAAGCCAGAACCAAAAACCATGTCTTCCGGATTCTCCATCGGTGAGTGAGTCCCAACCGAAGAAGGTTGAGCCAAACCAGGTTCAAACCTCTTATGTCTCTCTGTTTGTGGGGCTCTGTTCTTCTTTGCTATCTATATTGATGGAGTCAATCAAACCAGACACCTTGTCAACACTCCGATGGAGGAACTAGATAGCTTATTCCCTGCTCCACACAAAGCTCGATCTCCCCCTAGTGTTGAGTTCAATCTTTCCCAACGACAACAAGTCACCGTCGTTGCCCAATGATTTCAAACTTGTCTCTTTACAATCAGACTTATACTTCCTTAGGGACCTGATGTAGCGCGATTTGACTACTCCCAGTTGGAGGGTGACCTGACTTCCAATCGAGCAGCGAGCTGGATCAATCTGCAAGACAATGGATCAGAGAACCCGGGGTGGCTAACCCGACGAGGTCACTCCGATGCTTAAGTTAGCATTTTGCGAGCTGAATGTTTTGAGAGTTTGAGAACTAGAGAGTAGAGTGATCACGCGTACCTGGGCCCTGGAGGGGTCGTTGCTCTTATATAGTTGAGCTCTCGCGAGTTTCACGGATCGGTTTCGGGATCTTCGTCCTGAGGGGATCCATTTCCGCTTTAATCGGGGAGTAACATATCAGTCAATAAAGTCTTTCGTTTCCGCCCGATCCGGGCGGGGAGAAGACAAGGCCTTCCGTTACGCGGCGTGATCCCGTGAGGTTCGGAGTCTGTTGGCGAAACTTCCAGAGTCGTTACATGGCGGTTCGGGTTGTTATCCCCGAGCTGGAACTTTGGTTCTTTAGTCCCGAGTTGGATTGAATGCCGAGGTGCCCTGACGCTGAGGTGACCTTGTGTCGAGGTGACTCTATGCCGAGGTGACCGAACACCCGAGCTCAAATGTTGCGAACTAGGCTTGCCAGGCTGAGCTGTCATCCCTTAGTCAGGTCGTGTCCACGTGTCCCCTTCTCGCTAGGTCACGCCAAATCACCCTTCATCAATTGCCCCCCACTCCTCGTGCCAGGGGTCCCAACCCGGTGTGAGGAGTTCATGGAGGATCTAAGTGGATTTGGCGTGGGGTCTGGACAATCTGAAGAGCGAACCGTTGGTCGGGCCTGTTCAACCGTCTGATTCAACCACGAAATGACCCAGATCGCGTCTCGGGTAAGCACAGACATCACGCTGTTTATAGACTCCACGGACATCAAAGAGTGCGCTCAACCGATTTCGTCCTCGGGTGTCATGCAATTGGTTTTCATGAGAGCCATTGGATCAAGCAGGTCTTAGCCGTTGATCGCCACGTGGTGAACTATAAATAGGGGGCCGAGGGGCCCCTCTTCTTCGCCAAAAATCTTGTGATTGAGCTCTCCCGAGGTAGCGTTGGAGTCCTTCAGCTCGCCACTTCTTCTCTTGTGCTCCGAGGTCGCTTTCGTCTTTTTGGTGAGTTCGTCTTCTCTTCGTTAGTTTGTTCTCCTTTCCTGTTCCAATATGTCTAGTGCTAGCATAGATAGGCTTCTTAGTGACTCTAGTGAGCCTGAGGGTGCCGAGGTGCAGTCCTTGGCTCTTGCTTGCGAGGTCAGCTCCTCGCCAGGCAGTTCCCCCTCGCCCCTTAGGAGAAATTCTTTTACCCAAAGTCGGGCCATCTCGGCCTGAGGAGCCTGTAGCTTGGGAGGAGGGACCGACCTCTAGAGAGGGGGTCCCGTCTTCTTCTCGGGGTCAGGATCCAGATGACTTTGGTCCTTCCACTATGACATCGAACAGGTTACTGTCATTGGTAGCCCATTATCATCTTCCCGATAACCTTGTTTTTAGTATTCCTTTGGGTCGGTACCCTTGGGTTCATGGTCACCATGAGCTCGCGGTTTTCGAAGAGCAGCTTGTAGTTGGGTTGCACTTCCCGCTCCACCCATTCATTGTAAAAATTATTAAGCTCTTTGATATCACCATTGGCCAATTACACCCGAACTCCATCCAAACTATAGTAGGTACAATCTCCCTATTCCACGAGTATAACCGACCTCTATCCTTAGATATTTTTAGCTCGATCTGTTCGATCAAAAAGAACTCCGCTTGCCTGCACGGGGATATCTGACAGAGTTACTACATCTCTCCCCACCCTGGGTTCAAAATCCTGTTCGGAAGCCCGAACAAAATATCAGCCTGGAAGAGGAGATACTTTTTTGTCCAAAACCCCGAGGGGTGGCCCTTCCCGACTCACTGGCGGGTGGCCATTAAAGACGCCGGGGTGAGGCTAGATGCGGAGACCAGGGCGATCGTTAACTCCTGGAGGGACCTCGGCCTGGAGACAAGAGATTTCTTGGCCAAGGAGAAGCTTGTGCGAGCTAGGCTGAGCCCTCCTGGTAGACCTCCACCTCGGCGCTCACATTCTTTTTTATTTTGAATTTACTTCAGTTCGCGACTAACCCATTCCTTTTTCTCTTACAGTAGCTATGCCGGAGGTCGATGCAGAAAACCTTTTGAAGAGCTTCCAGAGAGGGAAAAAGAGGAAGGCCTCAAAGAAGTCTCGTCGGGAGGCCGGCCCTTTTGCCCCCGTCCCACCCGAGGTCGCTGCGCCGGAGCCGATCTCAGCCGATCTTCCGGAGGAGGAAGTCCGTCCCCAACCTCCTATCGTGGACCTGGATGAAGACCAGGACGAAGGAGCTCTGCCTCACGAGCCGGAGAGCGCTTTCGTGCCCGAGCCTCAGCTCTCGAAGGAGAGCATAATGACCCCTCGGCTCGAGCTCCTCAAAATATATATAATAAATAATTTTTATTATATAAATATTTTTTTATATATAATATTTTTATTTTTTATGTATGATGGTGAATAATTTTTATAATTCTTAATTTTTTGTATGTAAAATAAAAAATATATATATATTTATATGTATACTTTTTATTAAAAAAAAAACTTGCCTTGTAGTCAAGCTCGAGCCTAACACAGTTTCAACAAGCCAAGCTCAAATAGCCAAATATTTGGCTCAACTCGGCTCGAACCCACCCCTAAATAGCCGTCACATTCAACTAATCCTTGCTCTAATAAGACCATTTTCTTCAAAGTCATTGCAAATCAACAAGTCCAATGAGTAGGCATTAAATGGAACTACTTGTGATTGGGACCAAGGCATTAAGGCCTTTTTTCTTGATTGCAAAGTTGGTTGGCTATAGTCGTAATCCATGGACAGGGCATTTTTTAGGCAAATGCTAGCATGGGAAAACATTAAACATATGTTAATGATAATGAGTTGGGGCCATACAACTCTCTTCAATGTTCAAAATATCGGCGTATCAGGCAATATCGATACTGATATTTTTTTTTTTTTTTTTTTTTTTTAAACTGATTTAGGAGGCGGTTTAAGGCTTATCCACCCACCCCCTGAACCGATCAGAACCCTGATACACCCATTGTAGGGGCGTATCAAAAAGGTCTCGATACGATATATATCGACCGATACGAGTGGATACATGTCCATACTTTGAACCTTGCTTCCTTGTATTGACATGCATGCCGTTTTATGACCTTAAATCCCACTTGATGACTTCAGTTCCCATGAAAATGAGAAGCTGAGATGTTCTTATACCCTATGTTTCTTACATGCTAGTATAACCCCTTTTTTAAGCCCCACTAAAATAGTTTGATTTCCCGGGTGACCACCATAGATTATACAAAACAAAAACTTGGCCCAATACCTTATCTTGTCTCGGTAAAATAAACATATTTCTAAATCCTTTTACACTAATGGCAACAGAAGGAAATGATTAATAAGCATATTTCTAGAATTGTATCTCTAAATTCTTTTACACTAAATAGAAACTAAAGTAAGTGATTAATTTTACTGTTTTGCAAAAACCACCAGGAATCAGGATCAACATGAACATGAACACCACAATAAAGCCAAAGCTCTCCGATAAGTTTTGATTATGAACGGGGGTCAATCCTACTTTGATTTGATTATGAAGCTCTATTGATAATATTGAAGAAAAATTGAAATTGGGTTTCACTATGAATTCAATATTTTAATTCATTCTCCAAGTCCCCTCCAATTGGATTGGCACTGAAAACTTAAAACAATATTTTGATGAGAAAGTTATATACCACTTGACTAGGTTAAGCCGTTAAAGAAGAAAATACCTGTATGGAGTAGAACAATCATTTCATCGTATAAATGTGGAATGAGTCTATAATAAAGTCTTTAGCCCTGCTGTAGTGTGGCAGAGAACTTGACAGTTCTCCATTGTAGGGTGAGCATACAGTTTATTCAGTTGAATAAATAAATAATTTTAAAAAACAAAATAAAAAATGAAAACCGAATTGAAACTAAATTATAGGAAAAATAAACTTTTCAATTTGGTTTTTGATTATTTTGATTAACCGAATTTCAAATTCTGAAAATCAAAACCGAAATTTCCAAAAAAGCTGAATTAATCAACAACCAAAAAACCAAAACTGAAAATTTCAATTCAAATTTTTGTTTTTACCGAACAATGCTTTCATATATGGATTAGTACAGAAGCTAGATTCCCTCCCCACAAAACCCAACATGTACCTAAAAGCATTGGCATCCACTCTCACATTGGGAGTATCTTCCATACATATGTATTAAATTGGGGAGATGTTCTCAATGTATCAGTGGATATGAGTGCTTCCAGGGTATGTGCAGAGTTTTTTTGTGGGGAAGAAATCTCGCAGCATTAGTACAAGCTAAGCTAAGGTCTATTTTGACTCGAATTCAATTTACATTTGTTCATTTATTTCTTAAAAACGGTTTAAGGGGATCCAATCCTACTAATATGGGTTCAGTATAGGATGGATCTCGTGTATTATGACCCACCCCATTACATCTTCTGACATGGCATCATTGATGAATGCAATTCAAACTACAGGGCAATGTTTTGGTCCCCCCCCCATTAGCCTATATTGTTATCTATGATGGTTCAGTTCAACCTCTCAAACCATCAAAACGTTGATTGGTCAAAACCCATATAACACGAAAAATTAAAACCATTAAACCCTTTTACCTGATCTTTGGGTTATGGTTCTAACAATCGAATTTAAAATATGATTACTTGAATATTTATCTTCAATAAAGATCTCCACTAACCATTCTAGCATGAAAGTCATACTTTAAATGTTTAAAATTTATCTCATCAACCATTCCATCAGATAGTCTAAAAAGTTAAGAGAGAGAGGTTTCTTCTTCATCTTCTTTTTCTCTCAATCAATGCCATTGCTGCCACCATCACCACTAGGGGTTGCAATTGGGTGGGGGTTGGCTTTGAATCGAACTTCAATACAGTTCAATTCAACCCGTCTAACATGTCAACCCATTAATGACACGCTTAGAAAAAGCAAACGGGCTGGATTGAATCCAAACCCACCTTGTCCAACCCAATCCAACTCATTTAACCTAGTGCTTTCAATCTGTCAGACCTAATTGGTTGAACCATTCAAACCAATACTAGCCATGATTCTGGGTCCAGCCCTACTAAAACCTAGAGTTTTTGTCAAAATAATTGTTGACTAGGTAAAAAACCGTCTAATCCGACCAGTCGAACCATTGACCAGTTCATCCTGGTGATCGGGTCATGTGTTGTACACTAAATATGTATGCAACTTTTGAAGGTCATAACTTTGTGCTCCGATGTCCAATTGAGGTGATCTTTTTTTTTTTTGGATTTTGGGTAACTTTCCGGGATCTATGCATCCCAAGGAGTTATATGTGCCTTGCCCCCACTATTTTTGTGGAAAAAAACTTTTTAGCCTCAAATTGTAATTTTCAATATTTGTTCAATAAAATTTTAAAAATTGGATTAAAAATATAAAATAATGCATATATTACATGTAGATTACAATGCATATATGTATGTATGTATGTATGTATGTATGTATGTATGTATGTATGTATGTATGTATGTATGTATGTATGTATGTATGTATGTATGTATG
>NW_010729125.1:997264-1010943 GCF_000365185.1 Nelumbo nucifera
TATGTATGTATGTATGTATGTATGTATGTATGTATGTATGTATGTATGTATGTATGTATGTATGTATGTATGTATGTATGTATGTATGTATACTTAAATATGTAAAATGCTGGTGTGACACGGCTGACTCATTTGACCCTGATGGTTGAACTGGTGGCCCATAATCCAAAGGCAAAAACAATTTGGGCCCCTAGGTCGGTTTTAAAACATTGGCTCAACACATTAACTTTTGTGAAGGTGACATCTTACCCACGACAAACCAAAACTAAATCAAAGTAAAACCCTTGAAATGAATTTCCAAAAGAAGATTGATCAACCAACAAAGTTAGGGTTTTCAAGATCAAGAAATAAATCAAGTGAACAAAGAAAGTGGGGAGGGAGGGAAGCAAGTATCGAACCTTGCTCAACAAAAACTTTAAGAAACCTATCATAATGATGCATTTGAGGAAACATAAAAATTCTTTTACAGTCCATTTTGTTTGTGCGATTGGAATGGGAAAATAGGAATATTCTTCAAAGATTCTTATTTTCCAGGTTTGTTTTAGGCAAAAGGGTGAGATGCAACGAGAACACACGTCTCAATTTTTGGGACGCAGGGTCTCACAAAAAAAGTGCAACCTCACTAAGAAAGGAAGTTAAGTAAGAAAATTTCATCAAGGGAAGCAACTGAGCATAATCTTCTTCTCATACGCTATCCAATGGTTTACTCACCAGCATCATCTCCGGTTTGCATTGCCAGAAAATGACTTCCGGCTTCTGGCGTTTGCCTCTTCCAGAAAATGGCTTCCGGCTTCCGGTGTCTGTCTCTTCTAGAAAACGGCTTTCGACTTTTGGCGTCTACCTCTTCTAGAAAGCGACTTCCAGATTCTAGCATCTGCCTCTTCCAGAAAATGACTTCCGGCTTCCGATGTCTACCTCTTCTAGAAAACGGCTTCCGACTTTCGACGTCTACCTCTTCAAGAAAACGACTTCCGGTGTTTGCCTCTTCTAGAAAATGATTTCTGGCTTCCAACGTCCAACGGTTTTCATTGCCAGAAAACATCTTTTGGTGTCTACCTCTTCCAGATCTAGCATCGTTCTTTCACTACCTGCCACCACCACCACAAGCACTGCTGAGGTACTGGGTTGAGAAAAAATTGGTCTTTCTTCCACCACCGTTCTTCCACTGATAACTTTCATTTCTTGTCCCTCAAAAAAATTGGTCTCAGCAACCAAACACAGGTGACAACGTTGAGAAAAAAATTCCCTTCTCATCCCATCCCATCTCATCTCATCTCATCCTTTTCTAGCAACCAAACGGACCATTAGTGACACTTAGACATTTGGAGAAAATTTCTCTTTTAGATCGGGTGCATTTGCCAAATCCAATATTCTATCTCTCAAGGTCCTTTCTTCACCAGCACAATTGGATTCACTATTAAAAGAGTCCTTCTATTTTTGTGGCCATTTCAAATGAGTGGATTTGTTCATGCACTGATGATACCCTGCCTTGAGCATGATTAACCATTGAGGCCAACGTCTTCTAATTTACAACATCCCTATTTCTATTGGTTGCGTTTAGAAACGATGCAAATGGAGTGTAAATCACAGTTCAAGGTAAATTTGCACTCTGGTTCACTTTTATCTGTGTTTGGCAACATTGTATTTATGCATTGACAAATGATAGAAAACACATTTTCCAATGCATATTTACATCGGTAATGAGATGTAAAAATACATCAATAAAAAAAGTAAATTTGCATTCAAGTGAGCTTTTGATAAAAAAAAAAAACATATGCTTTATTGGAATTCATGTTTACATCCATTACAGCTCAAAGTCTATTTGGTAAGAAGGTAAATTTGTCAGTGCAAAACTAACCCAAGTTTACAATTTATATGAACTGTTTTACACTCTTCATATTTGCATTCACACTTGTTTGCATCGTTTCCAAACACACCCATTGTGTTTTTGGAAGAGAGAGGGAAAGATATAGAAAAGAAAAATAATAAAAACTAAATGTCAACAATAACATTAGCTTGCTAACATATATCCAGTGGCTAACCATGACCCAACCCTTTAAATGGACCAGCAAACAAATGGTTTCCAACCCAATAATAAATGGGTGGGTTTAAATGGAGTTGAAAATTGCCACCCCCAATTACCCTTAGGCTGTGTTTGGTTTGAAGAAAAAAGTAGGGAAAGGAAAGGAAAGGTAACCTTTACAAACCTTGTATGAGTTTCCTTACTTTTCCCTACCTCTTCATTCAAACCAAACGTAGCTTTAATTATCTTTGTTGCCACTGGCCCCTCTTACTCTCCTCTCTCATCTTATATTATGTTGGGAAAATTCCCTAGTGGCACTTTGGGCCTAGTGTCACTTTGGTTCCCAAACTTTAAAATACAACAATTTAGTAAGGCACCAATCCAGTACCTACCATTAACAGATCGTTAGTTATACGTATCATGTGACATCATGTGCAAATGGACAAGGGGATGCCGCACCTGATCGCATGAAACTAGGGCTGCAAGTCGGGCCGGGTTAAGTCAGGTTGAGGCCAACCCTAGCCCAACCCTAAGTTCTAAACCCTAACCCAACCCGACCTTCAACTCGACCAACCCATCCCTAACCCTAACTAAATTCCTTCAATCCTAACCCAACCCAACCCGAAGTCAATTTCGGGTTAGGCCCAACACAACCTTCTTCCCATCCCTTAAAACCTCTTAAAATTTCTTGATTTTAGATCTTAACTCAGCTTTCACTACATATATTAATCCTATGTTTTATTAGTATTTGTTTGTTGGTGTTTTTTTTTTGTTCTTTTGGTACAAAATTTAGAAAAAACAAGTGTTAGAAATGACTATAGTTTATTATGAGTTATGACTTACGATAGATCTTTCTTGGGCAGCAAACAACATAGAGGAGATGAAGAATAAAATTTTCAAAAACACATAAAATAATGTTATTAAGGTTTTACTCTTTCTAATTAGGATTAATGAAGTGATTATCTTAAAAGAAATACATGATACTATGTGGTGGGGGCTATACAAATATCACGCATCTAAACAAATCAACGTATGTTATATATTACTTATAACATATATTTATATATGACGTACTATAGAGTCGGGTTGGCTAAGTGGTCAACCCTAACCCAACCCAAAGTAAAGTCGGGTTCATGAATTTCAACCCTAACCCTAACCCAAACATCAACCCAATCCAACTTTTTCGGGTTGGGTTAGGGCCAACCCGACCCAAGTTATAGCCTTACATGAAACCCTGAGATGTATATTAGCAAAAGTGCTTGATATATAAGATAAAGAACTATCGACGATAAACATTAAGAAGAATAAAAAATAAAAAATCACAAAGAAGGGAACTCTCGAAGCTCTCCCATTGATAAATGAGCCTATTTGGTTATGGTTGATCTAGCCTCGGGTCCCACGTGTCACCTCCGTGGCTGCCTTTTCACTTCGGCCACGTCATTGGATAAGCACGAACCAGGACAGGAGTGCGTTGTACCGATAAGGAGGACAGCTCGGTCGGGGATTAGGTCTCATCCCGAAGACCTCAGCGAACAACCACATCCCGACAACCCCGAAGTGACTCCCGCCGAAGTCGCGGAGTGGGCTGACATGCCCACAAGTCAACTCGGAGGCCGGGCTGCCAGTTCCTGTATGGTGGTGAGTACTTTACCTTTATATTTTATTTCCTTGCTCATTTTTTAAGGGTACTTACATCTGCTTTCTTTTTGCCAGGTGAACTCCATCATTCATTAGTTAGTCTACCAGTCCGAGATCCGCCTGAAGCGAACTCGGGAAACCGAGGAGAACGCTCGGAAACTTTACTGTGAGCTGGACTTAGCTCGGGGTGAGGTTCTTCAAGCTAAGAAAGGAGCTTGGAGCCAACAGGAGTTGATCATGGTGCTAACGGAGGAGAAGGAGAAGCTCCAATGCGAGAACGAGAACCTCGATGCGATGATCAAAGAGCGCACCGAGATCTTCGAGACCGCCATCCAAGAGGCACGAGCTGAGGAGAGAGAGCGCGCCATCAAAGGTTTCAAAGAGTCTTCGGAGTTCCACAATCTCCGGGTCGAGTACGGATCAAGCACTTATCGGTCCAGTTTCAAACTATGCAAATGGATGATGCGGCAGAAGTTTCCCGAACTCGACCTTGAAACTGTTTCCATGTCAGACCTTACTCCCGAGATGTAAAAGGAGGCTAACGAAGAGCCGGGCTCCTCCGAAGAGGAAAGCGACGATGAAGTCCCTGAGGTGGGCCCGTCAAGTCGAGAGGACGCGAAGGAGGACCGCATGGAGACTGACCTGCCTAGCAGTTCGAACGCATAATTCTTGCCTCTTTTCTTGGACCTCTTATGATGTACATCCCAGGCCTCCGAGCTCAGTTCATAGTGATAGTTTCTTCTTCTTCTTTTTTTTGTACTCAAAACTCCACATTAATGAAATACAAGTATTTTGGCAATCTCTGTGTAAAAATTTTCTAAGTGTAAATAACTCCCGAACTGGCGAACTAAACCAAATAGGAGTAAATTTTTTCTAAGTGTTGGTTACCCCGAACTATCGAGCTAACGAGCTGGACTCCGAGTAGGGATAACTTTGTATCGTTGTACACCAAGGTGGGCAGACATCGTAGGGTATATACCTGACCTGTCTGCACACGGGCTACTCGTTTCTATGTCGAGGTGGGCTAGACATCGTAGGGTTTGTACCCGAACTGCCTATGCCGAAGAGGCGACTAGGACTTGTCTGCCTATGCCGAAGAGGCGACTAGGACTTATCTGCCTATGCCAAGGAGGCGACTAGGACTTATCGTAGTGCCGAGGTCTTTTGTCAGCTCGACATCATGGCCATTGGGCTTCTAGGAGTGACTCGCAGTCCTCTCTCTAGTTTGGTGGTCATGAGTAGTACCTTCTTAGGTTGTCGATGTTCCACACTCGAGGTACTTGCTTCCCTTCCAAAATCTCGAGCTTGTACGTACCTTCCCCATTCACCCATCTTACTCGGTATGGACCTTCCCAATTCGGGCTCAGGTACCATAACCTTTTGAAGAACTAGGCCACCGACGCGGAAGTATCACTTTCTGACCCGGGCGTTATAGTACCGAGCTACTCTCTGTTGGTAAGCTATAGTCCGGATGTAAGCCATGTCTCATACCTCTTCTACCAGGTCTAGGTTGATACGGAGCTCGTCATCATTCGTCTCCTCGTTATAAGCCTCCAAGCGTAGTGTAGGCACCTCGATTTCTGCTGAGATCACCTCTTCTATGTCGTAAGTGAGGTTGAAAGGAGTCTCATCTGTGGCGGTCTTAATGGTAGTCCGGTAGGCCAAGAGGACACTAGCAGTTCGTCTACCCACAACCCCTTGGCTCGAGCTAAGCGAGCTTTCAGTCCGCGAAGTATTGCTCTGTTAGTGACTTCCGCTTGCCCGTTCGCCTGGGGGTGCGCCACCGAGGTGAAATTTTGTTGAATTCCCATTTCAACACACCAATTCTGAAACTTGATATCCTCGAATTGCTTCCTGTTGTCGGAGATAAGTACCCGAGGTAGCCTGAAGCGACATACTATGTTCTTCCAAAAGAAATTTTGTATGTTGCGAGCTGTGATTGTTGCCAAGAGTTCAGCTTCCACCCACTTCATAAAGTAGTCTACTGCTACGACCAGAAACCTCCTCTGTCCTTCGTTGGCGAGAATGGGCCAAGGATGTCGGTTCCCCATTGCGCGAAGGGCCATGGGATAGTGAGGTATTTTAGATCGGCAGCAGGTCAATGGTGGATGTTGGCGTGTCTTTGATACCTGTCGCACTTCTTTACGAGCTCGAGTGCATCCGCCTTCATCGTGGGCCAGTAATAGCCTTGCCGCAACGCCTTCTATGCGAGAGCCATACCCCTAAGTGTCTGCCGCACAAGCCTTCATGGGTGTCGCGGAGTACGTACTCGGCCTCTGAGGGTCGCAAGCAACGCAAGTAAGGGAGCGTGAAGGACCTTCTGTACAACTGTCCGTCTATAAGGACGTACTTAGCTGATTGGCGCTCTACCCTTCGGGCCGCGTTACGTTCTGCAAGTAGGGTCCCATGAAGCAGGTAATTTACGAGTGGGTCGATCTAGCTCAATTCCGCTTGTGCTACAGGAGCGACCTCTCCTACCCCCTGAGAATGCTAGGCCGAGGTAAGTCCTCTATATACACGGTTCGCATGGTGTTACTGCTTGTGCTCGCTAATCGGGACAAGGTGTCGGCCTTGACATTCTCGGACCTTGAAATCTGTCTGATGGAGTAGAAAATGAAGCCGCGTAGAATCTTTCTAACTTTAGCAAGTAAGCAGCCATAGTGGGGTCGCGGACTTTATACTCACCGGTGACCTGGTTGACCATGAGCTGTGAGTCGCTGCATACGATGAGGTGCTTTGCCTTCATTTTCCCTTGTTAGGGTTAACCCGACGACCAATGCTTCGTATTCTGCTTCATTGTTTGATGCCTCAAACCCGAACTGGAGGGCGTATTCCAACTTCACCTTGCTTGGGTCGTATAGAATCATTCCTGCACCGCTTCCTTGTTGGTTGGACGAGCCGTCAACGTGGAGAATCTAGGGTTCCTCGTCCCATATAGAACTTGCTCTTACTGGGACTGGCGTCGCACTAGTTAAAGCTTCCGTCGTGTGTTCGAGTTCGGCTAGTTCGGGAGTTGCGGTATTGAACGTGCATTCTGCCACAAAATCGGCCAAGGCTTGGGCTTTGATTGTCGTTCGAGGTTCATACCGGATGTTGTACTCACTTAGTTCGATAGCCCACTTCGTCAATCTGCTAGACACCTCGAGCTTGAGCAGAATCTGTCTCGGAGGCTTTTTCGTGAGGATGACGATAGTGTGAGCTTGGAAGTATGGGCAAAGCTTGTGACCTGCTATGATTAGTGTGTATGCTAATTTCTCGATCTCCGGGTACCTGGTTTCCGCGTCCTGCAAAACTTTACTAACATAGTAGATGGGTCGTTGGACCCGATCTACTTCTTTGATTAGTACCACCTCGTCACTCGCGGAGAGGTACAGCTTTAATACATCCCCTTCCTCGGGGCGAGTCAAAACCGGGGTGGTACCTAGGTATCTTTTTAGCTCGTCGAAGGCGAACTGACATTCTGTAGTCCATTCGAAGTTCTTACTCTTTTTTATGGCTTTAAAAAAGGGTAGGCAGCGATCTACTGACTTGGACATAAAGCGGCTCAGGGCGGCTATTCGGCCAGTCAGCCTCTGAACCTCTTTTATTTGGTGGGGTGGTCTCATATCTAGGATGGCCTTTATTTTTTTCAGGTTGGCTTCGATGCCACGTCGGTTGACTATATAGCCTAGAAATTTACCCGAGTGACTCCGAAGACACACTTGTTGGGATTTAATTTCATATTGTATTTTCGCAAAATTTGAAAATCACTTTGTAAATCACCCAACAAAAAATTTGAAAATTGTGTCTTCACGACCATGTCATCAACATAACATTTGATTTTATTGTCGATTAGCGGCTCAAAAGTTTTATTTACAAGGCGTTGAAAGGTTGCCTTGGCATTTTTTAGTTCGAAGGGCATGGCCTTGTAGCAATACAATCCGAACTCAGTTATAAAGGCAGTCTTTTCTTTGTCGGTGGGGTCCATCCTAATCTGGTTGTAACTGGAATAGGTGTCCAGGAAGCTCAGCAACTCATGCCCTGAGGTCGTGTCCACTAGGCGGTCAATCTTGGGTAGCAAGAAGCAATCTTTTGGGCATGCTCTATTTAGGTTGGTGTAATCGACGCACATGCGTCACTTGCCTTTGGCCTTTTTTAACAAAGCTAGGTTAGTGAAGGGATGAGAGATCCATCATATGGATAGCTGAACCCTACAGGTAGGTAGGGCAAATTTTCAAAAATTTCTCTCTCTCCCATATGGGAATTACATTCCCTGTTTTAGAAAACTGCATTTTCAAGGATCAATCTTGAACCTAAACCGGACTAGATCTGAAACCAAAAGGTAGGAGAGGGATGTACATGATACGGAGTAACAGTAACTCCCAACGAAGGTGTTCACGCCCAAGGAAAAAGCCAAAGACTGCTTCCACTGAAAATGACACAACGTAGGGTGGAGCATAATCAAAAGGTGGTTCTTCAGCAAGAACCAAACTCTTCAACAAGAATTCGATGGAGGGTGAGTGAGCACAACTTCATATCATTTTTTCACCAAAAACTGACAAGAACACTTCTTGATCGCTCCTACAGGTGAAGAACGAACTGGCTATGGCAGCAGCAATAGAGGGAGGCAAGAGCAGAAGATGGCGTCAGTCTTACTAGAGCTATCTTCTCTCTTGAATCTGTAATCTTGTAGGATGAATTGGAGTTCGCCCTCCTCCTCTATTTATAGCCTTAAAAAGAGCTTCTCCTAATCCCATTAGGAGTTTCCTAATCCAAATCTCATTTGGATTTGGACTCTCTTTAAGAGATAAGGATAAACCCTTATCTTATCTGCAAATAAAGATCATCCCTCCTAATCTTATTAGGAGTTTCCTAATCCAAATCTTTATTTGGATATGGACTCTCTGAGTGGATAGGGATAACTCCCTATCATATCTGTTGATCTAAATCCCAGAACCGCCCCTTCTTTAAATAATCAAATTATACTAGTTCGAATTGGGCTTTAGGCCCATTAAGTCCATATGCTCACTTTTCTTCCAAACTGCTGCCCAGTTGGGTATCCGTGTATGACATGGGACCCAAACATTGATCTACACATCAGCCACGTGGGTTCAACCCAGCCTCTGTTACAAGGCCTAGCCAAATTCACTGTAGGAGACAGTAAACCCCTGAGTCCATCACCATGGGCTCTTAATGGGCCCAACACTTACACTAAGTGGTCCCTGGGTCAAGCCACTTTATAAAAACTCAATGACTGTGGGCAGATGCAAGATTAGCCCATCAGGTATTACCCTCAATGGTTTTACATTTAACCTCTCTGCCCATAATGATCAAACACTACTCGATAAGAGAGGACCTCTCCCTCAGCTGTCGGCAGTTTAGGTTTCCATCAGAGAGAGTGCATCCCCGATCATTCACTTTGTCCGACAAAGGGGCTGATCCTATCACTATGATCACCCACTCAGATGAATTCTCGGACTGTCCCAACATACCCAGGTTTTGACCCCCTCTAAGGATCTCACTAATTGGCATATCAAAGATTGTCCAATCCGATACCTAGTGTAGTATCATAATCGAGTCTAGAACCAATCTTCACAACGGGCGGGGATCATATTCCCCGCCCCCGTCCCTCATTTCCATCGGGGATAAAATTTGTCCTCCATCCCCAATCCTTGACGGGGACCCGAATCCCCAAAAGTTTTTTAAATAACAGTATTTATTTGAAAAAATACTTAAAATAAATAAAAATTTTAAATTATAAATAATTTTTTAAATATGTTTTGATATAATATATATATATATATATACATAATATATACATATATATATATATTATAATATATATACATAATATATACATATATAATAATATATATATATATTATAATACACAATTTTGATGTATATATATAATATATACATAATCGGGTCGGGGGACCTCAATCCATCGGGGATTATTAATCCCCGTCCCCGTCTCCGACCCGCCAAAACAATCCCCATGCCCGGCTTTACACAGTCTATAACAGTCTATAACAGGTAGGGTAATATCGGTTCGAGGTTAGTTCCGAGTAAAATCGACCCATTTGCTCACCCTACTGGAATCTCTTCAACACTCTCGAGTCGAGGCCAGGTTGAAACGAACGAACAAAAGTCTGTATTTGTCGGCGCGAACCCCAAAGTTTTTCGTTCGGATCGATATGTCAGTGGAATAGGCAACTATTTCCCGATCGAAGAAGAAGAATGAAACAATTAGAAAGAAGAAAGATCTTAATTTAATCCAATCATACTTCAGTAAGTTCTCTCTACAACATTCTCCTCTTGTATAGCTTCTACATGTGCACAGACGGTAAAGGAAAAGCTCCCCCCTTCGAAGTTTTTAGATGCTTCCCTCTTCATCACCTTGTTTTGTTGTTTGAGTAATTTAGGAATGTGTAACTCAGAATTTATGTGAATCTGACAAATAATAGTGGAAATGTTATATACAGTGAAGGTATTGTTTCAAAGTAACAAGATTTTGGAGCCTAGAACTGATTTTGAAATTTTTAATACCCTCCGTTTTTAGGGATTTCACTTTAAACTTTAATTTTTGTTTGTAGGGGTTTTACTTGAATTATGAATTTCGGAAAATTTAATACTCTAAAATTTTAGGGTGTTTTCTTGAATTTCGATTTGTCCTGCTGTCAATTGGGAGAAGATTGATTATGGTGATGTCTATAAAACTTAATCTTGTTTATCAGTTTAAATGCTCATCAATTTATACTATTTGTGCTCCATTGATATGCAGAAATGTCTGCAGGCCCAAATCAAGAATCATCTCCGTCTTGTGGTGGTAGAGAAGATGGTCTTTTTGATAATTTTCCGGGTTTGGACATTGAAAAGGACCTGGCTGAGGATACCTCAGTGACAGAAGATTCATGTGGGAAGGAGTTCACATCATCTAACATGGACGTAAATCTAGAGCCATATGTTGGAAAGGAGTTTAAATCTGAACAGGCAGCCAGGGAATTCTATAACGCATATGCCAGATATATGGGGTTTAGTATCCGAAAGGGTGCTATTTATCGATCAGCACGGCAACAAGCTGTTACGTCTCGCATATTTGTGTGTTCGAAAGAGGGATTTAGACCTGAATCCTCTGATGTAAATGAGAAAGGGAATATAAAACGCCGGATGGCAATCACAAGGGTTGGTTGTAAGGCACAGCTATGGGTGAAGAGACAACCATCTGGTATGTGGGTGGTGAAACAGTTTCAACGGGAACATAATCATGAACTGACTCCGATGAAAGTGCATATCCTTCGGTCCCATAAGAATATATTTAGGAATCTTAAAGAATATGTTGAAACTCTAAAAGGTGCTGGAGTAGATGCTAGCCAGATCCAGAGGTTGCTTCTGGAAGAAGCTCGTGGAATGGGCAACCTTGGTGCCAGAGATAATAATGCAGAAAGTGTAAGCTGCCATCTTCCTGTGTTTTTTCCACTTTTTTGTGTAGTTTGCATGTTTGGTTTCTTATTTCTCTTTACACTATGAAGATAAAGAACCGTTGGCCAACATGCATCTAAAAAGTATTTCTTTGTTGAAAGAGATGTATAGGTTGATCAACATAGATTCTTTATGGAAAAGAATATGATACAGGTTCCCGGAAAAAGAAGGATTGACCCCTCGTACGACCTACCCTCCCCTCAATTTTCGGACCGTAACGCCTGAATCGCGGCCTCCAGGTCCTCCAATTTCGGAGTGGATATAGAAAACCGCTCTACAATGTTGTGAAACTGTGTTCATTTATTGTAATAAACAGAAACGGGAATGCAACATTAATAGGAAGTTCTCTCTTTCTATAATGTTGGTGTCTGTTCCTCTGTTTCAAAATGGCATTTAAGAATGCAGTGGCACAATAAGCTCTATCAGAAGTGACCTAAATGATATAGTATTGCAAGCTAAATAGCCTGTATTAGAGGGATGCAGGTTATCAGTAAGATGCTTGTGGAAAATTTATTATATAGAAGAAAGGTCATTGAGGGGCTATGTTGGCACTTAGCTATGATTTTGGTAATAGATAAGGTGGCTGTTGAATTAAGAAAAAGTAACAAGTTAACATGTGAGTACAACCCCATCCCCCATCTACAAAAGTTGACATGGAAGCAGTCAAGGCAATCCGGGATTGTCAGGCATTGGAAGGGTCTTGAGAACTGAGGAGAGCAATATCTTATCACTGTTTTCAGGCCCGATGGGAGTAGGTGATTCTACAAGGACTGAGTTGCTGGCTGCAGTACAAGGAATTCAGATTGCCAACCAACTTGGGGTGGAGAAATTATTGATTGAAGGGGACTCTAAGGTGATTGGCGGTTGGTTGCTGAATCCAAATTCAGTTATTCGGAGCTATAGGGATCTCATAAAAAAGTCAAATGGTTAACAAGACACGACAATTAGAGTCGTCCAATGGGTGGGTTGGTTGGCAGATGCTTTTGCTGACTATCTTGCCAAACAAGGGGTATCTAGGGAAGAGCTATTTTGGGAAGTTTGTAATTTTTTTCTTGCTTTTCTTTGGTTAATTAAATTATCTTTCAATTATCGGGGGGGGGGGGGGGCTTCTGCCTGGCCACATATTGGGATGGTAAACTTACTACTGTATACACAGAATTCTTTTAGTGTATGACCATGGATGACTACCAACACACCTGGATTCTTTTCTTGTGCATTCCATAAAACTGGTATGAATCTGAAGTCTCACTTACCCATATAGACGAAGGGATTGTCCTCTAATTATAGGAAACTGGGGAAGATTGAATAATCTGTTGAAGTTTCATCCTTATATTATCAAAGGTGATAGCTCTACACTCCTTAGAGGTCAACATCTACAAGTTGAGAAGGAAAAAGGATGCATCCCTCTAGAGACATCAAGGAACAGTTTCCTCCCTGATTGTGGGCTTTGTGGGTTGGAAATGCTTTGGATGATTAAGGATGAAGAATGGGGTAGAAAGGCAAGTAGATGGCTTGCTGTCCACCAAAAAATAAGTAAGAAATTAGAAAGAAAAAGAGAGAATTCTTGCTGTTAGGGTAAACAAAAAGATAAATCACATAAAAGAAGAAACATGTGAGAGAGAAGAAAAATGAGAGAAAAGTTCCTGCAAACAACCAGAATTCACTAAAGCAAATTTTATGTATTCAAATAAACTCTTCTAAGTTGCAATTACAACGAGTATTTATAGGCTGAACATAAGAACTCTATGTCAATAGACTCCAATTTGAAGTAGGAAAATGACCCAAAAGTTTCTGCATGCCACATGTCACTGTATACATTAATGTGCCTATGCTTCCATATGGCATTTATATATGCTACCACGTGGTGGGGTGTATAAGTATCGCACATGTGGTTGATGTACACGGTTTAGAAAGTATAGAGTATGTTAGAGGGCCAAAAAACACGAAGTATCAAAAGCTGACTTTGTGCTTTTTGTGTTTTTTGTACTTTTACTATGTTTTCTAAAAGTAAAAAAAAAACACCACAAACAAACGTGTTCTAGTACTTTTCGTACTTTCATACTTCAAAGAAAGAGATCCAACTATTGTCTACTTCCTAATAGATGTGCTCTTTGTAAAGCTGATGGGGATTCTGGCTACCACCTCATGGTCTCTTGTAAGGTTGCTAAAACTGTTTGGGAGTGGGTTTTCTCCCGTTTTGGGTGTTCTTGGTATCCTCCGGAGACTGTCCAATGTTTGTTTTCTCTTTCTTTTTTCAGTTGGACTAAGAAGCGAGGGAAGACTATGTGGAGGTGTATTAGGGCAGCGGTATGCTAGTCTTTGTGGGAAGAAAGAAACTCACGCATTTTTTCTGACAAGGAAAGAACATTGGAAGATTTGTTAGATCAAATCCTTTTAAGAGCTGTCCACTGGCTAAAATCTTTGGAGTTGTTTTCAGATTTTCCTATGGATGACTTGCTAAGAAACTGGAAAGAGATTGCTTCCACTGCTAGATGCAAGAGGACTCTTTGTCCGTTCTGGTCCCCTCCCCCCTCGGGCTTTATAAAGCTGAATTTTG
>NW_010729125.1:1013584-1070476 GCF_000365185.1 Nelumbo nucifera
ACGAGTCTCATAAGTGTCCAGTTTAAGGGTATTACACAGAAACACACCATAGGAACATGAATCAAATATGTACTTTATTCATTTACAATAAATTCATAATGTACATTATTCATTGGAGGTAAGGGCGTATATGTACTTTATTCATTTACAATAAATTCATAATGTACATCATTCTGATTGGAGCTAAGGGCATACAACTGTCTAACACTTTTTGCCTCAAGGGGCCTTTGTGGACACTGAGGGTCAATGGATTAGGAATGCAAGATATTGAGCAACATGCTGGCTACTGGAAGTAATGCAACCATCTTCGCAGAAAGAAATGGAACTCTGATATAAATAACCAGATAGGAAATTTCACATGTTTGAATTGTTGAATGCTTGGAGCTCTTTGGTACGATCCACATGTTTTTGCTTAAATATGTATTTTAGTTTGATCCAATAGGCTTTTTATAACATCCAATTTCTTCTAAAATTCAAGTTTGTATTTTTTATGTATCCTTTTTCCTTCAAATTTTTCAGAAATTTGTGCCTTATTTTGAAAATGCATGAACCTCACCTTGCATCTTTTGCCTTGGCCGCCAGAAGGCCCTTGCAGTTCTAAAAACTGAATGGTTTGCAAAAATCAGGTTTTTAAAATATATTAACCTACAGGAACAGAGATTCACTTGACAAATAGTGAACAATCAATTTTGAGGAAGTTCAAATTACTTGTATGTGGTAGAAAAAACATTGTCATTCCCAATTGGAATATGAAAATCTCTCTCTCTCTCTCTCTCTCACACACACACACACACACAGACACACACACATATATATATATATATATATATATATATTAAGTTTTTCGTTTTTTGGGTTGTGTTTGGTAACATTGCGGTTTCTACCTGAAACATTTTGGGTTGATTGATAGAGATGCGTACACTTATTTGAGGCTAAACAGTGATACCTTAAAATGCATGTATGGGAGACTGATTGATGGGAGAGCATTGGTGATGATACGAGTTTTGGAAGGTATTTTTAGCAATCATCTCTGCATTCCTAAAAGGGGTTGTTTTTCTGTCCCTATTGGGTTGTGATCCATAATCCACTGGGTCTTCTACTAGGTGCAAAGCTCATATTCTTTGATGGGCATTTCATACTAATTAGTGTACCACCAAGTGGATTTCTTTGAACCAAAATCTACTGCTTCAACTGGTCTATCTAATGATTGTCTATGCTTTTAAATTTTTGTAGGATGATAAAAGGAAAATCAAGGAGCTCTCAGCTGAACTTAGACGTGAAAGGAGGCGATCTGCCACATATCGAGAACAGCTGCAAATGGTTTTGAAACATATGGAAGACCATGCTCATCACCTGTCAAAGCAAATTGAAGACATAGTTAACAACATGAAGGAAGTTGAACATCAAGGAAGCTAAGCTCTCTCAGCATACAATTTTTTGTCAACTTACCGTGAATATTTTCCCAGCATTGCTTTATGCTGGGACGGATCAATTCCTGGGGATCCCTTTTATTTTAAATCAAAACCCTCATATCTGGGCTGTATATATTTCAAAATATATAAGGATGTCCAAGTTTACCAGTGTTTTATTGCGTCCAAGAAATATTTCTTCATGTATCTTCATGTGGTTGTAAAGCGACTGTGCTAGCGGTCTTTTTAGTTTTTAGGAGAGCTCAAGGGAGCACTTGGGGCCTTAGTGATGGAAAATAACATTACAAGGTTATAGGAGGGATCATAGTTGTAGATGCCTGTCATTTTCTATTTCAGGGCTTTTTGTTTTTTATTTTTTTGGAGCTTCATGTCCTTGGAGACTTGGCTGTGGATCACAGGAGGTTGTATTTGGGGTGGTCTCTTGAAGCCCGTGGATTAACTTAAATTGGCTTTATGTGGAGGATGGTGAAAGAAAATTTATGGCTTTCTGGTAGCAACTAAAGGAAAGATGGCATCAAATCGTTGACGGGGCATTAGGCACATACCAGGGACAGGGATATATTGCCATCTCGTTTCTGTATTTTTTGATTTTTGAAGAGTAAACTCAAGTATCAAATGATGTATAGGCCTGGTTTTGCACTTGAAACCAGACACCCATTCTAGCGTCTCCTGATTGTTAACTGATTATTCAATTCATTTATTATTTCTCTTATGGCCTCCATAAACAGAAATGTAGACAAGAGCTGGTCTTTGGGAAAAATCTATGATGCCA
This sequence comes from Nelumbo nucifera, assembly GCF_000365185.1. The sequence continues at coordinate 1,015,787 of NW_010729125.1, forward strand.
GAGACATGGTATCATAGTGGAACCCTTTTGTAAATGGACATGTGTCCTTCCTTGAGTGGGAGGACACCTAAGGGGTACACACACAATAAGAGAAACAGACGATCCTACTCCAAAGACTACAGCCTAGTCAAGCAATTAAGCAGAAGGCAGCTTCTTAATTGTTAATTGACATGTTGGGGACTTGGGGTTGGGTTGATCACTCACTCCACCCCAAATTGTTTGAACCCAATAAATCCCTTAAGCACCCCAACCCATACATCATCCAGCCCACCCTGACTACAATAGGATCACTGAACTTGCCCGACTTGTGAACTGATTCAGTTTAACCCGAATAAAACTGACCCGGATAGGATCAAGCCGGCTTTACCATTTAACCTAACCCATTGACATCCCTATTGGCTATTTATATGATTATTGTACTTACCAAAAGATAAATCCATCAGGAAACTATTTTTTCCCAAATCACCCGGTTCCAGGTTTCAACTAAGAAAGTGCCACCTAAATCTTGATCTGGGCGTCCGAACTCTAGATTGGGATTTACAATTGGAATTGGGCTGGGCCATCATAAACACTCCGTATTCTCCTTTGGGCCATCCATTATCCATATACGCGTATTAAGAGTTAAGACGGTCCGTATTCTCCTTTGAAAAAGTTCAGAGCTTCAGCCGTCCGCTGTCGTTTATCGAACCACTAGATAAAGGCAAAGATTCTTTTCTACTGCTGCTTCCTCTCCCTTGACAAAAAAGCAAAAGACCTAGATGAAAATCATATAGATCGCCCAAATAATGCTGCAGATCAATTCATGGAAGAAGAGTAGGTCTCCGTCTCTCGCTCTCTCTTGCCCAAAAGCGCTCAAGGACGACTAGATCTAAGCATGGCCGAGTAAGTTCCCATCGTCTCTTTCTCCATCTATCTACTTATCTCTTATTAAAATGGAGGTTTTTCATTCCCCAATCTCAGATTCTTAGAATACCCAAAAGAATATGACGATCGAGTAACCAGAAGAACCAGCTCAATTTCACAGTCGTCGTCGTCATCATCATCGACCAGCGTTCATGTCACAGCACTGGATGGTCTCGTGAACGTCAACTCCCTCTTCACCATAGCCGTCTTCGTTGGGTTATCCTTTACCACACCAGGCCAGCACAGCCTAGAGAACACAAACGTATGCGATGCGGGACTCGACATAGAGAAGAAGCTCCTGGTCTTCGAGGTGGTTTCTTTCAGTTTCTTCCTCTTCTCAAGCTTGGTGGCTCAGGGTTTGAAGCTTGCACTGAATCTTCTCAACAGTAAGGACGTTGATGAAGTCTTCAAGGCACACATAAATCTCAAGGTTCTGAGGTTTGGGATGCTGGGATCTGCAGTGGGTTCGGTGATGGGGTGCCTTTTCTTGATGTTGTCTATAGTTAATGTGATTCAGATCAGGCTGGGGATGCTGTCCTGTGGCAGCAAGCATGCGGTTGATTCAGTGGCTGCTTTGGTCACATTGGTCTCTACGGGTCTGATCGTCTATATTTCCACAGCTATATATGCTTTCACACATTAGTATACTAATTTGGTAGACTCTCTCAGAGACTCCTCAAGAGTGTAATTTTTTCTTCTATTCTGCTTATGTGTTGCATTCTAAAGTTTGATTTGTTTTCAGAACTCAGAAGAGGAGGGTGATGAACGCTTTGCTTGGCTCGAGGGTTCTGTTTGTCATATGGAGGAATTTGCTAAGCATCAGATGAGGGTTCTTTTCATTGGCTGTATGACCCTAAAGAACCTGCATTTTGCCAGCTGGCAAAATCTTGTGTCTGGGGTGAACAAGATCCTTAAACCCTATTTCTGCCCCCATAATTTGTCACTTGCCTATTGTTTGGAGGTTAGGGTCAACATTTGGTAATGACTAGGATGGGTTTATCTGTTTTTGTTGAAACTTGAAAGACTTATGAATGGAAAAGTTTGAGACATGTAAATCAAATGAAGGATGAATGTTTTACTTGCACGAAGGGTTTTCTATTTTTCTTTGTAATCTGAGGATTTATTTGCCAAGTATCAGATGAGGGTCTTTTCAGTAGTTGTAATTTGTAAATCTAAAGAGAACGTGCATTTTGCTTGTGGCTGTGGTGAAGAAGATGCTTAAACCCCATTCCTTGTTGGTAAGTGGCCCGAGGCCCTCAATTGGAATAACTTGATGTATGGATAAATCTTATGGCCAAGAAGGAGCAATTGAAAGTGTCTTTACTGTATATTAATGTTAAATTGCCTATTAGTATCTTCTACCTTGGGGGTTGGTCTCAATTTAGTTCTTGAATTTCAAAAGGTGTTAATGTAATATCTTGACTCTTGAAAACTGCCAATTTAATCTAAAATCATTAATGTACGTGAGATGGTATCTTTGATTGATTTTTGAGTAAACAATAGATACAAATACCTTTTGATTTTTGAATAAACAATAGAAGCATGATTTTTATGACTAAAATGCCTTTAAGCGCCCAACTATCTTATATATAAGATTTTTATTCATTGAGAGGCGTGCTCTCATTGTACTGTTTGAGGAATTGAAAAATGGGTTTTTTGGTTAAATAATAAGACGAGTATTTTTAAAATATTGAAAAATGGGTCGAATATAATAAAGAGTAAAATGATAATCTAATAACACCTATTATTAGTATATTTAACATCAAGTTACTGACATGGGGTTCCCTAGACATTTTGACAAGTTATAGTGAATTTAAGAGAAATGCTGAAAAATCATGATGAATTCTAGATAATTTCTTTTAAATAATTATTAATAATATAAATATTAATGAATAATTAATAACTGTCATACAAGTTTAACAATCACATGAACTTGTGAATACATGTCTCAACACAACAATGACCACGACATATTGGATTCCATGCCTTCATGCCATTGATATTTATCATGGGTTTATTTTATTTTAAATATCTCGATAAAGCTTTAAATGCAGGAAATAAACATTTGCTGAAGAGGATATAGTTATTGCACAAGAACCGGATAAGTCTTATAGTAGAAAAATAATATTTATAGAAGTCTTACAATTATACTTTACCTTTTCTCAAAAAAAAAAAAAAAATCCAGAGAAAATAAACATTTTTCAAACACAATATAGTTACTATAAGAACCAGAGAAGTCTTCTAGTAAACAACAAGAACCCAAGAAGAAAAGAAAAGCTTGTATGTTATCCTTGATTGCACAAAAGTGAGTATTATTTGTAGTTTCTATTTTTCTTCTTTTTAAGAAATTGTTTTCTTCTTACAATTTGTTGTATATTTTTAATCATTTGGATGGTGAATCTAAATTTGGGTTTAATAGACTCTTCAGGAGGTTCAATTTTGAGCTTTTCCGTGAAATCTGAATATAGGGTTTCTATTCTTCTTCTTTTATCCATCGCTTTATCAATTCTACTTTTGATTGATGCAATGACTAAGAAAGTAGAGTCACATAATCCAAATCCAGGCTCTTTAGATTACTTTCTTCTTCTCTTGGATGTCAAATGATTGCATTGGATTATGGTTGCTTGTAGACTAGTATTAACCCTGCTTCTTCATCCCGTTCTTGAATCATTTAGGCTTAGTTTGGAAGGAGTACAAATACAAATATGTACAGTTCAAATACATACAAAATAATATAAAATACAAGATTTTGCACTCTACACATTTGCATTTATACTCCTTCCAAACTGAGCCTTAAGAAGAAAAAATTGCGAAGCAGATAGAAGGGATGTTATTCCATAGCAGAGAGATTTTCTAAGTGGAAAGAGTTCAACAAAAAAACTTGATACCATCGGTGATGAAGCAAAAATGAATCAAAAAGCCCCTACCAAAGTCTCAAGAAAGGTTGTTTGAACGACAAATGAGGACATGGGGAACTAGGTTAGGATTTAGACCGTCGAGTTGTCCGCTAGTGAGAGTAAATGGGAATCAGAAAGCCCCTACCAAAGGCTCAAGGAAAGGTTGTATGAGAGGCATAGGAGGACCTCAGAACTCATGCTGTAACTAGGTGTTAGGCAACAGGCATAGGGAAAGTGGGTAGGGATTTAGACCATCGCTACCGGAGTTCTTCACTAGTGATGGAGCAAAAGGAAGTCAAGAATCCATAACAAGGGGGCTTAGTGCGCTGTTGTTTTAGTTGATTGAGATCTATAATTTTAAACCAACTATTATCTCTCAAATGAGGATGCTCAAATGAAATTGAAGCATACAAAGGCTACAAAAGTGTTAAAAGGCTTTGGATCTCCTCAAAGTCATCTTATGCTACGACAACTCACCAAGGACGAAGATTACATTAAGCCATGCTCTAAAGTGTCATATTTCTAGATTCTTGATATAATCAATAGCATGGATGTACTCTTCATGATACTCAGCAAGACCTAACTTGGTTTAGTAAACCTTAAAGACCAATGGTTAGAATAAGTTTGGCTTCTAGGTTTTTTTTGGACTTAAAAAATGCTTTATATACTTGAAAATCATCATTGAAAGCCATAGAAGAATTCCCAAACCTTTGGACAAATATTTCCAAGGTTTCTAAGCATTGGGTTACCATTAGTTGATTAACCAAAATCATATAATTGACTAAGCTTAACAACTAGGGCTGAAAATTGCTAATTATAAGACATAATCGACCACCCAAAAGGCATAGTCGACTACCTATAATAGTCAAAGCATGAAAATACTAGCTTGTATAATGTAGTTGACTACCCCAAAATGTATAATCGACTAACTCTGTCATGCCAAGTTAGAACACATATTAGTCGATTAAATAGAAGGATTTAACTGAATTGAGGAGAAAAAAAAAATAATCCTCCATCTAGTAGATGACTACTAGATTTTAGTAGTAGAATATTTTGATGAATTTGACCATTGAAAGTCTTAAATGACTACTATGTTTGATAAGCCTTCTATCATGTTGAAGACATTTTGAATGTTTATTAGGTATGCAAAAACCCCTCCAACAATTAGATGGTCACTTGCTCTCAAATCCTCTATAAATAGAGGTGTTTAGCTTAATTAAAGACAAGCAAGAAAAAAACAATCTGAGCTAATATTGTATTTAGTGTAAAGTTATTTTTGTGAGAGCAACTTAGCAAGAGTCTTTTTGCTGAAGAGATCTCTTAAGTTTTCCATAGTTTTAGATGTGAGAAAATCTTGTACAATTCCACCCATCTATTGTGGGTTTCTTCATTGAGTTGAGCATCTTGAATGTAACTCTTGCAATTGAATAGGTTTAATCGTGTATTGATTTATTTTCCTATTATAGATGCTTTTTTAAAAAAAAAAAATCTTGCCACTAGGCTACATTAACAATATCTTTTGAGTGTTAGTAGGTGTTTTATTCTGAACACCGTTTAAGATTTCATAGGCATCGGTAAGCTCTACCATGTTAAGTTGGATAAACAACTATAAGTCCTGTCAAGGTATTGCAGGTACTTGAAAGTCCTACTAGTTGTAAGGCTTTACTAGCACTAGCGAAATCCAATTGGCCTGTTACTGAAAATCCTCAAAGGGTGTTTAAGGTAGAAGACACAGGTAAGGGTTTCTATGAACATCTATAAAAATCTTGTGCCTCTTTTTTATTTGTGCCTTCCTGTTTTCTTTTTGCTTACTTTTCAAGTTTTTGTAATTATTGTGCTATCCGCAAGATACAAATTTCTTGATGTTGTTATTTAACTACTAATTTTACTAACCTTACTAATTGCATTAGCATAACTCCTTAGGCTTAACCAAGGTTTAAAATTTTGATATGATATGCCAGATAGGGGCGTATCGTATCGTATCTTTGAAAAGCAGATAGGGATACACATGGAAATCAGGCGTCTCACCATTTTTTCATGCGTATCGAACCTGTACCGGACCGTATTGGGGTGTATTGGAGGTGTATCGGGGGTGTACTGGGGCGTATTGATAGCGTATCAACGAAAAAGATACGGCTAGAAACTAAAAAAAAGTTAAGGGGGAAAGCAAGCTTCTTTTCCCTGAAATAAGCCTTCTTTCACCTCCAAATGACTCTAAAACTCCAAACTTCATCCATAGAGTGGTAGATTTGCAAAAATTTGCAAGAAACAAGTGTGAATCATTAATTTTTTTTTGGAAATTTTTCAATTTTTGAAAAAATATGACAAAAAATAGGTATATTTTTTCAATTTTTATAATATCTTGTGACTTTTTCCTTGAATATTTAAATTTATGTTGAACTACATTTCTTACATTCAAAATCACAATTTTTTTTTTGTTATCAGTAGATTTATGGAAATTTCGTGAAGATATTTGGGGAAATTATAAATTAACACAAAATTTGAAAATGTATTTTTTTCTCTACCCATAAGACTAAATATCCATAGAGGAATTGAAATTTCTTTTTTAATTTTTTAGATTTTTAGAATTAAAAAATAAATAATAATTAATTACATTTTATCATTCGATCATAACAATTGAATATATTATAATTCTATGGATGATCTATCATATCCACTAACCAATTGAAATTTCTTCTTTAATAATTATTTTTTTATTTTTTATTTTTAGAATTAATAAATAAATAAATAAATAATTATATTTTATCATTTGATCACAATGATTGAATATATTATAATTCTATGAATGATCTATCATACCCACAAAGCAATTAAAATTTATTCTTTAATAACTATTTTTGAATATATTATTTAATGTTTATTTATTTTTGATATTTTTTGGAAATAAATAATAAATAATAATGATTTAAATAATAAAGAATTATTAATTATAATTTCACTTAGAAGTTGTGCCAATGCATGTTTTATGGTTGGATAGGATAGTTGGGTTTTTTCCATCCCATAAAACATTAAAACTTAAGAATTATAATTCATAAATTGTAATTAAGAATAAGATTTTTAATGAAATTATAATTAATTACTATATATTTTTCATAAAACCATTAAAATATATTAATTTAATGTATATACACCTCATTGAGGTCTTATATTTAGTGTTATTGATGTTTTTTTTATGATTTATTAAAGTATTTATAATATTTCCAAGCGTATTTATGCATATCTTAGTTTTTCTTTGATACACATGCGTATCCAAGACGTATCTCAATACGTCTTTTAAAATTTCCCTTCCGATACTTTGAACCTTGGGTTCAATGTATCTGATAAAACTTTTTAATGAAATACAATTTGTAACTTCAGCTAGACATACAGGCGGCAAAGGGAGAGATTTAAATTTTGCACAATGGATTAGTAGAAAGCTCCTTGAGAACAGAGAAGCCCCTCAAACTTGATCAAAGGCGGCAGATATCAGTATGGCACCGTTCCAAGATCTTCAATGCTGACACCTCAACACCACCGGGCACCATATTGGACAATTTTCAAGATGAAGCATCAAATTCTGTAAAGGAAAGATTTGAGAAAGACACTTTGAAGACTAAGAATTTAGTTGCTTGCTCCAGACGCAGGCGAATTGTCATTTGTTATAGCCATGGATTTTAAAGGACGCCTAGCTCTTCAATTTTCCGACAGGAGCTGGGCCATCTGGTAATCTGCTCGGCCATTGACATTTGTTATACTTTGGTTTTGGCGACTTTACACGAACTTCATTCAGGACTGAAGTAGTTAGACCAGAAATGCGACAATTGTTTCTATCTAACAAACGGACAAGTGATACACAACTCATCTCAGTTTCAATCTTGGTTCAAAGTATCACAATGTATCGTAACATATTGTACTATACGCATCGGTTTCTAAACTGAAGAATACAGCTACAGTAGGAATTGGGGGCACTGGTCAAATTTAAACAATTACAGTAAATATGAAACAATCGCAGTCTGATGGGTGTTCACTGCGAAAAAAACAATACACAGAATATCAATTACTTGAATCGTTCGATGTGTGATTTTTCAGTATTCATATCAATACTTTGAATTTGTACCATTATTTCAATCTGATTGGGTAGTTCTGAGATTGATGTTTCCTCCAGATGAAAATCAACTATATATATTAAACCTCTAACAGAAACCAATAATTTGCGAAGAAATTCAGTTACCACCTCCAAAAGTGGTGGTAGTGAATAGTGATGGTGGACATCCGGATGCGGAAAGGATGGCAAGAATCTTCAGTAAAACTAAATTCCAACCCACTTCAGCTCACATTTATATTCAGCAAAGAGATGGTGGATGATATAAGCATTGTTCGATGTGTGGCAAATTCCTTTCAAGTCCAAACACACCAGACGTAGATCCGAAGTAAAAAATTAACTTTCCTTTTATTCCTCTTCGAGAAAAAATTTAACTGTTCTAATTTTTAAACCCACATCTGATACGTTCAAGGTGCCTTTCTCAGAAGATCCAAACAGAAAAATGTTGAGGAAGCAACACATCAGGCATACAGTAAAATTTTAAAAACCTCCATTCCAAAAATTTCTATTTGGATCTGTGGAAAAACAGCTCATCCATAACTACGTCCTATAAAATGGACATACCTGATAAGAGTTGAGGCTTGGGAATCCACCGATCCAGTCGATGACAATCTTCTGACTAAACCAATGGTTTGCAGCGGCTACCATTTGAATCAATTCCCGATCTATTTATGATCAAATCTAATAACAAATTACCAGCACCTGAATCTAGTCTAAAATTCAATAGCATCACATCTCATTCAACAGTACCATGTAATTCTTTAGAAGCTTATGATTACTATAACATTTGGGTGATGAAAAATCCAAGATGTGGTCCAATTAGACCACTGAAACCAAAAGATGTCCATCAATGTGATGTCAAATTAGATCATGTATAGAAATTCATAATGTACCGGATCAATACAGCCTCTTAGCAATTCCCTCATTAACATTAGAAAAAGAAAAGAAAAGAAAAAAAAAACGTTAGTATACTCTTTCCTCGTACCAGCGGAAGGTAAAATGCCGCATCTTTGAGTCATTCTTGAAATGTGACCAAGTAAACAAAAAGAGAGTTGATGTAGCTCCGCATTCTCTAACTCATTGCAAGCCAACAACTGTAGTAAAAGCCCTCTCCCTGGTTAAGCCTGACTAAACAGGGGCTACCTAGAGCCTAATATCACCTGAATGTCAGACATCTATCAGTATAGATGAATACAGAAAAATGTAAGGGGGTGGGAAGAAGAAAAAAGAAACATGACTGGAAGAGTCTAATTTAGTATTGCATAGAAAAGGAAAAACATAATTAATGATTGTGAGGGAAGCATGATGGGAGTTAAAAATTGCCAGTAAATTAGAAAAATATGAACAGAATGGATGGAACCATAAAGTTTCCTTCTCTTTTTTTTCTAGGTTAGTTATTATTTCAAAATAGGTACTTCATAGAGTATAAAAGGGCAATAAACTCAACCACAGCAATGAGAAATTAAAGAAACATAATGAGAATTTCACTAGATCCAAAACAATGAAGGAATAATAGAAAATTACCCACCTATGTACTAAAAACCTCCATGATATGAACAATCATGATCCTCAGATTCAAGTATCCTCACGTTTTCAACTATGTCTTGAACACTTTTTGTAAGATGGTTTGTGTGCCGCTCAATATCCTGAAGCACCATGTCCAGTTGTTGCCGACACTCGGCCAATCGTTGGTTTGCACGGTGAAGCTCAGAGGAAAGTTCCCGAATTTTCTTATCCTTCTCATCCTACAAACAAGATATGCACAAAGCTAAATGATAGTCGCAAAAAATAAAATAAATTGACTAATAGCACTTACAATTTGAAAGGCTTTCAGCACATAAAAGTCAATGAGAGAAATATATGATAGATATTGAAATATGGTAGAATAAAGGTTGTTGAGATCAACAAAAAAAAGGCATCAAAAAAAGAAAAAGATCTAGTCCATCAACTCAGCTGAATGAACAAAAAATGTAGCAGGCAATCTAGGAATAGGTCTTATGAGATTGCTCTCGAAGTACACAACCCTACTACACCAGTAAGCATGTAGATGTTCTAAAATAAGTTAAGAGCAAGCATTTTTTCTTTGATCCACAATCAACCACATGATAGAAAAGAAAAACTATTATTTTGCAGTCATTATGGAGAATGACACCAATATACAACATCAGCACAAAGACTCCAAACAAAGACAATATCTACAATGCTGGAAAATGACTAGAGACATGGTTCATAATTTCGATGTCAATGGGGAATTTCGATGTCAATGGGGGGATATCACCATGTAGAGATATTTCACTAAGATATTTAGAAAATCTAAAAATGTCAGGAAAATTATGTAGAAACACAGAATTAGTTAATAAACCTTCAAAGATATCATTAGAAGAAATACAATTGCACATTTTAAGGCTCAAAATATCATAGCAAAGAATTCTATAAATAAAATACAAGAAAATTAAGACTTTAATAGGTAACTTTCTTTATCTCCCTTTCAGTCACTTAGCCATATTTTTTTCATTAAATATGCTAATTAGTTGCCATTTTGACTTTTGTCTTTTTAACCTTCTGTTTTGATTAGATTTAAAATACTCTTTTGTAGTTATTTGCATTTTTCTTTTTTTCCTTTAAATTATACTGATTTAGTACGTGAATTATATCAAAATAGTAAGTCAATTATCAAATAAAAAATTACCCATAACAACAAATTATGATGATTTTAAAGTGTTTAATAATATTCTAAAATTTTAAACCTTAAATGTATAGTCTATCAATGAAATCAAAAATATCGCCAGCATATCAACAAAATATTGGAGATATTTTGAAAAAAAAAGGTTCACAGAATATTTCGTATCACCACCTAAAAAAATGGGGATAGTTTGGGGAAATTTCACGAAATATTGCCAATAATATGAACCTTAACTAGAAGGAACCATCCAGATCCCCAACCACCTACCCAAAGACAAAACCAGAAACTAAAGCTCCTCAAAAGCAAAACCCTCAAAAACTAATAACTTCAGTCCTACCATTTCTTAATATGCCCCTTCCAAAGTTCCTCCTTCCTATATCTTTGGCAATAAATGGTTCTGACATTTTCAACTCCAATAGACTCTTTGTGGTTTTCAGTGTAATCGGTAACTCCACATGAAGCTCTTGTATTGGATGTGTTACCGTCCTAAATGTTAATGTGCTCGGCTTGATGCATTTCATCAGTCTTAAGGCATTTGGTGTATTGGTCAAGCACACAACATTTGGCATAAGAGCTGCAGGATGCCTACCTCATGAGCGGCTACACTAAATGACAGATTGACAAGATTGAAGTCAACCTACACTAGGTTGTGGCTGAACTGAAGGAGATCAAGGAAGCTCTATTGGTTGTCAGTTCAGAGCAATCAAAGATTAATTCCAATTGACCAAAGGGTGACCAAGAAGTATCAAGTTTTGGAGGATTCCGTTTTGGAGGGACCTTTTCATGGCAAAGTTACCGAATTGGATTTCCCAAATTACTTGGGAGGAGATCCCATTCCATGGATCTTCAAGGCGGAGAGGTACTTTGAGTACCAAGAAACTCCGGGCCATCAAAGAGTCTCCATTGTAGCAATTCATCTAGATGGAGATGCAATCGTGGTTTCAGTGGTAGCACAGGTTTCATACTCGGTGACATGGACAAAGTTCATAGACACCCTTGCATCAGATTTGGGCCAACAAGGTATGAAGACTATGATGAACAATTTGTCTAGGCTGAAGCAAACGGGCACTGCCTCTGTACATGACAACCAGAATGAGTTCAATAAGCTAGCAACTAAGGTGTTTGACTGGCTAGAAAAGACTTTAGTTGGGTGCTTTGTCAGAGGGCTTCGAAATGATATTCACTTGGAGTCTGACTTGCACTCAGAAGCTCCATCTCCAAATCACCTTGCTGAACAGGATCTTTGCATGGAATCACTCGACACTTCTCAGAAGCAAGATGGGGACACAATGGTGAGGCACAAACAGGAGGGTAAGAGAAGAGATCTCTGTTTAACAAAGGAGGCGGAAAGGCTAACTATTCAGAATCGAGCCTTGGAGTTAGATGAACCCCACAGTCCTTGTCAGAGCCTGACTGGGTCTGCTTCCAAGGCAATCCCATCCTACCCCAACACAACCCAGGTAACTGTGTCCTTTCGATTTGTGAAACTAATGTTTGCTCTTTGTCCTGTGTGCCAAATACAGATCCCAACCTAGATGCAGCTCTTGAAGGAAGGGAAGGGGTAAGAGAAAACAGAAGGGACAGGGAGGGTCAGGAGAGAGAAGTGGGGATTGAAGGAGAAGCAAAAAGAAGGAAAAGAATTCTGGAAATCCTCGAGGGTTTGTTAAATGAAGCAGTGGTGAATAACATTCAAAAGGAAGGACCAGAGGGAGTTAGAATAGAAGGAATTGAGGAAGGAGATAGAGGTGGGAAAGCAGAACAAGGAGAGAGAAATAGGAAGTCAAATGAAAGAGACTTGACTAGTGAGGACTCTGGCGGTTTTTGTACAGAAATTGGATGTAAATTGAAAGATCCAAATATTTATCAAAAAAAAATTGAAGGATCCAAATGACCTCAAAATGTTTTTGGAAAAAAAAAGAAAGAAACAAAGGTTAAAAGGAGAAAATTGAGTGAGGCTGAAAGGTTGATGAAGGATGTGGGAGGAGATAGAAGCATGGAGGTCAAAGGGGAAAGGAGGAAAAGGAACAAGTGAGGGTAGGAAGGTAAAGGGTAAAGAATATAGATAGATGAGGATCATAAGCTGGAATATCAGAGGATTGGAAAGTGCTAGGAAGAGAGCAGTGATAAAAGAGGCCATTAGGAAAATAGACCCAGATGTAGTACTTTTGCAGGAGACCAAAAGGGCAGATTCTGACATTAAGTGGGCAAGGAGTGTATGGAGAGGTAGGGGGATTAGTTGGGCAGCCATGCCTTCTTGGGGGTCTGCAGGGGGTGTTGTCACAATGTGGAAGAATGAAGTACTTGTAGGTCAGGAAGAGTTGATAGGCTAATTTTTAGTTTCCTTGAAGGGCCTGGGTGTATAGGAGGTGCTAATCAATGTATATGGACCAAATGGGTGCTAACCAATGTATATGGACTGAATGACTATAGACAGAGGAGGAAGTTATGGGAAGAACTGGCTGATATAAGGGAACTGTGGGAAGGGCCTGGGTGTATAGGAGGTGATTTCAATGTAATAAGATTCCTGGAAGAAACAAATAGTCCTAGGCGGAGGTCGACCATGAGTATGAGGAAATTCAATCAATTTGTGGATGCCTACGAACTTAAAGAGATCCCATTATCACACAGTTGTTTTACTTGGTCCAATCTCCAAGTGAACCCGATTTGCTCCAAATTGAACAGATTTTTATTCTCAAATGACTTTGAAGAACACTGGGGGAATTTGAATTCTAAGCACTTCCAAGGGTGACATCTGACCACTAGCCTATTGTAATCTGTAGGGAGGAGGTGAGAAATGCGGTCCCGCTCCTTTTAGGTTTGAAAATATGTGGCTAGGACACCCGGGTTTCATTAAGAAAGTCAAAGAATGGTGGCTAGAGAGCAATCCAACAGTGAAGTGGAGTGGAATGCGGTTTCATAAAAAGCTCCAATATCTGAAAGGTAGAATCAAAGAGTGGAATTTGTTAAGAGTTTGGGAGACTAGAGGAAAGGAAGCAAATGGTGACTGCACAAATTGAGGACTTGGATGGCAAGGAAGGAAGGGGTTGTCTTACAGAAGAAGATAAGGAGCAAAGATGGAAATTGAGTAAACAGCTAGAGGACTATCTTCTACAGGAGGAAATAAATTGGAGACAAAAATCAAGGTGTAAGTGGCTAATGGAGGGGGATAGGAATACCAAGTTTTTTCATACAGTGGCAAGTGGAAGGAGAAGAAATTATATCTCAAGTCTAGAGATTGAAGGGGCAACAATTTCCAACCAAAGAAAAATCGCAGGGGCCTTTGCAGATTATTTTAGGTCTATTTTTAGAAGATCCCTAAACAATAGGGTGTGGATTGAGGGATTGGAATGGCCAACATTGCAGCTAGAGGATAGGGAATGGTTGGAAAGGAAATTTGAAGTGGAAGAGATAAAGGAGCAGTATTCTCTATGGATAGATCAAAGGCACCAGGCCTAGATGGTTTTACCATGGCTTTTTATTAGGATTGTTGCGAGATATTAAAAGAGGATTTGTGGCTTGTGTTTGATGAATTCCATTCTAGAGAAATGCAAATCACCCGAGGGACTTTAGGCCAATCAGCCTAGTTTACAGCCTCTATAAGATGATCACTAAGGTGCTGTCCATTAGAATTAGGAAAGTGCTCCCAGCAATCATAGCAGATAACCAAGGAGTATTTGTGAAGGGGAGACAGATAACAGATCAGATTTTGATAGCAAATGAGATTTTGGAGGAGTTCAAGAGATCCAAGAAAAAAGGGGTGGTTTGCAAATTAAACTTGGAAAAGGCTTATGATTTGGTGGATTGGTCTTTCTTGACGAAGGTGATGATCAATTTTGGGTTCGGAGATAATTGGTGCAAATGGGTGTTGGGCTGCATCAGGAACTGCCATTACTCAATACTGGTAAATGGGACAATGGTAGATTTCTTTCTAGCCTTGAGAGGGATTAGACAAGGAGACCCCCTTTCCCCTTTTTTATTTACATTGGTTGCTGAAGTTCTAGGGAGACTAATTTCTAGAGAAGATTACAGGGGCTTAATAAGAGGTTGGAGAGTTGGGAGGGAGAATGTACCACTCACACATTTATAATTTGCAGATGATACTATAATCTTTTGTGAAGCAGGGGATCCTGATAGGATCAGAAACCTGAAGCTCACTATACAACTCTTTGAGCAAATGTCAAACATTAAGGTGGATTTTGAGAAGAGTAGTATAGTTGGGGTAAATATGGGGGAGGGGGAGACATCTGAGTGTGCAGATATCTTAGAGTGTGTAATATCAAATTGGCCCTTAAACTACCTTGGTTTGCCATTGGGAAATAACCCTCAGAAAGGTGAGTTTTGGGTTCCGGTTATGGAAAGATTTGAAGAGAAACTAGCAACCTGGAAGAAGAATTATTTGTCTCTTGGAGGGAGAATCACTCTAATTAGGTCTACATTAGCTAACCTTCTTGTCTACTTTTTGTCAATTTTTAAGATTCTGGTTAGGGTGGCTAGCAGATTAGAGAAACTAATGAGAGACTTTCTCTGGGAGCCGAGGGAGGAGAAGAAGGACCATATGGTGAGGTGGGAGATGGTTTGTAGGAGAAAGAGAGAGGAAGGTTTGGGTATTGGGAACATAAGGAAAAGGAACTTGGCACTACTAGGGAAATGGTTATGGAGATTCTTATTGGAGAAAGACAAACTTTGGGTGAAGATAGTGGGTAGTATTCATGGGGTTGCAAACAATGGTTGGGATTCTGGCATTCTGGCAAGGACTACAAGAGCATCTCCCTGGAAAGCTATTCAAGCTATTCTGCCTTTGTTCTCTCCATGGATCAGGTATAACTTGCACTCAGGCAATCTAATTAATTTTTGGGAACATGTTTGGATTGGGGATTCTCCCTTAAAAGACCAATTCCTAAACCTTTTTGCTCTTTCCACATTTAAAAATGAACTGGTTTCCTCATTCCTTGTTCCTTCTAATTCTGCTTCTGGGGTTGGTTGGAACTTGGGCCTGAGAAGAGATATCAGGGACATAGAGCTTGATTATATTTTATCCTTGTTATCCATTCTTGAAGGGGTTATCCTAGAGCCAACAAAGGCAGACGGTAGAATTTGGACACTCACTCCCTCGAGTTCTTTCACTTGTGCCTCTTTTTTTAAAGCTCCAACACAATCTTCCTCCTCTAGCTTGTCATTCCCTATTAAAGAGGTGTGGTGTCATCCTATACCTCCTAAGGTTGGGAGTTTTTGTTGGGAAGCCTTTCTGGAAAGAGTTAATACAGCATATTTACTTCAAAGAAAAAGACCCAATAGTTATTTTTGTCCTCACTGGTGTGTTCTCTATAAAGTTGATGGTGAGTCTGGATATCACTTACTGATTTCCTGTCGATTTACTAAAGTCATTTGGGAATGGTGTACTTCTTTGTTTGGGTGCAGGTGGACCCCCCCTTCGAATGTGCAAAGCTTATTCAATTCTATGCCGAATTGGCCAATAAAAAGGGCCAAGATTATGTGGAGGAGTATGAGGGCAGCAGTCTGTTGGACTGTTTGGAAAAAGAGAAATTCACGGATCTTCTCAGATAAGGAGAGAAGTTTGGAAGTAATATTAGAGGTCATCCATATTAGGGTTATAGACTGGCTGAAAAACTTGGCTTTGTTTGCAAAATTCTCAGTTGATGAGTTGCAAAGAAAATGGAAGGAGATAGCAGAACTTGCTCCAGTAAAGAAGGCCTCAAACTCTTGTTGGCTCCCTCCACCTCATGGCTTTACTAAACTGAACTTTGATGGCAGCAGCATGGGTAATCCAGGGCCATCCGGAATAGGGGGAGTAATAAGAGATGAACAGAGGAATCTGTTAGCTATGTTTTCTGGACCAATTGAGGTGGGAGATTCCTTGAGGGCTGAGATACTTGCAGCTATTGAAGGGGTACAAAGGATCAAGGATATGCAAATTAACAAGTTGATCATAGAAGGAGATTCTGAAGTGGTGGTAAACTGGCTAAAAGGGGATTACTCTAGACTAATTACAACAATGAAAAGAGGAAATTTAAATGTCTAAGGACATGGAAATTCAATACAAATGGGTAAAAAGAAGTGTGAATTCATTGGCAGATGGTCTAGCTAGACAAGGGGTGAACAAAAGTTCTATATTTTGGGCTGTATTGTAATCGTGTTTTTGGTGTTCAATGGTTGTTCTCGGGAGCTAAGATTGTTTAGCTCCCTTGCTCTGTAACTTTTCTTAATATTTATACAATTCATAGTTATTGATAAAAAAATGATATTTGCTTGGAGGTGAAAGCCCTTCAACCGACAACTATGATTGCCACTATGGGCATGGCTAGGTTACCTTATGAGCAACTCACCTATCCCATGGACCCATCCTCAAAATACCCCCCGGCTCGAAGTCCTCCCCAATAAGTTGGTAGGAGAAGAGGCCAAGTTCACAACTGAAAGTAGGGGTATTCACAGGTCAAGTTGGGCCGGTTTAAGACATTTTGGTCAACCAACCTGACCTGGTCGGGTTACTAAGGCAGCAAACCGAAATCGACTGACTGTCCAGGAAGCAAAACTGACCCAAACATGAAGGGTCGGTTTAATCGGTCACTTTATCCAGTCTAATCTATATCTAAATATTTGTTTATATTTTTTTTTATGAATGATAATAAATTTATCAACTCAGAAGCAAATTTAGAGTTAGTTCATACAACATCCCAACAAGAGGCGCAAGCTGCAGCCCCTCCTTGAACCTTACAAGTAAACTAGGAAAGAAAAGCAAGAATCACAACTGAGCCCAAAATAATTCTTCCCTATTTACCCCTTGCTTAGCTAACACATCTGACAAAGTATTTGTTGATCTCCCCACCCACTGTACAGTGACCAACATATTCCTTGTCAACCAACTAAATTTCTTCATTTCATTCTTGTAACGCCACATAGCCTCTTCAGGATTTTTCAACCAACCCACCACCACTTTGGAATCCCCCTCGATTATTAGGTGTTGTACCCCCAGCTGGTTTGCAAATTGCACCCCTTGTACAGTAGCTAAAAGATCTGCCCTGATGGATCTGTTTATATTTTAGTTTATTTCTTTTCAGTTTTTATGCAAAACCGAAATATCTATTTTTAATTGTTTTAAATATAAAATATATATTTAAATAGATTAGTTTTTTTATACAAAACTGAAATTTTTTGTACAAATATATATTTAAATTTATACAAAACTGAATTAAGTATTGTACCAATGTATAATATTTGTATTGGTTTAATTTTTTTATTTTTTATCATAAATAACCAGATTTTTTTTCAAAGCTTAAACAAAACAAAAAATAAAATATATCAACTTTTAACATGCATTAAAATTTAAAAATATTAAATAAAAAAACAAAATACTAACCTGTGAATGTGATGCTTGAGTCTTGAGAAGTTGAGACTTGAGAGAATGAGAGTTGAGAAGAGGGGAGGAAAACAATTGCACTTGTAGTTGTAATGTTGGTGGATGAAACTTGAAAGAAACCTTGAGAGTGCTTGATGCGGACCAGGCAAGGATGAAGATGAATTGATGAAGATTGGAATTTGGAAGAGCCAAAGAGAAATCAAGACTCAAAACTCTAGGACTCCTATTTGCCTATTTGGTGTAAAGAATGCCTTAGAGAGTAGAACCTCTCTTTGACTCTTTCCAAAATTTCTAAACTCCAACGTGTCCACTCTCCAAGGCTCCATTGAGTGCAATTTTCTAAGTTTGACAAATCTAAAGGTGTAGGGATCTTGCTTGCAATGCTTGCTAATCCCAAAAAAAGTTTTTGAAAGTGACTCAAATCATGTCTTTTCCCCCCATATTCGATGTTTCCTATTTGGTGTAAAGTTTACAATTCAAAAAAGAATAACAATCCCAAAGATAAAACTAATTCCCATTCAGCTAATGTTTTATTGTTATTTTATGTTAAAGATAAGTAGCTAACTAAAAAGCAAAAACTAAGATAGAGAATTAGGGGATTAGTAGATTAGGGAAAGACTAGAAAGTTAGAATAGCTTGGTTCGGTTTTGGTTTTTACACACGAAAACCAAAACCGAACCGAACTAGGTTTATTTACCTATACAAACCGAAACTGATCGGTGGGGTTGAAAAACCAACCAAGGGCCGATTTGGTTGGTTTGAAATCAAATATACACCCCTAACTGAAAGGCCCACAACTCAAATGACTTTTCTTGGGTCGAGATGCAAGCCTAACATGAGAAAGGACTGTGCTACACTAATGATGACAAACCTGGGTTGGGTCATAAGTGTAAGACCCGAGTCACAAATTTGGGTCAGAGCACCTAGAATTGGAGAGAATTGTAGATGGGCCAAGTTTATATAATCCGAGATTTCTCTTGAAGCCCTCATGGGCCTTCACTCCTTATAGTCCATGAGGGTGGAAGGAACAATTCTAGGCCATCTAGTATCCATCCTAATCAAAGTTGCACCACTTTGAATTTCATCACTAAGTTTTTGGCCACCAGCTAGGTATGGCGATTCATCACACCCCTTCCTATTCAGCTCACGTAGTTAATGGCCATTGGATTTCCAATGATGGGATATGTAAGAATAAGGGCCTCGTAATAGAAGGCCATAATTTACTGATGGACATCCACTCAAGTTCAGTAGACTTGAAAGTCTTGGGCGTAAGATGGTTACACCAATTGGGCCTTATCATTCAGGATTGGACCCAGAGATGACTATGGGTTTTACCAAGGATGGCTCACCATGTCATTTATAGGGGCAAGAACCCAAATCACCTAAGCCTAAAAGCCTCTAGACCATCATGCATATTTCAAGTGCATCAAGACAGCCTATACTTGTACATTTAGGCTTTGAACACATAAGCCTGGCCCTAGCTACCTTTGAAATCAGCCCAACAAAACCTCGAAACAAAAGCAGGCCTTGAAGTTGTTATTGGACAAATATGAGGATGTTATTCGAGAGCCCACTCAGTTACCCCCTAAACAAGCTCAAGACCATTGAATACCCTTACTACCTGGCTCGTTACCAACCAATGTCCGATCCTATTGGTATCCATATTTTCAGAAGTTGGAGATTTAGAAAATAGTGGGTGACTTGCCGAGTAAAGGACTAATTCAAGCCAGCACAAACCCTTTATCCCCCCCAGCCCTTCTAGTCAAAGGACGGATCATGGCAGTTTTGTCGATTATGGAGACCTGAATTAGATTGCTATAGACAGCTACCATGTTCCCCTCACAAATGAGCTTATGAATGAGTTACAGAAGGCTACCTTTTTCTCAAAAATGGACCTAAGGTTGGGATACTATTAGGTCAGTGTACATCATGAAGATGCCTCTAAGACAGTGTTTAGAGAATCATCTTAGGCAATTTATTCAATGCACCATCCACGACAATTTATTCTCGTGCTTTTTTATGGCATGCTTGTCTATAGCTATGACTGCCCACCCACTTACGACATTTGGAGATAGCCTTAGAATTGTTAAGGAAGCATAAACTCGTTGTCAAGCTTTCTAAGTATGCCTTTGGGACACAGATACATTACCTTGGGCACATTGTCCTTGCGAGTAAGGTGATGGCAGACCTGGAGAAGACTATGGTTATGAGATATTGGCCCAGGCCCAACTCAATTAAGGTCTTCCGTGGTTTCCTCGGTCTAACCAATAATTATCGATGATTTATCAAGGAGCCATGAGGTGTTGGCTGCTCCTCCCACTCAACTTCTTCGCAAGGACTCTTTTGTTTGGACTAAGGAAGCCCAAAGGGCTTTTGACAACCTCAAGGCCCCAACCTCAACCCCACCAATTCTGACTCTATAGGATTTTACCAAACTTTTGTGCTTGAATGTGATGCCTTTGTATTAGGGTTGGGAGCAGTTCTAATGCAAAATAACTAGCCACTTGCCTTCCTTAGCAAGGCCTTGTCAGCCCAAGCCTAGGCCTAGTTAACATATGCCCAAGAGTTAATGGCCATCGTATTTGCAGCCTGAAAATGGTGTGCCTATCTTTTAGGTTGACAATTCGTGACTAGAACGGATTAACGAAGCTTGAAATATCCCAAGTCCACTCAACAAAACAGCTGATGCTCTATCAATGTTAAAAGAGTTGGCCCAATTTGACCACATTCAACCAAATTGCGACAAGACCCATCTACAGTGCCCGGATATTCTCTCATTGATCCAAACCTATTTGACAAGGGTCGGTTTGTGGTAGCTCCAAGTTTGGCCCATCTCCCCAATCTACTTAAATTGTTCCATGACTCAACTGTGGGTGGTCACTTGGGGATCCTATGCACTCTTAAACGCATAGCGAGCCACTGCTATTGGCCACATATGCATAAGGATGTGCAACAATATGTGGTTGAGTGCAGTGTATGCCAGCAAGAGAAGTACATCTCACAAGCCCCTTCAGGACTTCTTCAGCCCTTGCCCATTACCCAACATGTATGGGAAGACATTTCCATTGATTTTGTCATGGGCCTACCCAAATCCAAGGGTAAATCAGTAATAATGGTGATGGTCAACAGATTGACTAAGTATGAGCATTTCAGCCCTACCACAGTTTTTTTTCTAATAGTTGTGGCCACGCTCCATGGTACACCACACTCCATTGTTTTGAATCGAGATCCTTGGCCAATTTTGGAAAGAATACTTCAGGTTACAAGGAACACACTGAATAGGTCTACCAACTACCATCCCCAATCCGATAGGCAAACCAAAGTTCTCAATCGGTGCCTGGAGACGTACCTAAGTTGTTTTGCAAGTGAGCAGCCTCGGTAGTGGGCCCAACTACCCTAAGCCAAATATTGGTGTAATACCCCTTCCACTCAATGGTTGGGCAACCACATTCAAGGCAGTTTATGGTAGAGGTCCCCCCCCCACTTCTTCCTTATGAGAAAGGGTCCACAATGGTGGCCTCGGTGGATGTCCAGTTATTGGCCCGTGATGAAGTACTACGGTCACTCAAGGATAAACTGTCAAAGGCCCAACAAAGGATGAAGGCCCACTATGGTTCACACTAGGGCTTGGCACAACCATCCCCCCGATACTTGGCCCATTTAAGGTGCAAGAGAAAGTTGGCAAGGTGGCCTACAAGTTGGGACCTTCCAGCAACCTCTTGGCTACACCTGGTTTTTCATGTCTCTCTCTTTAAGAAGGTTGTTGGGCCAATACTACCATAGAATCAAGGAATAGAACCTTTTAGAGTTTGGGAGACTAGAGGAAAGGAAGCAATCTGTGATTACACAAATTGAAGTCCTGGATATCAAAGAAGAGAAGGGATACCTTACAGAAGAGGATAAGGAACAAAGATGGAAATTGCACAAACAGATAGAACACTATCTGCTCAAGGAGGAAATAAGTTGGAGGCAAAAATCAAGATGTAAGTGGCTGAAAGAGGGGGATAGAAATACTAAGTTTTTTCATGTTGTGGCAAATGGAAGGAGAAGGAATTTCATCTCAAGTCCGGAGATTGAAGGGGTAATAGTTTCCATTCAAAGAGAGATTGTTGGGGCTTTTGCGGATCATTTTAGGTCTATATATAGAAGACCCCTGAATAATAGCATGTGGTTGGAGGGGTTGGAGTGGCCAAATTTGAAGTTAGAGGATAGGGAGTGGCTAGAGAAGAAATTTGACTTGAAAGAGAAAAAGGAGGCAGTCTTCTCTATGGATAGATCAAAGGCACCAGGGCTGGATGGTTTCACAATGGCTTTCTATCAAGATTGTTGGGAAGTACTAAAAGATGATCTAATGAGGGTATTTGATGAATTCCATAATAGAGGAGTGATTAACCCTGGGTTGAATTCCACGTTCATTGTCTTGGTGCCCAAGAAAAGAGATGCAAACCATCTGAAGGACTACAAACCAATTAGTTTAGTTAATAGCCTTTATAAGATTATCACTAAGGTGTTGTCCATCAGGATTAGGAAAGTGCTCCTAGCAATTATAGCCAATAACCAAGGCGCCTTTCTGAAGGGGAGGCACATAACTGACCAAAATACTTATAGCTAATGAGTTTGGAAGATTTCAAGAGATCCAATAAAAAGGGGATGGTCTGCAAATTGGATTTAGAAAACGCTTATGACTTGGTTGATTGGTCTTTCCTGTTGAAGGTGAAGATCAATTTTGGGTTTGGAGACAATTGGTGTAAGTGGGTGATGGGTTGCTTTAGGACTTGTCACTACTCTATATTGGTGAATAAGACAATGGTGGATTTCTTTCCAGCTTTGAGAGGGATTAGACAAGGACATCTCTCATTTCTTATTCACTTTGGTTGCAGAGGTGTTGGGGCGACTAATTTCTAGAGTAGATTCCAAGGAGTTAATAAGGGGGTGGAGAGTTGGAAGGGAGAATATACTACTCACACACTTGCAGTTTGCAAATGATACAATCTTGTTTTGTGAAGGAGGGGATCCCAATAGGATTAGGAAGTTGAAGCTCACTATATAACTCTTTGAACAAATGTCAAACCTTAAAGTGAACTTTGAGAAAAGTTGTATAGTAGGAGTTAATTTGGGGGAGGTGGAGATATCCAAATGTGCAAACATTTTGGAGTGCGCAGTCTAATTGGCCCTTAAACTACCTTGGTTTGCCATTGAGAGATAATCCTCAGAAAGGAGAGTTTTGGATCTAGTTGTGGAGAGGTTTGAGAAGAGGCTTGCAACATGGACGAAAAATTATCTATCTCTAGGAGGGAGAATCACACCTAATTAGGTTTACATTGGCTAACCTTCCGATTTATTTTTTGTTAGTCTTTAAGGTCCTGGCTGGGGTGGCTAGTAGGTTGGAAAAATTAATGAGAGACTTCCTTTGGGAGTCGGAGGAGGAAAAGAAGGACCCTAGGGTTAGGTGGGAGGTGGTGTGTAGAAGCAAGAAGGAGGTTTGGGTATTGGGAACATAAGGAATAGGAACTTGGCACTACTAGGGAAATGGCTGTGGAGATTCTCATTGGAGAAAGAAAAGTTTTGGGTTAAGATAGTGGGTAGCATTCATGGGATTGCAGACAATGGATGGGACTCTAGGATTCTGACAAGGACTACAACAGCATCGCCTTGGAAAACTATTCAATCTATTTTGACTTTGTTCTCTCCCTGGATCAGGAATGACTTGCACTCAAGCAATCTCACTAAATTTTGGGAACATGTTTGGGTTGGAAATTCTCCCTTAAAATACCAATTTCCATCTCTTTTTGCTATGACTACCCTTGAAAATGCACCGGTTTCTACCTTCCAACTCAACTTCTGGGTTTGGTTGGAACTTGGGTTTGAGAAGAGACATAAGGGACTCAGAGTTAGATTGTACCTTATCGTTACTATCCATCCTTGATGGGGTTTTCCTAGATCCAACAAAGGCAAACAGTAGAATTTGGACACACACTCCCTCGGGTTCCTTCACTTGTGCCTCATTCTTTAAAGTCCTATTACAACCATCTTCTGTTGGATTGTCCTTTCCTGTTAAAGAGGTGTGGTGTCAACCTATACCTCCAAAGGTTGGGAGTTTCTGTTGGGATGCCTTTTTGAAAAGAGTTAATACAAGAGATTTGCTTCAAAGGAAAAGACCCAATAGTTGTTTGTCTCCTCACTAGCGTGTCCTCTGTAAATCCAATGGTGAGTCAGGATACTGCTTACTAATTTCTTGTCAGTTTGCTAAATTCATTTGGTAATGGTTTACTTCTCTGTTTGGGTGCAGGTGGACACCCCCATTGGATGTGCAAAGCTTATTCACTTCCACTCCTAACTGGTTCACAAAAGGGGTAAGACTATGTGGCGATGTGTTAGGGCTGCAGTTTGTTGGACTATCTAGGAAGAGAGAAACCCACAGATCTTTTCAGAAAAGGAGAGAAGTTTGGAAGCAATAGTGAAGGGTACTCATATTAGGGTGATATATTGGCTGAAAACCTTGGACTTGTTTGCAGATTTTTCTGTAGATGAGTTGCTAAGAAAGTGGAAGGAGATTGCATAATCAGTTTCAGGCTACTTTCAGCTATGAAAGCTTCAAATTCTTGTTGGACCCCTCCATCGCAAGGTTTTACTAAACTGAACTTCGATGGCAGCAATATAGGCAATCCAGGGCCCTCCGAAATAGGAGGAGTTATAAGAGATGAAAAAGGGAATCTGCTAGCCATGTATTCTGGTCCAATTGGGGTGGGAAATTCCTTGAGGGCTGAGATACCAGCGGCTCTTGAAGGGGTACAAAGGGCTAAAGACATGAATATCAAGAAATTGATCATAGAAGGAGATTCTAAAATTGTGGTGAACTGGCTAAAAGAGGACAACTCTAGGCTTTGGAAGTACAACAATGAAAAGAGAAGATTTAAGTGGCTGACTAAGGAACTTGAAATTCAATGTACATGGGTAATGAGAAGGCAAATTTATTTGCAAATAGATGGTCTAGCTAGGCAAGGGGTGAACAAAAACTCTATGTTTTGGCTGTGTTGTAATTGCTTTTTAATTTGGGTGTACCTTGGTTGTTTCTGGGAGTTAAGATTGTTTAGCTCTCTTGCTTTGTAACTTTTTATTCCATTAATAAAATTCACTGTTATCGATCCAAAAAACAACACTACCATACCACAGACACTCCCTAGGTTTATTGAAGATATGGACTTGGACACAAAGCCCATAAGCATTGTGGACTATCAATGGATTCATAGGGGCAATCAAGTCATACTGGAGGCAAGATCCATCTCAAGTGGGGAGGATCTATTGGGAGTAGCTTGACCCATGCAAACCTTCAATCGAACGAAGAGGACCACTAGCGCCACATTAGCAAATCCCCTTCAGTCGAATAAAGAGGACCACTACCAATGCGTCTCAAGTTCAAAGCACGGAGAGGGCTACCTAGAGCAGAGTGAAAGCTACCTCAAAAAGGACTACTTGGAGTAGAGTGAAAGTCACTAGAAGGAAAGGGCTACCTACCACTAGAGTGTGAACCGTCATGCAAAGGACTACTTGCTACTGGAGTGAGAGATGCCTAGAGTGAAGTCACTAGATGTCAATTGCGGAAATGTGGTGGTATGATACAGTCCTAAATGTTAAAGTGTTTAGCCTAACGCGTTCCATCAATATTAAGGCTTTTGGTGTATTGATCAAGCACAACAATATGGATCTTACTCTTTTATTTTTTGAAAAGATAAAAATGTCATTTAGTAATAAAAGAAGTAGAAAAATGAGATAATATACGTAAATATATATAACCCAGCCTCTCAAGAAAACCATCTCGGTAAAGTGTCGTTGTTATACAAATTAGCCCTCCCAAACCCAAAATTTACAAGCCCAACAACTATAGAATTGTTGGAATCCATTATTTTTTACCTGAAGCATCACTAATAAATTCTCATTTCATTTAGGAAGTTAGTAATCTCCATTTCCATTGATTGCATCCAACAACCATATTCCATCTTATTTCATCGGTCCTTTTATAGCCAAAGAGAATAATTGAGTTGCACTCATTTTGCTACATGGACTCTCATAAGTGGATGAAGTGTCCATGTTAGATACATCATGTTTTGACACTCTAATCGATTCCTAGTACACACTTCAACATAATATTTTCATTTATCTACTTGATTATTTGACATCAATGAATAGTGAGTATATACAATGAGTCCTTGTGTCTTGTGTGTACTTTTCTATAGAGATGTATTCACAATGATTTAAAAGGCATGCCTAGGCACACAAGTGAGGCATGCATTTTTGGGTTTGAACCTCACCTAGGTCTAAGGCGTAGCACTTTCAAAAGGTTTGTGCCTGGTGTGCCTTGCGCTTCAGCCCAGGCACGCACCTTTTGAAAATGTGTGCATTCATTTATCCTAATAAAAGATATTTCTAAAAAAGAAAGGCAAGGAACCCTCAAATCATCAGCTCCATCTCTAGTCTTCTTCATTGGCTCAAAAGAAAGGCAAGGAAGCCTCGAATTCATAGCAACCTCTTGAGACAAAAACCCAACTTCAACCACCCTTGGCTGACCACTAAAAGGTCCCACGGAACTTACCATTAGCTTACAAGAATCTAAAGATTGAACAAAGAAAAACTCATTGAGGTTTGTATCCTTCAATTTCTCTTTCAATTGGTAAGAGCTCACGTACGTGGAAATCACCCAAATCCACTCTGAACCCCTTCTCTTTCGACCAACAAATGGACCATTTCTTCTCCTCAATATCTCTATTTTCTTAAATCAGCAAAGGACTTGGCCCCCAAACCTCTTCTAAAAGAACTTCTTTCCTCAACTACTTGAAGGCTGCCTTGGTACTCATAATTCCTCCTTAAGAGAGTGGTCCCCAGTCCCCACTCAGCCTTCTAGGCCCTTTGAAAAAAGGAGAAAAATGTCCACCTCCCTCTCCCATTAAACTCTTCAGCCTCTCCCCTCTCCTCAAAATCTTAACCATATGACCACCATCAAATAAAATTATCTCATCTCCTTTCAAAATTACCTTCTTGCCCCCATTGATCTTCCAATTCCATTGTCTTCAAACTTTGGATGACCCTTCGCCTTCCCATCAAACAACTCACCGCAAGAGAGGGCCCCATCCGTTTAAGCCTTCATTTCTCTTTTCGAAAGTCCAAGCAGCACACGGAAGCAATGGAGATCTTTGCTGCCCTCGAAAACGCCTAGTCTTCCCCTTCTATAAACAAGCATAAGTCGTAAGTTTCCCCTGTCAAAAGTAACGCCAAGGAGATTGGAATTTCGTCTACTTCTTCCATTTCCACTACGATTCTTGCAAAATCAATCTTCTTCCAACTTCAATTTGTATTATCAAAGCTTAGAAACTTTTCACACCTATCTTCGATCTTTTTGAATGACGATGAACCCTAAGCATGCAAGGGAATACCCACCACACCTATCCACACCACTCTTTTCTCCTTCCATTAAAAATCACACCTACCGTTTGGAACCACTAACCTAATCTCAAATCAAACTCCATTTTCTACCTTTCTGAATCCAACACCCATTATGCATCATCCCTAGTCTGAAACATAAACAAAAGAAGACCCTACCAAATCTCTGACACCCACAACTCTTTCTTCACCCCATTCAAGCTTTGCCCATGCTTCAATCGACTCCTTCAATTCGCATCCAGAAAACCTACGAATGAGACAAGCATTCAAGAGTTGTTTCAACCTCTCGTTCAAATCCTCTACTTGCTTCGCCTCAATCTGAAGCCTTAACCTCTCGAACCTCTCAGCACTCATCTCCAATGGGAAGCAATGTGGCCTTTTTTTGCACTTATGGCATTATACATTTGAATAATAGTTTTCTCATGTGGTAGTAACAACAAATACAGTCTTGACCTCTCATTTTCTTTCTAGAGTAGCCTTAGTGATTTCAGTCTCTTCCTGAAGTAGTTCTCCAAGAACTGGATTCATACAGAAGTGTCACCCCATTTATAATGCTAGCTAACTTTCACCGGTTCATATTCAGTTTGCAATTTCATAAGAAAATGCATAACCTTTCTGTAATTGTTTACTTTTTTATGAATAGCTTTACTTTACTAAAAAAAGTAAAATATTAGTAGTATTTACAATGAAAACCCCTCTGTCAAGGCTGGTGAAGCCCTTCTCCCCACCCTTTTTTCCTACTCCCTAGCCTGATATCAACACAAATTCCCAAAAACATCAACTCCCTACCATCACCCTGCCATGCCAATACATCAGACATGTTGTTGGCTGATTTATGCAACCATTTATAGGCTATAACTCTATCCCTCCCCAGTTCCTCTTTCATCATGTTTCGATACTCCAAAGGAAACTGTCATTTGCACCCCAACCAGCGCACAATATCCTTGAGTTACCTTTCTATCATTGTTGATTTTCCAAAACTTCTCATTGAAGGAAAATCATCCATATAGTACATTATCTCCGATTACGTCCAAATAGAAATAAAACCAGCATAATACTCAGTAATTTTCCGTTCTCTTTGCAAATAATGAAGGTATCATGCTCTATTTGAAATGGTATATACTCCAACCTTTGAGTCACCTTCTACAACATACTCCAACATTTCGAGCTATATCTTTTTTTTTTATCAGCAACATAAACATTGATTCATTAAATTAAATTGGAGATATACGACAAGAAGTTGTGGGCAGAAACAACAAGGCCAAGAAGAAGACCATTCCAATATTTACAAATAAGCCTAGAACATGGATTGTCTCTGAATTACTTGTTTAGCTAAACCATCAGCCATACTGTTTGCAGATCTCCTAATTTAATTTATCTGGATCAGCATTTCTTTAGATAGCTGTTTGAAGTGCCTAAACTCATTCCTTAGCTGCCATATTACCCCTTCCCCCTTTTTCAGACAACCCATAACTATTTTCGAGTCACCTTCAATGATCAGCCTATCAATGCCCATTTCTTTACCTTTCTCTACTCCATAAACAGCTGCCATCAGTTCTGATCTCACCACATCTCCATGCTGAACAGGACCTTAGTACATGGCTAGAATGTTTCCATCTTCTTCCCTGATTACCCCACCAATACCCAATGGGCCAGGATTGCCCATGCAGCTACCATCAAAGTTCAATTTCTTCCACCCAGCACATGGAGGTGACCAGGCCTCATGTACCTTTTGTCTTTTGGAGGAAGAGTCAGCAATTAGTCCCTACAAGCTCAAAAAAAAATCTTCAACCTTAAAGTCAATAAAGAGATTTATAGTTTTCACCCAATGTGCCACCCTTAAGGCTATAACCTCTATCACAGCTTCCTTGCCCCTTTCTTTGTCTTCAAAGATTCTTAAGTTCCTTTCTTCCCAAATTGTCCAAACCACTGCTGCTCTGATGCATCACATTTCAAGCTACATCTTTTTGTTGGTACGCCCACTCCATGTAATCCCACATTGCTTTTAAAGATTGAAAGACATGAAGTTGATATACCACGGTTGTGTCCATAGAGCCCAACAGCCAAGAGACAAATTTAGCATTATCCACTTCCCACTGCACAAGATCTTCAGCGAACTTATCATCTGGTTTCAGTTTGGAACCTCCACACACTATAGTTGGTTCCATCAAAATGTGCAGATATGAAATCTGACTTAACTGATGCCATCATGGTGAGAATAATCAAAACACACTAGATATCAAGCAGAATGAAAATCCAAGAAAAAACAATAGTGAGCACTGAAAAATAGAGTGATAGATGGTCCTCTGTCAGACCCCATAAGATCTAGGGGAACCAACCAGAAAGGCTTCAAGAAACCAAAAAAAGAAGACCAGGAATCTAAGATTTCGTGACCAGACTTTAAATAGACAAGAAGAAAGGAGAAATACCATATCTGCACCTCAGTTTTTCCAGATTTCAGCCAAGGCAAACAATGAGAATTTCACCTCTCAGATGGTCCAGAAACTTGCAGAAAAATGAGCATTTAGATTCTTAAAATACCTCGGATTGAACTATTAGAAGATTCCTCAAGTCCCCTTGAGCTTGTAGAGTTAAGTTG
Organism: Nelumbo nucifera; assembly: GCF_000365185.1. The sequence continues at coordinate 1,045,781 of NW_010729125.1, forward strand.
AAGAGAATTCCATAAATCTCTAGACAAAGAATCCCTTCCAATCAACCTACGATCTTCAGCATTGAGAGATAAATTGGCACCCCATTCTGATGCCATGATAGTGGAGGAGATCAGAACTCCCAAGGGTTTTTCCATGCCGTTCATAAGAGAGCAAAAAGACACATAGATTATAGAGTGTATCAAATGAATCTTAGCCCTTAAAGAATATCTTTTAGCAAGAGGGAAACAAGTACTTACAATTGCAAAGCTACCCCTGGGCAATACAAATAGAAAAGAGTGCAACAAACCTATAGTAACACAATAGGACGGAAACTAAAAAACAGAATTAAATCAATCCCTCTGTCTACAAGCAACTGCTATCTAGCTCATGCATTGCCTATTACAAACAATCAATGGGAGGTGACACCCATTTTCTGATTTCTGAACACTCTTTGTTTGGATAGTGCATCAGACAAACCCCATTTTCTGATCTCTAAACCCATGTGAAAGTTGCACCTATTTCCCTTTCCAACTGTCCAGCATTATTTATAACATGTCTATTGCCAGGAAGCTAAACTATTACCCTTGAACCAGCCCCACAACAACGATGGGAGCCCCCTTCCACCACTACATTTCTGTAGTTAAGATACTAGGTTTCGGTCCCTGCAACACTGCCACCAGCCTGCCTCTCATTCATTCGCATTGACCTATTGGTAGATTTTTCTCCTTCCATCCTGCATTACCTCATATCTTATCAAATTAATTGATAGCATCAAACTTATTCAAATCGACCCTAGCCAAACTCATTAAATGAATTTTTCAAACTCTAAGCAGTTAACCTGAGTACCAGATCTCTTGCTCAGTGGACAGTGTTTTAATTATTTGATAGCGATCATTGACGATTTTGCCATTTTTTTGATAAATGAAGATGATTTTATTAATGAACAGATCAAGAGGTTAAAACATTACAGGCTACTCATGGAGAGGCATAAGCTGTTAACTCTCCTAACAAAGTATTACATCAAACTAAAACAAAAAATTACAGGGCTGCCCAAAATAATTGTTCCCTTGGAGACCCTTGCTTAGCTAACCCATCCGCTAAGGTATTTGCTGTTCTGCCCACCCAAAGTGAGGTAATAGTCATACTCCTTGAACACCAATTAACTTTCCTCAAAAGGTCCCTGTATCACCATATAACTGAGCTTGGATTTGCCAACCATCTCACAACAACTTTGGAGCCTCCTTCAATTACCAGATTATGAACTTCTAGTTGGTCTGCAATCTGAATACCTTGTACAGCTGCTAATAACTCAGCTCCGTTAGAGTCTCCTATTCCCACGGGACCTGAAAACAAGGATAAAATGCTGTCGCCATTATCTCTCAGCACCCCTCCTATCCCCAAAGGGCTTGGATTGCCTTGGCTACTACCATCAAAGTTCAACTTAACCCAACCTTCAGGAGGCACCCACGCTGCTGGTATCCTGTCATTCCTGGTATGACTGTTAGCCACAACTATCCAGTTTCTCCAAATATCGTCAAAAGAAAAGATGTGAAAGGAGTCCAGAGTTCTCAACCAGTGTATCGCCCTAGTCAAAATGCATTCCTCTACAGCCTGAATGCTTCTTTCCTTCTCTTGAAATAACCTCGCATTTCTTTCTTCCCAAATTGTCCACAAGGCTGCTGCTCTAATACATCTCCACATAGTTCTACCTTTTTTGTAGGCCACACAAAAAAGGAAGGACCAAATAGTTGACTTACTTCTATGGGCAGATTCCACCTGCACCCAAACAAAGCAAAGATCCAACCTCAAATAGCAACAAAAAAAGAATAGGATAAAGTGAGAGCAATCCTCACCACTAGCCTTGCAAAGTAGTCACCAATTACAGGACAAACACATGAAAGGCCTTCTCTTCTGCAAGCAATCCAAGGTATTGACCTTTTTATAAAACACTTCCCAATAGAAAATAATAATTTTATGTGCAACAGGTCTAGACTCTAGACAATATCTCCTTAGCCAGAAAACCCAACTATCCCAGGGAAGACCAAAGGCTCTTAAAAAAGGAGGCATAAGTGAAGGAACCTTTTGGATGAGGGGACCATAATCTCACATCCGATCTAAGAGGGTCCAAAAAAACACTGCCAAGAAGCAACAAGAGAGCTGAAACACAAATAAGTTCATGATCCCTCAATCCCCTATAAAATCCAAAGTCCTAGCTCAAGGAGGAAGGTGAGACAGGTGTTGGAAGAAAATGAGAGATAGCTTTTTCCTTGTAGAGGGAAAGGGAATAGAGGGATGGAAAACGATCCTTAAGAGTAGAGATACCCACCCAAATGTCTTCCCAAAACAAAACAGAATTACCAAAGCAGACATCATACCTGACAAAATTGAGGAATTGAGGGAGGACACTCGGAATTTCTTTCTAAGGAATTCCCAACATAGCTCAACGCAATACACCAACATCCCATCCATTTTCCAATCTGCCATGTATGCTAGCTATCACTTCATGCAACAGCCTCTTCCTTTCTATGGGCCACCTCCACAGCCATTTTCCTAAGAGAGCTTTGTTCCTTTTTTTTTTAATTTCCTGTCCTTTTGCTAACTTCATTTGGGAGTGGTTTTCCTCTCAGTTTGGCTGCAGCTGGACTCCCGTTAATTTGGATGGATTCTTTAGTTCTCATTCTTTCTGGTGCTCTAAAAGAAAAGGAAGAATCATGGGAAGGTGCACTAGAGCAGCAGTGGTCTGGACAATTTGGGAAGAAAGAAACCTAAGGATTTTTTTATGACAAGGAAAGAAGCAAAGAAACTGTGATCGAAGTGGTAACTCTAAGGGTGGCACATTGGGTGAAAACATTAAAGTATTTTGCTGACTTTAAGACAGAAGGTTTTTTCATATCCTGGGGAACAATTGCTAACACTACTTCTAGAAAACCTAAAACAAATGAGGTTTGGTCCCCTCCTACGGCTGGATGGAGGAAATTAAACTTTGATGATAGCTATATGGGAAATCCTGGCCCATTGGGTATTGGTGGGGTGATAAGGGAAGAGAATGGGAATATTTTAGCCATGTACTCAGGTCCTATTCAGCATGGTGGTGTGGTGAGATCAGAACTGATTGCAGCAGTGTATGGTGTTAAAAAGCCAAAGAAATGGAGATTAACAGGCTGATTATTGAATGGGACTCAAAGATTGTTGTAAACTGGCTAAAAAGGGGGAAGGAGTAATATGGAAGCTAAGAAATGAACTGAGGCGCTTCAAGCAGATATCCAAAGACATGTTTATACAAATTAGATGGGTTAGGAGATCAGCTAACAGTATGGCTGATGGACTAGCTAAACAAGGGATTCAAAGACAATCTATATTCTGGGCTGGTTTGTAATTAGTGGTTTTTTCTTTCGGGCCTCTCCTTCTGCCATAACTTCTTGTTATATATGCTTTTTTTATTTAATCAATTAATAAATTCTGAGTTGCTGATAAAAAAAAAGAACTAACTTTCCTAAACCAGTCCACCTTCCTCTTTACTCCTACAAACTATTTCCCAATTAATTTGATGATCCTTTTCTCCTCCCCCGGCTCCCAAAGAAAATTTCTCATTAATCTCTCCAACTTCTTAGCCTCCCTAAATTGAGGATTTTGTCATTCACAACTTCATTGCCTGACCTATAGCTACTTCTCTATCAGTTGGCATATGCCACTACTGCCTCCTGTACATGGGTTCTTCGTGTGTATTTAATGTGTAATTCACTTATCCTAGACATTAGCTAGACTCGTGTCCAGCATCAACCATCAATAGTAATTCTACAAAACAAGTCTCCAATTGACAGCCCACCAGTGAGAATTGCAGGTCAACTATGTTTCCTAGTGTCAACCCAATCAACAGATCTCAATTGACTACTAGCTTGGAATGGTCTGAGATGAGTTCTCAACTATTCCCTAATTGAAGTTACCAACAGCAGATAATGGAGGTGCCAGAGACACCTTATTTCCCTTGAATGTGTGAATCTAAACTCATAGACTATCAAAATGACAATTCTTGTTTTAGCTGATGGAATCAAGATTGCTTTACTCTCCTAAGGCCCAGGAATATAAATGTACAATAGAATTCCCCACACCTTTAAAAGGTTCAACTTCAAGAAATTTCATTCCTAAAAAATTTATATCATAGCTAAGCCCACACTGCCAAAATTTCCTTGCTTCAAATTTTAAGATTTCACATGAGGAATTTCAGCATATCATTATATCTAAACCTTTCCAAGCCCAATTGTTAACAAGAAAAATTAAATCACAAAACATGCACTTCAATCCACACATGCAGTAAGAAGGTATGCTCTTATCCTTGTAGAAATCAGATCACATGTGCAGAGACCTACGAAATGAAGCCTATAAAAATATTAAAAAAATACAAAAGAAAATACCCTACCTTTATTTTCCCATGTACCCCACCCCTAAGGAAGAACTGAAGAAACCAGAACCCCCAGATTCTATAAAATTCCACCCTTACAGATGACCACAGCGCATCCTCCATCATTCATGTCTCAATTTTGAATGAAGATAGATATTATAGTAAGGACTAAAGCAGAACCGGCTATTGCAGTTAGAAGAACCTGGTTCTACTTCAACTGCTTTGTTTGCATCTTGAAAGCACAGATTCAAAACTAAGGTAGTTAAGAAGAACTTGAAACCTTGTGGAGAGACAAGAGAATTAAAAAAACAAAACAAAAGTCTTAACTAATAGAGGTACTAGAGGTACTCTAAGTCTTAACTAGGAAGAGGTTTTTTTTCTTTTCTTGAGAAAAGGTAACTTTCATTTCAAAAGGAAAAGGGAAAGACGTAAATGAGATGTAAAAAGGAACAGGCAACAACTTCATTAATATAAACAGAAAATATGTACACAATAGGGTCCCAAGGAGAGGTAGAAGATCTACCTTTCGACAATACAACTAATTACAAGATAGCCCAATACAACTGTTCCCTAATGACCTCTTATTGGCCAACAAATCAGCCAAATTATTTGAACCCCTTGGAACCCAATGCAGTCTTTACAATCATATCCTGTATTAACCATTTAACCATCTTTAAAGCATCTCTATGAGTCCAAGCTGCTTCCATTTCGTTCCTCAGCCAGCCTATCACTATTTGAGAGTTCCCTTCCATAACCAGCCTCTCTATGTTCATCTCTTTTGCTTTTTGAACCTCTTGTAGGACGCAAGCATTTCGGCGCTTGTATAAAGGAACAGGCAACAACTTCATTAATATAAACAGAAAATATGTATACAATAGGGTCCCAAGGAGAGGTAGAAGATCTACTTTTTGACAATACAACTAATTACAAGATAAGCCCAATACAACTGTCCCCTAATGATCTCTTGTTGGCCAACAAATCAGCCAAATTATTTGAACCCCTTGGAACCCAATGTAGTCTTACAATCATATCCCTTATTAACCATTTAACCATCTCTGTAGCATATCTATGAGTCCAAGCTGCTTACATTTCATTCCTCAGCCAGCCTATCACTATTTGAGAACCACCTTACAAAACCAGCCTCTCTATGTTCATCTCTTTTGCTTTTTGAACCTCTTGTAGGACCGCAAGCATTTCAGCGCTTGTTGAGTCTCCAACTCCAACTGGACCAGAAAATAAGGCTACTACATTCCCTTCTTTGTTCTCAAACACTCCTCCAATCACCAAGGGGGCTGGGTTGCAAAATCTGCTACCTTCAAAGTTTAGCTTTAAGAAACTCTCTTCAGGTGGTTCCCACTCTTTGTAACCTCTAATTTTCCTTGTTGAAGATGCAGCTACATCCCTCTAGTTCCTTCCCAAATCATCATAAGAGTAGGGTAAGAACAAATGTGGAGCTTTGACCCAATGAATCACCATTTAAGATACACATCAATACTGATTGCAAGCTTCGCTCTTCCTCCTTTAAAAATTCTAGCATTTCTTTCTTCCCACACCATCCATAAAACAGCAGCCCTAGTACATCACAAATTCTCCCTCTCTTTCTCGGCCATCTAAAAGTTCCAACCTCAGACAAGCTAGCTTAGCTCGTAGGTGGAGTCCACTTGCACCCAAATAGTGAAGAACCAATCCCAAATAGAAGAAATGGAAAATCAAGATATTAAAATGTGAAAAGCATATTCACCATTAGCCTTACAGAGTATTCACAAATTTGGAGATATGCAAGTATTCCTTCTCTTTTGCAATATGTCTAGAGAATTGATCTTTCCATGAAAAACCTCCTAACAGAAAGCTTCAATTATTAAGGGTACCAGCTTAGGCCAAACTTCATGAACAAGGAAGGTGGAGGGAAGAGTGGTGGAGAAACCAAGACCCAGAAAAAAGAAGCATGAGAGAAAAGACCCTTAGGATTGGGTGTCCAAATCCACCCATCTGGCTTGATTGAGTTAATCACAACTTCCTCAAGGGTTTGCAAAAGCTGAACAACAAAAGAACACACATTCTCTCTCAGCCTTCTTCTAAAGCCCAAATCCCAAGTAGAACTTCCAATTCCAAAGTAGAATTTTAAAATGGGTTCTGTTTTCAAACAAGAAATAGCATAAAGAAATGGAAAAGCATCTTTCTGAGGTAACTCACCCACTCATTTGCCTTCCAAAATAAAATTTTATTTCTAAAATAAACATCATACCTGATATGACTTAGGAATTGTGGGAGGACTGCTTGAATAGCCTTCCAAGGGGGAGCCAAAGTAGCTCAAGGAGATACACCAGCATTCCAACCATTGCCACCATTCCAGGGACACTTGCCACCTCTTTATGCCAAAGTTTATGGTTTTTAATGGGTACTCTCCACAACCGTTTTCCTAACAAGCTACATTCTTTGACATAGCATTCCCTAATCCTAACCCGCCTTGATCCATACTGCAGACTAACTCCCATTTCACCAACTGGTCTTTCTTTTCTTCCCCCATCTCCTAAAGAAAATCCCTCATCGATTTTTCCATTTTATTAGCAATTCTTCCACCCATGGAAACATAGTTGTGTTTCTACACTGCTAGCCTTTTCCCAAATCTTCCTAAAATTGGAGTCCAAAAACTATCAATCCTCGGGTCCCCCCCAAGGAAGACCTAAGTAATTCATAGGCCATAGTCACACACTAATTGAACAACCTAAGACATCCAGTAGAACTCCTACTTCAACATCCTCCATATTCACCCAGGGGTGTCAACGGTATTCGAAAATCCGTTTTCAAATTCGACATTTGACTTAATCGAATCGAATTAGATAATTCGAATATATAATCGGCCAAATTCGAATATCCTATTCATACCGAATAGTTAATTGGACTCGAATTCGGATATGACCTTATTCGATTCAATAAATATCCAAATTTGACCGATTATTTATTCTTATATATAATATATAAATTTTTTTATATAATTTATATATAATAATTAAGTTATATAAATAACTTATAAACTTATATACTTTATATCAATAAAATATTTATTTTATATATTTATTAATTATATAAAATAATTAATTAATCGAATTGGATATTCAAATATTTAATCATATTCGAATTCGGATATCGGGTTTTCTAATTGGATTCGGATTCAGATATTGCTTGATCCGATCCGAATTCGATCCGCTTACACCGTATATTCACCCCAGCTATGCAGCTTTTTTCTAAGTTGTAAATTCATTCAAACAACCTAAATAGCATTCTTTTTTGGGGTAAAAAATTAAAATTTATTAAAAAATGAAGTTGATACAAGGAAAGTGACGAAAAACAGCCTAACTAGCATTCTTCCTGGCGAAAAACAGCCAACCAGTTAAGAGGTATACTAATGGTAATTAAGCAATGTATGAAAATAAGAGGTCATGGGTTCAAATCTTATCAAACACATTTTAAATTATCAAAAAAACAGAAAACCAAGAACAAACAAGAGTCAAAACTCCCCATCCAAAGAAAACAAAAACAACCCAAAAACCCTAACTTTAAGTAAGCATAAGGGATTATCAAAATAAAAGTAAATAAGCCTCAAGACAATGAGCTCCATGATGGCACCCAACCCCAAATTGAGACATACCAGAATCCCTTACAGCCAATAAGCGCCAATGAAACAGATGCACCACCAGCATCCAAAAAAGGCAAACCAGAAACTCTCTACTTCTTTATGGCCCTACTAGGCTTCAACAGCTTCTTGTTTGGTCCAATCCCAAATAGACCCCTTTTCTATCTAGCAAAAACACTTGAAACCAAAATGTCTCGATGCTTCTTGTTCCTCTGCCAACTGTTAGAGAGTTCTCCTTAAACTTCTTTGCATTTTTATATTCCCCATTAATTCTTTCCAATTCTAGAACTGAATTCTTCTCAAACAATTGGCTTGCATCTTTATCCTCATTCTTTTTCTTGACAGCTTAGTCAAAATCAGACAATCTCTACATATCATGACTTGCTTCTGAACTTGAGAAATTTTCTTTAAGGAGATAAGGACTACCTCAAATTCTTCCCCCCAGCATAGGACATTTCTCTTCCAACTCTTGAGCATCTTCCTAATGCAATCCTCACCCCCTAGATCAAGTAAACCCAAAGATTTGCAAACTTCAGCTTCTACATTCACCACATTCTCCAAATCAACTGATTTTTCGATTTCATGGGTTCCATCCAATGCAACCTCTTTCGCTTGAATCACCATCATTTTCTTCCTCCTCTTTTCCTCCTTCCTTTTCTTCTACCACTGTAATCTCATTTTCCTCTAAAGCTGAAAATGTTCTGTAATTTACTTTTCTTTTCTTTTTTCTTTTCTTCTCCCCTTATCTTCCCACTTCTGAGTCCTTCAACCTCACCCCATTGCTTTTACCCCCACAATTCCTCCATAATTTCCTCATTACCGCGGTTACCTTTTTCACAATAACTCCACCTTCTTTACCATCAATACATTCTATGGGCACCACTAAATTCTCCTTTTCTAATGTAAAAATCTGTGTCATCCCATTTAAATCCTTGACTAAACCCTCTTCAGTTTCTCCAGTAGTTTCATCTATCACTTCCTCTTCAGCATCTCATCATCATCATCATCATCATCATCATCATCATCATCACCATCCATGCCTTATCCCAACTATATGGGGTTGGCTACATGAATCCTGTTTCGCCAATCTGCTCTATTTAAAACCATATCCACTGTTAAACTATTAGTGCTTAAACCATTTCTCACTACTACCCATGTCCTTTTTGATCTACTCCTAGCTCTTCTAGCCCTTTCCACTTGTAACAAAAAACACTTCTTCTAACTGGAGCTGTTGGTGGTCTTCTATGCACATGACCAAACCATCATAGTCTACTCTCTCTCATTTTATCACTTATTGGAGATACTTCTAGGTTTCTACAGATAGCTTCATTCCTGATCCTATCCTTTCTAGTTTTTCCACTCATCCATTTTAGAATTCGCATTTCTATCACACTCATTTTCTGAACAAGTTGTTTCTTGACTGTCCAAAACTCTGCCCCATACAATATAGCACTTCCTCTTCAGCATCTGCACCACCATATTTGGACTGGAAAGAGCTCAGTCTGAAACCTTCACATCTTCCATTTGCTTTTTTTTTTCTGAACCTTTATTTATTCTTCTCTTTATTCTTATAACTAAAAGACTTGCACCAGATGAATCCATCCTTACCTTTTGTCAAGAACCTCTGGACTTTCGTAAACTCTCTTCCATTCTCAACCAATTTCTTACAGATCAGCTCTTGCAAGGGATAGACAATAATGGACCCAGCTCTCGATCTATTGTCCCGCTTAAGTTCAGTATACTTACAAGTGGTGTGACCATGTCATGTGAACCTTTAAAATGGTCACTTATCTACTCTAATGGTTCACCCGATGAATGGGTCTTGTTAGCCTGCTTAGTCTGTTTAGCCTTTAATTCTTCTTCATTTCTCCAAAGGAACTCCTGCAAAGTTTCCACAAATAAAAGCCATCCCTTGCTCTGTTTTCCAAGGGGATGAAAATCATATGTTTTCTGCCCTCCCCAAACCACTCTATTAACATGATGAACCAGCCTTTAGTGTTAAAACTTAACTCAGCTACAAACAACTTCCATTCCTCTTCAATGTGTTCTTCCAACTCTGCATTGTCCTCAACACTAAAGCCACATCCATAAAACCTTTAAGCCAAGTTACCGGTTCTCTCTGGACGTAAACAGTATTTCTTTTCTCTTCTCTGATCTTCAGTTTAACTAGGTTCCTTGCTTTCTCCTCTTTGAACTTGAATATTTTTGCTTTGATCGAGATTACCTTTCTCCACCTACCCATAGGTCTAAACTTGCTATCTTCCATTTTTTATCAGCAACACAAGAAAATTTTATTATTAATTATAAAATGGAGTACAGTAAGGAGTTGTGGGCAAAGATCAAACCCAAAACCACTTTCAATATTTACAAAACAGCCCAAAACATGGACTGTCTCTGAATTCCACGTTTAGCTAACCCATCTGCCACACTGTTTGCAGATCTTCTAATCCACTTTACTTGGATTATCATATCCTTAGAAACCTGCTTGAAACGTCTGAATTCATTCTTTAACTGCCATATTACTCCTTCCCCCTTTTTCAGCCAGTCCACAACAATTTTGGAATCACCTTCAATATCCAATCTGTCGATCCCTAATTCTTTAGCTTTCTCCACCCCATACACAGCAGCCAGCAGTTCTGATCTCACCGCATTTCCATTCTGAATAGGTCCTGAAAACATAGCTACAATATTTCCATTTCCCCCTTCTTACCGATTTATTACCTATTAAAACTGATGTAAAATCATTGAAACAAATTTCCCAGTTGTTTTTCTTTACTTCAATTGCTAATATCTTGTAAATCTGCAAAGGTCGTCAAGAAGCGATTGGGGAAGAAGGCAGTTTTTCTTGTAAACCTGCCATTAAAAAAAAAAACAGTATCATTCTTCATTAGCCAGCTTATTACAACTTTTGAGTCTCCTAAATTGCAAGTTTCTCCACCCCCAATTCCATTGCATTTTGTATCCTAAAACCTGCAGCCATTAGCTCTGCGCTCATCGAATTCCCTTCACCTATTGGTCTTGAAAACATTGCATATATCTCTATATTCTCATTCCTTAACACCTCTCATATTCCAGATGGTCCCAGGTTTTACCAAAGTTGCAACCGTCAAAATTCAATTTTAAATACCCGCTTCCCGGTGGTAACCAACTCCTTGCTACCCTTTGTTTTTCGATACAACCATGTCAATCTTAACCCACTCTCAGTCAATAACATTGCAAAAAGATCTAAAATGAATTACTTTGAACCAGGGAGATTATTCAAAATACAAAACTCAACCCAACTCAGCCTTTTTTTTGATGAATGAATGGTATTTTATTAAATAGAGATAGAAATAGTACAAGCATGAAGCACCCTAAGAGGAGGCACAAGGTGTTGCCTCCCCTTAAAGGTGGTTCCAAACCCAATTCTTTCCAGATCCCAACTCAGCCTTAATACCAACCATTCAAATTTGGCTACACAAATCATGTCTCATCATTCTGTTCCATCAAAAACCACGTTTCCTATCAAAATATACATCTTCATGTCATTTCTCAGCACTTCAACCCACATTTTGATTACTCTTCTCTTCACCTTGCTCCCTAGAGCATTCTACCAGTCAACTGATGAAACCATTGGTTATGTATGCACATGACCAATCTCAATTGACTTTCCCCCATTTTGTCACCAATTGGGACTGTCCTAGGTCCTCTCTAATGTGTTTATTTCTAATTCCATCCTTTTTTAGCTTTGCCACCCATCCATCTCATCATCCTCATCTCAGATATACTTTTTTAACATAGTGTTTATTGGTTGTACAGCACTCTGAGGAAGATTATTCAAAACTCGTATAAATTATTTATGGAAAAACAGATATACTATAGTTTCCAACTTTCCATTAATCACTTAGCAACTTAATTTCTAGTTTAGTAGTGCATGATTAACATGTAAGTGTACTAAAACTGTGTAAAGTTGTATTAAATGCAATAATGCATATAGGTTATAATGAATTAACAGTATAACTTTGTTGCCTGACACATAGCTATCACTATGTCACCATTATTTTCATCTTTTTTGGTGGGTGGTGGTTGCCAGGTTGGAGGTACCTAGAACCAGATAGAGGAGCTAGTTCCCATCAAGGAAAATGGTTAGCTAGGTATTGCCTAAAAATCCTTATTGGAAAGCAATAAAATAAAGAAAGAAAAAACAACATTTTCTACTAAGATATTTCAAACAATACTTAGTAAGATTAGATCATTAGAAATAGATTAACAAACAGACTTGGAAATCTCAGGTTCTTCCTCTGAGAGTCAATAAGATAGTGAATCAATAGTGAGAATATAATTATTCTGGGCATATCAATTATCCAACAAACCATAGTCACCTCCAATGCTCAAGGATATAAAAGAGTTTAGAATTTAGACACACCATTCACATAGCTTATCTGACTATGCAATACATACAGAAACAAAAGGCATTATCATCTTTAAGTGCTTGGAAAAAAAAAAAAAACAGGTGCATCAAGAGACTTCACATAGGGAACTGCAAACATTAGGCATGAGAGCGTAAATATGAGGGAGCAGAACAGAAAAGAAGTGAAGGAATAAATATGAACAATAGAAAAAGTAGAAAATTAAGCAACTATTAAACAAAAAGAAATACACTGACCTGAGGTCGAGCTTGAACTGTGCCCCGACGACCTTTACCAGCAGGAATACCCAAAGGATGAGTATGCTCAGTTTCAAGTTTTGTAACAACCCATTTCCCAGACTTCTCTTTTCGTACCATTATCATTGCCTTGCAACCTTCCCTGGTAATTGCACGTGGCTTCCGGACTTCAAGGCGCTTTGTTTTCTTATTATCTACACGGAAACCTTCTTTGTTACAAAGAAATCTCCGACTAATAACAGAACCATCCCGACCTGAACGATGGCAATTGCCAACACGGATGATAAAACCCACACGCCTAGCATATGCATCATAGTATATCATTGCAGCCTCTTCTGATTCAAACTCCATACCAATATATGGATCTATATTTCCATCTAGATCAGCTAATTCCCTTCCATTAGAAACATTTAACTCCCTCCCGATAGGAATTTCAACCATTGCTCCAGTCTCACCTCCACCAGCTTCCCTACCAAGTGAACTTTCTATCATCTTGGTGTCCTCATCTGCATCAGGCTCCATTCTAACAGAACTTTCTGCGATTCTGTCATCATCACTTGCATAAACTCCAAAATTCACTGTCACACTCAACAGCAACACCTATTATCCTCCATGCCAAATAAGACTTGCAAATAATTAATTCAATAAATAAATAAACAGATAACCTTTTCTTCCTCGTCGGCCAAATTGCCCTCCCCAAACCGCCAAAAGCTATATCAAAAACTACAAAATACTAATACTTTCCCCTAGCAAAAAAAAAAAAAGGCACATCGTTCTTATTTTCATAAGTGATGAAATATATTCATCTAAAACACAACGTGAATAGTTCATAAAGCCAATCTTCCAAGCACTCATGCATGTAAGCAAAATTCTATCCTCATCAATTAGTTTACAGTGGTTATTGCTTTCAGCAACTATATCAAACACATATGTATTAGACACCATTTACCGATTCCACTCAGAAAACAAATAATAAAACACCCAAATGTGTATAAAGCTCTCAGCTTTTATGATAACCGTAAAACAAAATACTTGTAAAAAAACACTTCCGGCAACTGAAAGACATATTCAACCTACCTAACAAGTCTGTTCCGTTCATACTCAAAGCCTTTCAATGGCGAATAATATTCAACAACATGCCTGCAAAACTTCTCGGTTTTGCGTGAACAAATCTCTCGTCTTTGAAATCCCAAAGTCCCAAACTACAAATTCAAATATTCGAACAAATAAGTAAAAATGGGTTTTGTTTTTTAATTCTCTATTAACCGACGTTTCAATCGTTTGAAGATTAAACAACTCGTAACCTCTCTAGGGTTTCTGTTTTCCTTTTTTATATTAGAAAAAATCGTCTGTTTTAAAAGAGTATAATATTAAATTAAGGACGAGAAAATAAAAATAAAAACTTACTTGATTCTTCTTTTGATGCTCACCCTCTTCCCTCTCCTCTCTCCCTCCTTCCTGGCTGTGAAATTTTGGAGGTTATTCACTTACCGAGAGAAAAAATTATCAAAGACGGTGGTGATATGGTATGTGGAGATCGTTGCTTTTGATCCATCAGTGGCCCACTGATCCGATGGTTGTGATTGGTTCCATTTTGAGCCTGTAGGGTTGATGAAACACGATATACCAGTGAGTGGTCTTCCAATGATTAAGAGACGGTGAAATGGTTTGTGGAAGTCGTTGTTTTCTTCATCCCACTGATCCGACGGTTGTTATTGTTCCATTTTTAGCCTGTAGTGTTGATGAAAACACAAGATACCAAGTGAGTGGTCTTTAATCTTTCCATGTATAAAAGACGGTTATATGGTTTATGGAGGCCTTGTTTGTTTTCAGGATCGTCTGATAACGATGTCACATAATATGGACTTAAGCTAGAACCGTTCGATGGGCACATTCAATCCTTGATTGACACTTAGGCTATAAAGATTTTTACACCTTTTCCTTTCTTTCCCTACCTTTTTCATCAAACCAAACATAGCCTTATATTAGAGAATGACTTTGCCCCGTGCTAAGTAGGGCTAAGGGGGCTAGTAACCGGTATTTTGATAAATTTTAGTTTACATTGATTCTAATCGTGTGAATTAGTTTATTATTTTGTTTATATATAAATTTATTTAATTTAAAGATTAAATCAAATTTTATTTCTAAATAATATCCCACTTTATAAATCCTCAGTAAGTTGAATTTCACTTTTTATTTTGAGTGTATAAGCTTTTGTTTGACAATGGGAGTAACTAATTTTGATATACATAATAGAAATTGACCCCATATTAAGTATGATGTTAGTATTTTTTTATTTATGTATTTTGATAAATTTTATTTGACGCCCATTTTCTAGGTTGTAAAGTTTAGGTTATTATTTTAATGGATTTTTATATATCAATTTGTTATTTAATTTAAGAGATCAAAACAAATTTTATTTCTAAATAGACCCCCACTTTGTCACTTATCATTTAAATTGAGATTTTTTTTTTCTTTATAGTGGACAACTAACTTTTTTAATAGTGGAAGGAATAACCACTTTTGAGATGTTACTTCTTAAAAAAAATAAAAAAAAAATTAATTTTCTCTCACAAAAAAAAAGTCATAATAGACCCAAAACTCTCTTGTAAGCCCTAACTCTTTTACTCCTTACTTGTTTTTTGCCAAGAATATAGACCATGGGAAAAATAAGTCAATTACGTTGAGAATCAAGAGAAAAGTTGAATATTCATTTGTTAGAGATTGATTATCATTAAGAAACTTAATCTCTTAAAGTGTTGTAACCCATTTATTATTGTACAATCTCTTGCATTTGAATAGTTTACTTTGCATTTGCATATCAACCTTATAAAGGTATTACATCGCTCATCATTTGAATTTATCATTGATAGACTTGTTGTATTTGATCAACTAGTGATTTTTCTAGTCTAGTGTTATTGGGTGTTTTAAAATTGAACGTTGTAAGGTTTTGTTGGCACCTATAAGTTCAACTAATGAAATGTCTTGTTGGTACTCGTAGGTTCAATTACCATAAAGGTATTGTTAGCACCTAGAAATCTAACTGTTGTAAAAGTTTTGTTGGCACCCAAAAGTCTATGCCATATATATAATGATATTCTCAAGAAGTTGCTTGAGAAAAATGTTGTAGGTTAAATTTGGTTGAACTTCTATAATGTGTGATTCCTATTACTCTTGTTGTTGATTGTTGGCTTTCATTTCTTGCACAAACAACACTTTACACCATTGCTTACAATTAACGTAGCAATTATAGATGATGATAATGATGGTAATAATTTTCAAAAATTTTCTATAAATGTATATTTTTATTATTAATTAGGCGCAAATTGCAAAATCCAAATATGATTACATAAATACCTCATCCAAATATGTAATAATTGGATTGAGTTGTGAAGTTTCAAATATCATTGACAAGCCTACCTATTAGGCTAGACACTTCTTGTTTATTACACTTATTGTTTAATTTGATTAATAAAAATATCATAAATGTGTCTAATTTTTTCTACATTTTTGTAATTTTCTTTATTTATTCATATTTTAAAAATTTTATTATCTAACTATGACTTCATAGGTTGATCAATTTAATTGAGATGGTTGATTTTCTTAGCCACCACTTGGACGAATAATGATTTTGTTTTTTAGTCAATTTTAAAATATATGGGTTTATGTTGTTAAAAATAATGACATAGATCTAATTAATAGCATTTATTAATAAAAATAACTTAAATGTAAGATTTAATAAGAGAATATGGGAGTTAATAATTTAAGAATAAGATTTAATGAGAGGGGATTAAATGAGTTGTGAAGTAATAATTGAAGTTATATTTTCAACCCTTACCATTAGATGGACTAAGTACACAATCATGGGCATTTTAGTAGCCATTAAAGTTATAATAAAATGGCTTCTATACCATTTTCTCAAACAAAGAAGTAGAGGGTAATTTTATTCCAAAAAAGTTTCACATTGCATTTCCACTTTTATATATATAACTAGTAAGTGTGCCAATAATAGATTATGATAATTATAGTAATAATAAATAAAAAATTTTCTATAAACTTTATGTATATATTATATATAAAAATAAAAATTATTTATTATATATATTTATATGTATATGCATTTGTATGTATGTATGTACGTATATAATAAAAAATTATTTATTTATTATAATAGGCTCATGAGTCGAGCTCGAATAGCTTGTGAGAAGCTCGGCTTGTGGCCTCCCCTAATTATACCCAATGGCCAAAATTAGTTCAGACTTTTAGTTTTTCCATTTTGTTTTTGAGTTTTTTTTTAATTTCTGCAATCCTTTTTAAGTTGTAACAACATAAAAATTTAAACTCCAATGAAGAGATTGAAATATGGATGCAAGAAATGAGATATTAAACACCAATCTTATATTAGAAATATAAAATACACCAATGAAGCAACCGATATGGGACCTAAGAGAGATTTAGATAGATGAGAGAAATGTAAAAAGAGGGTAAATGGTGTTGTAGTGGCAGTGATGATGAACATGGACATAGCCACTGTTGGTGGTTTCTTATCTCTTTCTTTTTTCTCACTTCTTAGCTTTAACCAATTACCTATTTCTCAAAGTCTCACATTCCCCTTACATACTAATGTATATATATGGTGGACTTTATTCTAATCCTAATATAACGATCAAAATAAACATTACATTATATTTTACATCTTATCGGTTTGACCCACCCAAAATAGACCGTTGAACTGCTGACCCATAAATCGAAAGCCAAAGCGATTCTATTTCCAATCGATTTCTAAAACCTTGATTTTAGTTAGAATAAAGTTTCACATACTTAATTATATTTTTAATAGCAATGTAAATATAGAATTATAGATGTGTTTAATTTTTTCTATAATTTCGTTTTGTATTTTTTGTGTGTAAAAATAATTATGATATGTCACACTTAATTTTTCTTTAATGTGATAAATATATGATATTATACATGTGCCTAAATGTTTTTTTACAAAATTTATATGTTTTTCATTTTTATATTTTTATTATTCATTTATGACATTAAAGGTTAACACATTTAACCCAAAAGTTGAACTACTTATAATTAGTGTTTATATTTCATTGTTGGTCAAAATGATGTATTTCATTTTCATTATCAAGAAAAATAACTCTTGTTTATTACACTTATTTTTTTAACTTGATTAATAAAATATCATAAATATGCATTTTTCTACATTTTTTGAAAATTTTTTATTTAAAAAATTTATTACCTAACTATGACTTCATAGGTTGATCTTTTTGATATGGATGGTTAAATTGCTTAGTCACCACTTGGATAAAAAATGGTTTTGTTTTTTGGTCAATTTTAAAATATATGGATTTATATTGTTATTAAAAAATATTTATATAGATTTAATTAGTGAAAAAATAACTTAAAAATATTGAAGTTACATTTTCAACCCTTACAATTAGAGATATATTAAATATACAAATATGATCATTTTAGTAGCCATTAAAGCTAACATTAAAGTTATAATAAAGTGACTTTTATCCTTTTTTAAACAAAGAAATAGATGGTAATTTTAGTCCAACAAAAAGTTCCACAATGCATTCACACTTTTATATATATTATAGATATAGATAAGGCGATATTTAGGCAAGAAACTTGTAAAAGTAGAACCATGGTTTTCAAAACCGGATCGGACTGGATGGTCGGATTGGTTCCGATTTTCCCCAAAACCGGATTTTTGCCAAAAAAATGTTGATTTGGCCAGCATACACCTGACCCAGTCAGTTGAACCGTTCAATGGTTTTGACCATTTTTTAATTTTTAATTTTAATTTTTTTTGTTTTAATGAGTCGTTCATTTGGTTTGAACGGTCGGACCATTTGACCCAGGAATCGTCCCCCTGACCGGTTCGTTGTCTAGATCGATCTTAAAAACCTTGGGTAGAACCCAATTCACCCCCTCTTGGGCTAGGCTACCTGACAACAAGCAGATCCTTTCCTTAGCCATTTTTTACCCTAATTCTCTTGATGACTTCCCCTTCTCTAGCTTTCCAACCTTTGTCTCTTCTTCTATCCTTTGGCATCTTAGTCTCTACTTCAAGACCTATAGACCATCCAGATCATCCGAATGGTTTGCAGGGCCCAATTGTCCAAGTTCACATCTTCTGAGTGAACGTACTTGTAACTCTTTTCTATTAGTTAATTTTACTTTTATAGTGACAATTAATATTATTATTATTAGTAATATATGGTATCATATGTATGCAATACATACTTTGTGATTGACAATCTTGTTCCCTAATCCTAATGCATGCGATATTGGATCCCAATTCTCTACTATAACCATTAAGAGACCATAAGCCAATTGTCACCTTGTATATGAACAACATCCCTTTTCTCCTTCTTTTTTTGTTCCTAAAAATGTTCCTTCTCTCCTCAAATGAAACCCAATGTTTAGAGAACCATACCATACATAAATTTGGAAAAGGGAGAGGTTAATGAGTTAGGGGTTCAATCGGGGTTGAACCAGAGTTTAAACCATTATTATGTGGCATATACATATACATACAATATATATTATATATAATATATTTTACCAATTTTATCATATATATACATATATATTTATATAATAAAATAAGACATACCATGTGAGCATGCCTTTATTTTCAAGATAACTATTCATCTATTTTCTAATTTTTTTACATTTTTCTTATTTTTCTTTGCTTTAAAAATATAGAAAAATAATCATTACTAATTTTGATTGGACAAATTAAATCATGTCATCAATAAAGTTGTACACTGTTATAGAAAGACAATTAAGAGAGAGTGTGAACGAGAGAAAAAGAAAAAGAAACACATGTGTTGAAGCCATTTAAGATAATGTGTGAATGAAATAAATAAATATTATATTATTAAAGAGGGGGGAGAGAGTGTGTGAGGGTGGGAATAGTAATACAACATAATAAATAAAATATTAATAAACCAAATAATCTAAATAGGGTGAAGTTAAACAATCAGATATAAAACAACAAAAATAAAAATATTATTCTAAAACAATTATTAATTTAAAAGCCCACTAATTGTCCACTTAAAAGTAATAGCTATTAATAAAACTTAGTAAATTAAAATACTTAAAAAGTTAATAAAATATGAAATTTGGTTTCCTTAAAATGTTAATTAAAAACATTTCAATTCTACTTAAAATTCAAACTCAATAAACACTAATAAAAAAATAAGAAATTTAAATACAAAAAATACTAATCGATAGTTTTAATAATATTACAAATTGAAAATCCATTGCACATAATAATCATGGGTTTAATATATTGCACATAGAACCCATGTTCTATTGTTGTTTTTTTTTAATTCTTTTTTTATTAGATAACATTGTATAAATGCATTTTAAATTAATTAATAAAATTATTAAAGTTAATAATTTTTATGAGCTGAGACCTTTTATTATGCACGGTGCACATACTACATAAGGGATTTTAATAAAATAGAGGACCCACTAAAAATGATATAAAATAGATGTAATTAAAATTTAAAACACATAACTCATTTTATCGCTTGAGTGAAAAAGATGAGCTAAACAAGTCTACATTGACCCATTTTCATAAATAGTTCAGTTCATCTAGAAACCTATACACGACACAACATATTTTAACACATACGAAAAAATAATGATAATTTATCAATATATTAAATAACATATAAAACAACAACAACAACAACAACAACAACAACAATAATAATAATAATAATAATAATAATAATAATAATAATAATGATCTATATAGATCATGTCAACATGTCTCTCCTTTCTCCCTACCAATTCTCTTTAATACTCAAATTCTTTTTAATTTGTTAATTGACAAAAAATTACAATTTGGAACCTAATAACTAAAAATAATAAAAATATTACATTTTAGCAAGTTTTTATCTAGAAACTATTAAAAATTAATAAAATTAAAAATTCATAAATTAAAAATTAAAATGCAATTTAATTATATTCAAAGATAATTAATATTAATAGGACAATTAAAATTAATAGTACAAGTAAAATACTATTAAAATAATAAAATAAACCATTTGCATTTCAAATAAAATTATAAAAATTAATTAAAATAATGAAACTGATAATGACCTAATTAGAAATGTCATAAGACTCATTCTACAGTTCTACTTAGGGATGATCATAGCCCGACTAGCTCACACATAATACAGGCAATAGGGTTGTTAACTGGTTGGATTTAGATAAGATCCAACTGCATCAGCATCCACATCTACATCCAATTTAAGATATGTCTAGATCTACATCTATATTTGAACATTATATCAAATTTTGGATCAGAAGTGGATTTAATATGCAACCGGCTTATTCTGTTTAAAATTATGAAAAATTTAAAAAAGTTTAAAAAACTAAGTATTTTTAAAGTAGATATGTATAATAAATGTATATAAATATTAAATATTAAATTTATCAATTATAAAGTTTATATATATGTACACATAATTACTACAAATATGCATAAAATAATAATATTTTATTGGGTTGGAAGTTTAATTGGATTTGATGAGGTTAAATTCACATCAAATCCAAATTAATCAAATGCAAGTTCTAACATCCAAATTAGGTATCAAACTTTTTTAGAGTCATTGACAACCCCAGTGAGTAGAACCAAGCTAAGCAATTCCCAAGCTTGACTTGGAAGTCATATACATATATATTTAGATAACAAATTTTATATTAATGCACAAATGAACATTAATAGATTTAAATTGAATAAAAAAATAATTTATAAAAAAAACATAGTTTTATAATTAACATGGGCAATCTTGTCCCAGTCCTATGCCTAGACAAATATTATTACACTTGGGGTGTGGGTCAAGTTGGGCCAAGCAACCTTAAAAGCTATTAATACATTATCAAAATATGGATCAGGATCTTTTTTTATTTTTATTCATTAGGCTACACAATGGGGGTAGCCCATCCCCCTATAGCTCATTTTGTTTCAATATTAACAATTTTATCTAAAAATAGTTAAAAACCCAAAAAATAATGCATGCAAGGTTGTAATCAATTTGTTTAAATCTAATTACAAATGTCACATTGCTCTTAGGGGTGTAACTTGGTGGGTTAGGTCATGTTGGGTATTAACCAAAGCCCAACCCGAAGTCTTAAAACTTGAGCTCAGGCTTAGATTAATTTAATTATGACTACAACTTAATTTTATATATTTACCAGTATTATGTATTTTAAATAATTAAGTAATATTTAAAAAAATATAACATTTAATCATTAATAAAGTAAAATAAATAAAATAGAACACTAACAAATAATATGGAAAAATAATTATTTTATTAAGTAATTAGTAATAATTTATTATCTTTATCAAAAAATTTTAATATAATTAATCCAAATTACTAAGTTACTAAATTATTTATTGTAACAAATTGCTAAAATAAAGAATAATTATTTTAACCAACATTGATTTTCTTTTTTGTAATAATTAGCGGTTTTTGTTGTTTCACTTTCTCTTAACAAATCGTTAATACTAAAATATGGTGGATGGATGGCAAGTTCCTTAATTTTTAAAGAGAATGACTAGGGTTCAAGTCTCTTAGTTTACATTTTCTCCAAAATATGTGTCTAATAAAGTAACATATACGATACAATCATTAATTAGCATGAATAAAGAAGTGGACTAATGGTAATTAAGCAATGCATAAAAATAAGAGATAATGGGTTCAATTTTTGCCACATGCATTTTGAAATTTCAATCATTTAATGACCTTGGTGGTTTCCTTAAATTGGGATCGGTTCATCGATTTTCTGGTTAAACTATCTAGTGAGTTAGTTTTAATTGGGTTTTAAGCAATTCCGGTTCTTGGGGTGTGACCCAACTTGCTAAGGCTCTAGGTCATGGTTTAATTGGTATGAACGACCGGTCTAGTCTGGTTTCCTAAACACTAATGAAAACCCTTCAACCAGGTGGTTTCAAAGAAATATGGGTTGTATGATCTCCAATCCTTTTGGTGCAGCTAGATCTTTGGCAATGGGAGGTTGTTGTTCTAAATTCTTCCTCTGCTGGTGGCAATCTAATCTCAAATCGACCACCCTCAAATCCTTAAATGATAGTAAATGTTTTCTCTTTCAACTCTCAAGATCTTCTTTTTCTTTACATTGAAACTTCTTTAGTTTTATATTTTTGTTCCATATGGCAATTGTTTGAAGAGTGTAGGGGTAAAATGAGCAGGACTCATTGCTTGGTCTTAGTGAGTTTTCAGCTTGGAGTTGGTAAGGTCTGCCACCACTATTTCTTTGCCAATTACATCGTTTGTGAGTACAAAGAGAAAGCTTCCATCATTTCCAAAATGAAATGAAATTATGCGGATGGCAAAGAGAAAAAAGAGGAATATTGTTGACATTGCTAATGTGAGAAGGATAGAAAGGGTAGAAAGAGGAAAGAGCTCGATTGGAGTATGTAGTTAGATATGGAGTGGGATCGTCTATCCTCTCATTGTGTACCCCTTAGGTGTCCTCCCATTCAAGGAATGACATCTGCCAACTTACAAAATCTCAATTAAACGGATTGTAACCTCCATTAACCCCTCTATTGGTTAGAACAAAAAGTAATAAAAATAAGAAATATATCCCACTCCAAAAAGGAAATTGAATTTTGACCCCATCATACACACCACATCTCTCTATTACTTCTCTGAATTCAAACAGATGAAGGGTGATTTGGCCCGACCTAGCGAAAAACGGACACGTGGACACGACCCGACTAAGAGATGGCAGTTCAGTTTGGCAAGCCTAGTTCGCAACAATTGAACTCAGGTATTCAATCACCTCGGCATAGGGTCACCTCGGCATTCAATCCAGTTCGGAACTATAAGACTGAAGTATCAGCTCAGGGCTACCAACCCAGATCACCATGTAACGATCCCAGAAGTCTCTCCAGCAAACTCCGAACCTTACGTGATCACGTGGCGTAACGGCAAGCCTAATCTTCTCCACGCCCGGATCGGGCGGAATTGATAATCTTTATTAATTGATACATTACTCCCCAATTAAAGCGGAAATGGATCCCCTCAGGACGAAAATCCCAGAACCGATTCGCAAAACCCGCAAGGACTCAACTATATAAAGGCACCAACCCCAATAACACAAGGCACGCGTGATTTTTCTACTCTCTAACACTCTAGCTCTCCAACTCTCAAAGCTTTCAGCTCTCACCACAATTTACTAACTTAAGCATTGGAGCGACCTCGCCGGGTTAGCCACCCCGGGTTTTCTGATTCGTTGTCTTGCAGATTCACCTACCTCGCTGCTCGACTGGAAGCCATATCATCCTCCAGCAGGGAGTAGTCAGATCGTGCTACATCACGAACAAACCTTCATCTTTCTCTCTCTATTACTTCCTCCAATTCTAAAACACTAGAATTATATTATATATAATTTTTTATTTTAGCAAACAATAAAATCATTAACAAGTGAAATTGATGTTTTAAATTAAAAACTTAGGTTAAAACAATTTTTTAAAGGTAAATCAATAATAGAAATAATTTAAAGGTTATATTGATCAAAATAAAAGTTTAAAAGTTAAAGCTCAGTTTAGAATTATATATAATATAATTGATCAAATATGTTCAGAACAAAATACAAGGTTTTGCACTCTACAAATTTATATTTACAGTCCTTCCAAAATGAGCCTAAGTGACAAAACTGTAAAACAACAATAAAGTACAACTTTCAATCTAAGTATAATATATATAAAATGTTAACTCGAGAATACATAGAGATCAAAAGGTGCAGACAAAGATTAGATCATAGTATTAAATAAACCAAAGACCTTGATTATTAATGCGTCTTTCATTCTCCATCATTTTAAATTAATGCGCACAAATTTCTTTCTACGATGCATACAAGAACAAGATTATCAATGAAATTAAGAAACGAGTGAGTAGTTCATGTATGTATGTATGTCAAAATTAAAGATAAAATGTAGGAGAAGCATGAAATTAAACAAGGGGGGGGGG
>NW_010729125.1:1070525-1145836 GCF_000365185.1 Nelumbo nucifera
GTATTGTCTCCTTTTCATAAAATCTTTTTATTTTTATTCTTTTGAGTCATTTCTTGATTCGTCCCTTTGGACAAGAAGATTACACGTATTAAGAGAAGGAATGATACTTTGTCTCCTTCAAAAATACTTGTAGATTAACTCACAACGTTATATAGTCCCCCTCTAGGGCTCTAGGTCTAGGCCTCGGGTGGGGAGGCCGCGGGAGTGGAGGTCGCTGCAGGAGTGGCGGAGGCCGCGGGAGTGGAGGCCGCGGGAGTGGGAAGGGCGGCCGCGGCCGCGGGACCGGACATGAGGCCTGGAACATATGGAATTCCCAGAGGCTTCACCCAATCATCAGCTTGGATGTATGGGGCGGCAGTGTACTCCTGAGCCTGTTCCGGGGTGAGTGGTGTCTTGATTCCAGGCCACTTCACTCTGTTGGTCAGCACAGCTCCTGGACCTCTGTTGTTGAATTCGGCATAGTAGCAAGTTTGGAGGCCAAAGTCACCCATCCATGGCATCCACCCATCTGGACTGATGGAATCATCGATATCGGTCTCCATGATTATGGTTCTGGAGAACTCCTTCCATGGGCGACCCAGGTATGATTTGAATACGTTCTTCTCAGGCACCAGCGATGGATCGGCGCTGATGGTGCAACCCTGCAGCACGATTGCAGACACCTCGCGCTCGGTTTTCCGACCTTGGGCAGTCACAATGTTGGCCTGGTTCACCATTGGCTTCCTTATCACCATCTTACAGTTCTGGAAAATGCTCTCTCCGTTCCCGAAGATGTAGTCTATTGTGCCGCTGATGGTGCAATCGCGGAAGAAGTGACGGCCGGAGTGAGCATACAGGGTGTCTTGGTATCCATCCATCTGGCAGTTGAAGAACACAACCATGTCGGCGACGACTTTCAGAGCCACCGCCTGATGCTTTTCAGCACCGGCGGCGTTCTCAATTCCGATGTCCTTGCAAATGAACCCATGTGCATTCACAGCTGCAAGAAGAAGAAGATATTACATGAATCAATCAGACAATTATACAGTGTAAAATACCCAACAGAATTATATAACTTCCTACATACAAACTGTTGCAGTCTTGAATGTGGGAGTTCCATCAATGAAGTTGAGGCTCCCGGTGATTTTGGTCCTCGTAGGACCGTCTCCGTACATAATAAAGCTGCCGGTTAGGTTCCTGCTGATTTCCACGATCTCAGAATAGACTCCCTCCTTGATGTACATGATGATGGTCTTGTTTTCCTTGGTCTTGGGTAGAGACTCAAGTGCTTCAAGGATGGTGGCGAAATTTCCAGTTCCATCTTTAGCGACGACGAGGTCGGGCTTGAGGGCATCCAGAGGACCGGTGAAGAGGAGCTTGCGATGCTCATTCGGGATCCACGCCGGGATGTCATCTTCGGCGGTAGTGGGAGTTTCTGATGATTCTGCTGATTCCTTGGTAGAAAAAAGCCGACGACGATTCAATGCGGGGATCTGCAACTGGTTAAGGATGGAGGAGATCTCATCTACCATGGCGAGGGCATTTTCGGTGAGCTCCCCGGATGTCTTTAGTGCTTTCTTCATGCGCTCCCCAGCATCTCCAGTCGTGTTTTCAAACCCATCCGTGCATGTTACCTGGTAGGTATTCACAGAAGTAAGCCAAACCTTTAGATCGGCGAGTATGTTATCAACCTTGGAGATGTCAAAGGCACCCAGCTTATCGAACGAGTTCTTTAGGTCATCAATGGCATAGTCCATTAACTCTTGGCATGACAGAAGTGCCTGCTTTGCTCTTGGGTCCTTCTCCACTTCTTTCAGCGTCTCCGACTGACTGAGGGCCTCGCGTATATGCTTCATGGCCACCTGGAATCCGACCCTGACGAGTTCCTTGGGGTCAGTAGTATTTCCGGCCGCCGACGACAGACTCTGAACGCATGTTTCTTTGTAATCAGTGGGTTGACATATGGCCTTGATTGCCTTCATCGATGACTGTATGTCACCACCCGAATCTTTGCTCACACTCTCCCCATCGCCACTGGCGTCAGAAGTGTTGTGATTGACGCCAACCGCCACGGCCACAACCATGGCCACCAGGATCAAGGAAGATGCACTAATAACGGCGATCCTCTTCTTCTTCTCTGCATCATTGTTTGCATCTCCGTATGGCATTTTTTGAACAAACAGCTGCTTACTCTACAATTTCTCAGTTTTTCCTTTAATGAAACAAGATGAGCTAATCTCTGCTGCAACATTGAGATTTGCCAGGAGGATTCGTTTTATAGCATGGGAAATGAACAAATGAAGCAAATTTCAGTTGAAGAAATGTGACAAAATAGACGGTAGTTAGTGTTTCTGGCCAGTTTGTAGTCATGTTTTCAACTGTTTTTCCTACTTTAATGGTTTGAGAAATGCACACCAACCAGCTTCTTCCTTGGGAGTTAAAATCTGTTATTAGAACTAGCTATACCAAATTAACCAGCAATAATTAATGGACACGTGTAGCAAACTGCATTGTTTCACAGTCCAACAAAAGCGTTCCATGTCGTGAAAGTGGGACCGGATCTACTAGGCACACTCTGAAAAATATTGTGACAAGAATTTTAATCTGGAATCCAGCGTAGGCTGGGGGTAGGTGCTAAATTTTTTTTAAGTGCTCATTCAACGTGCTTACAACTTTATGTCTATCTGGTTTGAAAATGTCCATTTTTTGCTATTAATTTTTATTAATTCAAATGAAATTGAATAGATTTCAAATTATTATAAATTAATTATAAAAATGAATAATTCATATTCTTATTATTGATATTTAAGTTTTATTCATTTTTCATTGTAACTGTTATTAATTACTTTTAAAATGGATTTTAAATTAATAAAAAGTAACTGTAAAACTAATGTTTTTATTAATTTTACTATTTTTATTAATGTATTTGTATTATTTTTATATGTTTTTATTGGAATTTAAATGGGTTCCCATGTGGTTCAACTACTTGATGGACAATGGACAACTAAATGCATGTATTTGGATGGTATAGAGATAGATAGATAGATAGATAGATAGATAGATAGATAGATAGATAGAGAGAGAGAGAGAATCAAAATTTTAGAATAAAAGGGTAAATGGTATTATTAGCTATGAATTAATGAGATAGTTTTGAAGAGGGAGATGTTCTAGGAAGAAGTTTTGGGTGGTTAATTAGGAATATGAGAATGAGAAAATCTCAAAACCTATCTCTTCAACTCAACCTTTGTCGAGATAAAAGAAAATAGAATGACTATAATGCACCACATGCCATCTGATCAGAGGTAACTAGGAATAAAAGGAACCAACCACTTTTAATAGACTGTGAAGTACAAGGAACCTCCAAGGAAGATGGACCGGGCAAGGTTTGGCAAGAGAGGGGATACTAGGAAGGCGCCACGCCCACTTACAAGCTAGTAAGTGAGCAAGCATTTATGAGGGGCATGGCAGTGCCAAAGCGAGGTCTTCAAGCAAGGGGAAAAGGATAAGGGAGATACCAAAGCAATCTCCAAGTCAAGTAAGATCCTAGGCAAATAGGAATGGTGAAAAAACTAGGGTCCTACCCAAGCAAAAGTTGGAGCAATCGTATAAAAAGGCGTAGGATGGGAGAAGAGGGGACAACAAGACGGAAAAAGTATAAAGGGAAGACTATCCTAGTGTAGAGATTGATCTATGTCTCTTACATCTTCTTTCCTTTTTTGGCCCTTGGGACCACATCTGCTAATTCTTGTTTTCATCTACCTAAAACTTTCTTTGTTCTTAAATTTACAACTAATTTAATCTTAGTCGGTCAGTTAGTTGAGGATGGTAATGTTATTTCCTTTTCACATGATGGCTATTTGATACAGGACCAACGCACTGGAACGGTGAAAGGGAAGGAGCGTAGACTGGGTCAGCTATTTGCCTTGGAATTTGAAAAGACACCGGGGCATTCATCCACATCCTGTTTACTTACTATCACTCCTAGTACTGAGGTTATTTGTAGAAAAAATGTATGGCACTTGTGTCATAGGCGTCTTGGGCACCCCCTATGCAAATAAACTTGAGTCTTTGTTTTGTAATGACTATTTGTCTTCTAAAGCCACTTCTTTTAATAATGTTGATAAGACTTGCATTTCTTGTTGCTTGAGTAAAAGTCACATTTTACCCTTTCCTTCAGTTGTTGAACATGCTTCTATTCCTTTTAAAATAATACATAGTGATGTTTTGTCGTCTCGAGTTGTTTCCAAATTGGGATTTAAATATTTTGTTACATTTATTGATGACTGCACTCGCTTTACATGGATATATTTCTTGAGAAACAAATATGAAGTTTTTTCTACCTTTAAATCCTTAATAACAAAAATCAAAAACCAATTTGATGCAAATATTGGGATTCTCCATTCAGACTCGGGGGGTGAATACCTTGATGGAGATTTTCAAATTTTCTTAAGAGACAATGGAATACAATCCTAGAGATATTGTCCTGGCATTCCACAACAAAACGGAGTGGCAGTGTGCGAGAACAGACATATCCTGAGCATAGTTCGAACTCTTCTTCATGATTCCCATGCTTCTACTTCATTCTGGGTGGAGGCAGCCAGCACTACTATGTACCTTATTAACATTCTTCCATCATCTGTCTTGCATAATACATCTCCTTTTCAAAGTTTGTTTCACCATTCACTTGATTTTTCTATTCTTCATGTCTTTGGTTGTGTATGTTTTGTTCATTTTCCTCCACATGAATGCACAAAGCTGACTCCCTAATCAACAATGTATGCTTTTGTGAGATATAGCCCCGATCACAAGGGCTTTCTTTGCTATGATCCAAAGTCTCGTCGAGTTCGCGTATCCCGCAATGTCATCTTCCTTGAGAACATGCCCTTTTTTGCTCACATTGTTAAGTTGCATGCTACTTCTATTTCGATACTGCATTGTTTTGACTTTACAAGTTCTTCAGATTCACCTTCTATTCCAGAGTTGCTCCGTGTCTTTTTCAAAGAGAAGCTAACTGCTCCAGCTCCTATCGCCCTGCCCCCTTCATCACTAGAAGCCGATTCATCATCTATAGCCATGAGTTCTCATCCTTTTCTTGATCCTGTAAGTACACCTGCACCTATCAGTGATCTTCAACCATCCTCTAATCATCATTTACGTCGCTCTTCTTGAATTTCTCATCCTCCTGACCGCTATGGTTTTCCTTTAAACCATAGCTCCTTCTCTGTTGTTTGGTCTATCACAAAAATTCCCACATCATATCAGAAGGCTATGGCTGTCCCGCATTGGAAAGACACTATGGATACTGAACTCCAAGCTCTTATGGATAATGATACTTGGGATATGGTTCTAGCTCCTCCAGATGCCTCTCTTATTGGAAGCAAATGGGTGTATTCAGTGAAACTCAATTCCGATGAGACTCCTGATAAATACAACGCACGTTTGGTGGCACAATGGTTCAAGCAGGAGTACGGGATAGATTATGATGAGATATCTACCCCTATTGCTAAGATCATCACCGTCCGTTTGTTGTTGGTCATATATGCAATTAAACATTGGGAAATTCATTAGATGGATGTCAAAAATGCTTTCTTGCACGGGGACCTCAAGGAAACTGTTTATATGAAGCCTCCACTGGGATACTATGACAGTTCTTCCTTGGTATGTCGACTCAAAAAGTCCTTGTATGGTCTTAAACAAGCCCCTAGGGCTTGGTTTGAGAAATTTCGTTCAGTGATCACATATGCAGGATTCATACATAGCTCTTCAGATTATTCATTGTTCATATTGAGGAGTCCCCAAGGAATTACATTACTACTCCTTTATGTGGATGACATTCTTATTACCGGTGATGACAATTAAAATATTTCTTCTCTGAAATAGTTACTTAGTCAGTCTTTCAAGATGAAGGACCTTGGTCATCTCACTTATTTCTTGGGTCTAGAAGTTACTTACTCTCCCCGTGGGTATTTTGTTAATCAATGAAAGTATGTGATGGACCTCTCAAAAGATGATGGGGACCTCCTAGCAGATGCCACTCTTTATCGACAGTTTGTCGATAGTCTGATCTACCTCACCATGACACAAACACATCCAGATATATCTTATGCGGTTCAAGTGGTAAGCCAGTTTGTTTTTTCTCATCGACAACCGCACATGACTGCAGTTCTTCGCATTATCAGATACATTCGTGGAACACTTTCACATAGCATTTTCTTCCCTGCATCTCCTTCACTTAGCTTATCTACACATGTAGATGCTGATTGGGCAGGATGCCTAGACACTAGACGCTCCACTAGTGGTTGGTGTGTCTTTCTTGGTGACTCTCTTATATCCTAGAAGTGCAAGAAGCAACCGAGGTTTCCAAATCATCTACCGAGGCTGAGTATAGGGCTATGTCATCTGTCTATGGTGAGATTATATGGTTGAGAGCCATTCTTAATGATCTTGGAATCTCCTTATCATCCTCAGTTCCTATTTATGCTGACAATGTGAGTGCTATCAAGATTGCATCTAACCCAGTCTTTCATGAGCGCACCAAACATATAAAGGTTGACTGCCACTTCATTAGAGACCCGTTTTCTACTGGACACATATCTCTACCGCACATGTCTTCTGCCCTATATCGTGCTGACATATTCATGAAGGCCATGACCCGTGCTCGCCACCAATTTCTAGTTGACAAACTGATGTCGAGGTAGGGGTGTAGAGACTGATCTATATCTCTTACATCTTCTTTCCTCTTTTGGCCCTTGGAACCACCCTTTTATGTTGTAACTTATGTACAATATCTTTTGGTTTATTATTTCTTGTAAGATAAGGGCATAACTGTCCTTTCTATAACATTGTATTTTCTCGTATATAAGTTAAATATTTTTGGGCATGTGGTTCAAGACAGGACACCCTTTTCACTCTCAACTCTTTCTCCTCTGATTGATCCAAGTTGACACCTAGTATCTCTCCTGACCCTGAATAAAATCAGACACTCGTATGTAAAGAAGAGGTCCGATAGCGGGTTGTTGTAAATGAATCCATCTGTTTGATCATATAGGCTTGGTTCTAACTGGTCTCTCTGATTTTGACACATAGTTCCACAAATTTGAACCCCAACAACCTTAAACCTTTTAAATCTTCTACCAAAAAAACCTTTTAAATCTTACAACCAAATTCTTCACTACAAACAACAACACGACTTTAATCACGCCAAAATGTTCCAATTTTTTTTCTTTCTTTTCAACATAATTAACTTGAAACTCCACAACTTATCACTTGAACTAGACCAAAAAAAACCACAAAGAAGTGAGAATGAGAAAGAAACACAAATAGATAAATAAAAAATACTAGTTACAAAAGGCCTCAATAACTCAAGAAAGAGATTTAAACAAGCTAAGGGCAAGGGAGTACAACATAGGGGGAAAATAAAATAGGAGGTTGTTGGGGGGGGGGGGGTAAAGTGATATTTTGAATTCGGATTTTCTCTTCATAGAGTGCACCTCACAGCACATTGTAGCGTGCATTAAAAACATCTCTCATACTTGGATACGTTCCCAATGCACAGTTGGGATGCATTGTGAGGTTGGTGTGAGGCACAGTTTGTGAGGAGCAAATCTGATCTCGTGGTCTTTGGGTTTCGCAGGAGAGAGTGGAATCATGGGATATATAAGACTTGGGGGTATTTTCATTTTAATGGTTAAAAAAAATCCGACATGACATTAATAATTTGAAACACAGGAGCAGAGAATAAATAACTTAGGTCAATGGAAGGGAAACTGAATGATTTGTCTTGTACCGTGATCAGAGCATACACATTTCTACCTAGATAAAAAAATAAAAATTAAAAAACCCAAAAAATTGGGGAAAATTTTGTTGCCCACTCCAGATAGGAATTTCTCACCCAAAGTGCACACAACTTGCTTTGATGTCATTTCAAAGCCCGTGTATTTTCTCTAGTATGTTTTGTTATTTACCTTCTTATTCCTTTTTTCTCGATTATTATTTTTCCCTTTTTTAGGAATTTTAGCTCGAATCTAGTAGTCTTTTATGTTACAGTGACTGTTTTGTGGTAGAATTGATAACGTTTTGAATAACATAGACATATTAGTAATTAAGCATGTGTGTTGCACGTGAGAATTTTTGTTCATATTAATTACTTTAATTTTAGATACATCATGGTTAAGATAGAAATTGAAAATTAACAAAAGTAACAATATGATTAAAACTAAACTTAAATACTTGTTGTAAATGTGCATGTGCATTGCACATGGGAATTTTAAATTATAATAACACTTATTATTATTATTATTATTAGTATTATTATTATTATCTTTTTGTATTCCATTTCTATCATAAATAAAAATATTTTTTTATTTTAACAAATATGTTTATTTAATATGATGAATATAGAACATTAGAAATGTTTCCAAATGTTTTCGACAAAATTCTACACTTTTGATTTTTTGTGTTCTATTTTTTTTTAAATATTTATTATTCAATTCTCACATCGTGAATTTCTTTTAAAAGTTGGACAACTTCCCACCATCTAAATAAGAAAATAGCTTTGCTTTCAGGTTAATTTCAAGTAATATATTTCATCTACATTATAAAAATAATTTCTACTTATCATACTTAATTTTTGTTTGACATAACTAATATACAACTTTTTATATATTCTTTTGATTACTTGTACTTTTTTTATTTTTTAAAGATTAACTATTTATCTATCATATCATCGATTAATCCCTTTGATCCAAACCACTATTCCACCACTCAGAAGAGGAAAATAGTTTGATTTTTATGTTGACATTAAATTTTGTATTACATTTCCATCATTGATAAAATTATTTATTATGTATAATACTTATTTTTGTTCAACATAATGAATGTATAATATTATATATGTACCTAATATTTTATTTTTTATAAATATATAACATTAGATACGTCCCCAAATGTTTCTTTATTTATTTTATTTTTGTGATTCTTTGTATTTTTATTTTTAAAAAGTTTATTATTTGACTATGACTTCATTTCATTTATAGGTTGTTTAAATTTGGCATTTCATTTTCAACATTAATAAAAACACTTCTTACATTTTGTACTTGTTTTTGTTTAGTATAATGAATATACAATTGATGCTGCTTGATCCGAGGTAGTGCAGGAATCGTGGTCACAGTTAGATAGTCCTTGCCAACTGGGCAGAGCCGAGGTGGAAGGATGAATCTGCGTTCCAAGACCTGAAATCAAGAAATTGTGAGAGGCCCGAGGAGTTATCCCCGGGTAGATACTCCGATGCTCAAGTTAGTAGAAAATAGTGGGTGGTCGGGCTGAGCAGTTGGAAAAGAGTGTTGGTCCGAGCAGAATAACAGTACAGGAGTTAAGAGTTGGATCCTTTACCTTGAGCAGGAGATACCTTTTTATAGACGAAGGTCTGTGTTCTAATCGGATGAGGCTTCTAGGGTTGTCCCCATCCATACGATGATCTCTTGTCTTAGTTGCACTTATCCACTTCACGCGGTACTGACATGGCTGAGGAGATAAGGTAGGGCCGCGTAGGTAACGTGGCCGAGGATATAGGATGGCCACGGAGGTGACACGTGATGTCCGGGGCCAGCTCAACCATAACCCGAATAACAATATTAAATATATGCCCAATTCTTTTTATTTTTATTTGTATTATATATTTAATTTATTTTATTATTTAATTGTGATATTATTTGTTAACCCATTTGACCCCATATGGTAGAATTGTTTACCCACCATCCGGAGGGAAGGCAATGGTTTTATTTTTAAATTACTTTTTAAAAATATTTATTTTATGCTATTAAAATTAATGTTATGGATAGTAGAATTTAATTATGAGAAAAATATATCTTGAATATAGGATTTAATGAGAGAATATACCTTAGATATGAGATTTAATGAGTGAAAACAGGAAAATAGTTTTATTTCCAAAAAGTTTTAAATTTCATATTCCATTTCCATCATTAATAAAATATTCTCATATATCATACTTATTTTTGTTTAATATGCCGAATATGTGATGTTAAAAATTTTTCTATTTTTTTGCGTTTTATCTATTTTTAAATTTTATTATTTAATTGTGACAACATGGATTGTTCCATTTGATTGAGAATGATTTAATATGTTACCACCACCTAGACGAAAGCATTTTTTTCAAAGTATATTTTAAAAGTATAAGTTTTTGTGTTATTAAAATTATTAGTTTATAATATATGGATTTAGTTAATAGAATTTAATGATGAGAAGAAACAAAAATGCCCTAAATATATGATTCAATGATGGTGAATGCAAGTTAATACCTTAAATGTTGGATTTAATGAGAGGGAGGTGAATGCATTGAATATCTTAAAATTACCTATTTCAAGTCAATTAATATCAATAACCAATTACCCTATTTGCCCTCTTTTTTATCAACAATATTTAATATGGAGGGGTAAATTTTGTCCTAAAAAATCCAGAAACATTATGGAGGCTATTCGTACTTTTTAAAGTAGTATAGATATAGATTGTGTAAAATGTTAAAGTGGAAATTTTCAGTTTTTCAACTTTTTTGGTAAGGGGGATTAGGTTTTAGCTTTCTAGTACTTCTTTTCGTTCTGTACAATGTTTGAGGACTTTGGATCTTAGGAACTATAAAGGAAAAAAGATTGGACAATCTTCTGGGCAAAGTATATGGGGTCCAAATTGGGTTGATAATTTCATGCTTGAAGATCCCTTAGACATCTTCATGCCTTTAGGAGTCTTTGCTCCCAAATCAAATTGCTCACTAGTAGACCTGTTCATGGGCCGGTAGCCCAATGGGCCGGCCCAACCCCCGGATGGTCTTGAACACAGATTTGAGCCCACAGGCTTGACCTCAGGCCTAAAAGCCTGGCTCGAATTTATTTCGGGCCAAGCTCGGGATTTGTCAAAATAGCCCAGCCCGGCCCAACCTTTAGGTTAAACCAAAAACCCTAAATATCCTAACCCCTCTCTTCTCATTCATCTCTTTCTAGTCGGACCTCAGCTCTCTCTTCTTAGTAGTCGAACACTCATCAGCGCAACCTCACACTCTTAGGCAGACAGAACCAGCGAACACTCACCGGCGCAACCAGTGGACTTCAGCAGATCGACGGTGAGTCCCTCTCTCTCTCTCTCTCTCTCTCTCTATCTATCTATCTATCTCATTCCTTTTCTCACTTCTCCTTCTCTCTTAGAATCTCAAACGCGAACTTAGGCACCAGCGGCGGCGGTGAGTCCTCTCTCTCTCTTAGACGCGAACTCAGCACCGACGAACACTGTCACCGATGGTGAGTCCTTTCTCTTTACCATTTTGTTTTATTATGAAATTATTGTTTACATATATGCTATTAGCCTATGTGCTTTTGTTTGCCCGTATGCTATTGTTTTCCCATTTGTTTATCCTATAAATTATTGAAATACTAGTTTCAGGCAAGTCTAGACATCCTGATGCATTATGGTAATATTATGCTATTAGGGATTTGTTAGGCAATCATAAAAGCAACCTGATGCTTAGTTTGTCCTTCAACAGTGATGAAACTACTGATTATTGGCTTCGGTTAGCGGTGCCAGCGGTATTCGAAAATTCGATTTCGAATTTGATATTCAACATAATCGAATCGAATTCAGATAATTCGAATATCTAATTGATTCAGATTCAGATATGACCTTATTCGATTCGATAAATATCCGAATTCAACAGATTATTTAATTCTTATACATAATATATAAAATATTTTATAATTTATATATAATTAAGTTATATAAATAATGTATATATTTATATACTTTATATCAATAAAATATTTATTTTATATTTATTAATTATCTAAAATAATTAATTAATTTATCGAATTCGAATTCGAATCAAATTGGATATTCGAATATTTAATCAGATTCTAATTCGGAAATTGATTTTCAAGATCCGTCGGATATCGAATCGAATTCGAATATTGCTTGATCTGATTTGAATTCGACCTGTTTACACCCCTAGCTTTGGTAATGTTGTATTTGGTTTTCTTTTTATTTGGCTTTGGTCATAATAACAACCTACTCAATCTCTATATTTGATTATCCTAATTCCTAAAGAAAAAAACATTGTATTTGGCTTTGGTAATGCTGCGATTGGTTTTCCTTTTTTCTTTTTCTTTTTCTTTTTTGCAATTTGTTGGCATCCAAATTTGGATAAGGGTAAATATAAATAATGTAACTATAAAATTGGAGTTGGATCCGAATGCCTAGCATAGGCGTCCAGCTTTATGTTGAATTTAGAATTTATATTCTTTTTTAATGTAAATAAAATAATTAATTTATCTAATATCTCTTTATAGAAAATTGGTCTATATACCATTTGAGTTAGTTAATTGTTCCATGATTGATCTAATACATAAAAATGGATATATTTTTTTTGCTTTTTTCTTTCTTCTACTTTTTTCACTTTTTCTCTTAGATATGTTGTTGACTTGGTCCCATCTATTTCTTAGTAGATAAAATTGACTCTATTTTTCTTTTAGTTTTTTTTATTTAATATATTATTGTCTTATAGATAAAATTGGAATACATTTGTGCAGGTTATTTCATATTTAATAATTACTAGCATGTCAATGGCAAGTGAAAGTGTGGCTGTAGCAGTAAATATAGTAGATGATGACTATCAAGAATTTGACTAGATTTTCAGTAAAAAAAGACTGACATCTAAGGTGTGGGAAGAAATGGAAAAGATTAATTCAGAATAGACACGATGTAAGCACTGCAAAAAGATCTTAAAATGTAAGTCAAGTAAGGGAACTACTC
Source organism: Nelumbo nucifera (assembly GCF_000365185.1). Next base: position 1,083,315 of record NW_010729125.1, read on the forward strand.
ACTTAAAGCGTCATTTACAGTACAAAATAACTACACGTACAATTCAGGATATTAGACAGTACAAAATAACTACTCAATCAAACACTGATGGAAGTACTTCTTTTAAAAACTACAAGTTTGATCAACAAGAGTCTCGTATGGCATTATCAGTTTTTCTTGTATGTGGAAAACACCCTTTTACTACTCTTAAAGAACATTGTTTTAGATTCCTTATTCAATCTATAAATCCTAAATTTAAAAATGTGAGTAGGCATACTGCCAAAAGAAATATCATGTCTAGCTATGTGAAAAAGAGAGGGGTGTAAAAAGTGATTTGTATAATACACTTGGTCGAATTTGTTTAACTTCTAATAATTGGAGATCTAAGCACAATGATGATGAATTCATGTGTATAACTACTCATTGGATTGACAACAATTGGAAGTTAAAAAAAATTATTTGCTTTAAAACTTTGGCACATTCTTTTGATGGACAATCTTTAGCAGATGAGGTGGCCATGTGGCATCCCAAAATCAAGGATCCGGGATCACACCAAAACCGTGCGACCCTAGTGGAAAATTTTGAAAAATCACTATTACAGAAGCAACGCAGATCAATGGCGGTGGCTTTTGAATCCATATATGATACCTTCGTTCGAACCTAGAAGCAGAGCAGCGGCAATGACTTTCGAACCCAGATCTGCTACCTCCTTTCGAACTTAGAAGCAGAGCAGTGGCAGCGGCTCTCCTGAACCCAGATCTACTACCACCCATTTTCGAACTCAAATCTTTCTTCTTCTACCTCCCCTTTCGAATCCAGATCTACTACCTCCGTTCAAACACAGAAGCAGAGCAGAGCAGCAATGGCAACTTTAAAGCCCAAATCTACTACCTCCGTTCGAACCTAGAAGTAGAGCAACGACGGCGCTTTCGAACCTAGATCTGCTACCTCAGTTTGAACTTAGAAGCAGAGCAGCTATGGTGGCTTTCGAACGTAGATATGCTACCTCTATTCGAACTTAGAAGCAAAGCAACGGTGGCGGCTCTCCTGAACCCGAATCTGCTACCTTCCCTTTTTGAACCTAGATAATTCTTCTTCTACCTCCCCTTTCGAACCTAGATCTGCTACCTCCCCTTCCTCCCTCTCTCCTCTCTTCTTTGTCATAGTGCTTTTCCCATTTATTTTCTCATATCTAAAACCAAATAATGGAAGTTTAAATTGTTACACTTTCCCATCCCATCCCATCCTACCCAAATCTTCTACAAACCAAAAGGAGCCTAAGTGAATGGAGTATTGACCAGAAAATTTTTAGCATCACATTAAATAATGTTTAGTCATAGTCATGTGATGGCTAACTCTTTGGAATTGAGATCTTCAATACATAAATATTTGGTGCGTGGTGGTGATTTTTTCAAAGTTCTTTGTTGTAGCCATATTTTGAATCTTATTGTGCAAGCTGGTTTGAACATTGTTGATGATGTTGTTCATAAGATTCGTGGTGGTATGAAAAATATAAAGAAATTAGTTGTTCGAAAGCATAGGTTTTATGAACTTGCTAAAAAAAGTTTTCACTTAAACACAACTAGAAGGTTGAGGTTAGATATATGTGTGAGATGAAATTCAACTTATTTGATTTTTAAACATGCCATTTATTGTAAGCAAGTCTTACAACATTGGGGGCAAAGGGATAATACTTAAAATGTTTATGCTTTCAGAATAAGAATAGAGAAAGGTGGATAAGCCTTACAAATTCTTAAAGGTTTTTTATGATGTTACTTGTCTATTTTTTGCCACTAAGTACCCTACTTCAAACATTTACTTCAAGAGAGTGTGGATGATTCATAGACATTTAATGGCAATGAGTAAGGAATCTCAGAATTTTATGATTGACATAGTTAGAAATATGAAGGAGAAATTTGATAAATATTGGGCGGAATATAGTATAATTTTGTCTTGTGCTACTGTATTAGATCATCATTGCAAGATTAGGTTAGTGGAGTGTTGTTTTAATAAACTTTATGGTAATGAAGTCGAGGAGAATGTTAATGCTATAATTAGAACTCTCCATGATTTGTTTGATGAATCCAAAGAAATATTTTCCTCGACCTCCTTTATTGGATCTTCTAGTCAGTTTGACATGAATGAAATAAATGATGATCGTGACGAGTTTGAGGATTATGAGCAATTTTTTAATTCTAAAAAAGATTCAAAGTGAAAAAACTCAGTTGGACTTTTACTTGGAGGAACAAAACCTTGATATCAAAGCAAATGTTGATGTTTTGGAGTATTAGAGTAAGAGTTCACTTAGGTATCCTAAGTTGGCATCAATGGCTCGAGATATTTTGGTTATTCCTATTTCCACAGTTGCATCTGAATCTGCATTTAGCATTGGAAAAAAGGTGATCAATACTTGGAGAAGTTTACTTAAATCCAAGATAGTTTAAGCTTTGGCTTGTCTTAAAAATTTAGGTAATTTTTTTATTTATTGTCTATTAAAATATATGATTCAACACTTCATTGAATTTTTTCTAATAGTTTTTCCAATTGTATGCAGGGGATCAAGCTTGTTAGGGGCTTCTTCAGGATCTTCAAGTTTGTTAGAAGAGGGTGAATGATCAAATAGTAGTGATGATGATAATGAAATTGCTGAACTTGATGATATGTTTTAAGTATTATAATAACATATCTTTCCGTTATTTATTTATCATTTGACATGATAGCAAATTACATATGTGATATGGGTAATGAATTTGTCTCTTATTTTCTTTTGTAGGATGGCTTGGAGGTCGGAATGTTCAATCTTATTGGTGAATTCAAGAATGAATGGAGATGGCTAAAACATGTTTTGTTTGATATGAGCAATGAAGTGGTATTTTATTTTCTTTTTTAGGATGGTTTGGAACTTGAGAGTTGAATTATTCCATCTTGTTGGTGAATTCAAGAATGGATGGAGAACATGTTTTATGCATTTTGTTTATCTTATTCAATTTTTTTTTTAATGATTTTGGAGGAACATGGAATTATATGAATTTAGTTTTAGTGTGTTATGCTATTTGTAGGAATATGAAGCTATATGAATTTGTCTCGTGTGTTTTTATTTTCTAGTTTTCTTTTTCTCATGTGTTGTGTTTTCAGGTTTGCCTTGGTTGTATAAAAACAACCAAACAACAGGGAACATATTAAACAACTTTAAGAAGGTTGTTGATTCACTTGATTGTAAGAAAAAATGGAATTAAGATGGATTCTTTGTAGGAGTTAAAATGGATTATCATGTGTTTTATTTCAGGTTTGCCTTGGTTGTATAGAAACAACCAAACAATAGGGAACATATTAAACAACATTAAAGAAGGTTGTTGATTCACTTGATTGTAAGAAAAAAATGGATTCTTGGTAGAAGTTAAAATGGATTATCATGTGTTTTGTTTCAGGTTTGCCTTGGTTGTATAGAAACAACCAAACAACAGGGAACATATTAAACAACCTTAAAGAAGGTTGTTGATTCACTTGCATGTAAGAAAAAAAAATGAAATTAAAATGGATTCTTTATAGGAATTAAAATGGATTATGTCCATTTGAATAATTTTATGATTTAAGATTGTAAAACGGTGCTTTAAAACGTGTTCTTTAAAACATAAAAAAAAGAACAATGCATTCTTTAATAAAAAGGGAAACAAGCCATCTTTCTGTTAGGTCGGGCTTTTTATTAGGGCCAAGCTCAGGTCCAAGTTGTAGGCCCGTTGGTCGGGTCGGGCTTGGGCCCAAGTTGTAAGCACGTTGGTCGGGCCGGGCTTAGTCTCGGGCCTAATAAAATCCTATTTACGAAGAGTAAAAGCCTGCATCGACCCATGAAGAGGTCTACTCACTGCTCTCCAATACCCTAATCACCTCACCACTCTTTGGTTTGCTCTTGGTCACTCTAAGGCTTATGGTTCCAATAGAGAATGAAAGATCCTTAATGTTTTCCTTGGTTAGTTCCTTTTTGTCCCCTCTTCCATCAGTTGGCAATGCAACGATGTTAAGAATATCACGGATTAGGCAACATTTTAAGCACTTTTTCCTATAAATAGAAAGCATAGTTGGAGAAATGGAGTCAAAGTTGGAGATGGAGATGAAGGCAGAGATGGAGTTGGAGACGAAGTCAGAGACAAAGGTAGAGGCAGAGATGGAGTTGAAGACGAAGATGATGACTTAGATGAAGTGGAGTATTCTAGGAATTTTAAAAAATATATCAATTGTGTGATGTCACATGTGAGCCGAGTGTGACGGAAAGTTAATCGAAATGGAGGTTTTAGACAATTATTAGAAAACTTAAAAGTTTTTTAAGATAATATGTAAACAGCGAGTTAGTTAATTAGCTTAAACCATAGGGGTACCTCAAGAAATTTGCCTTATAAAAACAAAAAGAAAGGAAATTCCACTTTAGTACCCTGAACTTTGGGGTAGTGTCAAGTTAGTACCCGAACTTTCAAACGTATCACTACAGTACCTATACTTTCAAAAAGTTGTTAACTTGGTCCTTACCGTTAACTGGTTGTCAATTATGTTATTGAAAATGTCAAAATTACCCTTCAAAAGAATACACAGTTCATTGTCTTTTACCTTGAGACTGAACCGGTTAAGGTATTGAGACCTGCATTACTGGAATTGGGGTTGGAGCGGTAGTACTGTCATTAAAACCATTGGTGGGGGCTTTCCTTGTTTCTATAACCACAAAGGTTCTCCGACAATTTTTACAAGAGAGTTTGTTGTTTATGTACTTGCAGAGGTTTTCATATTGTATTTTGCATGAAGTAGAGAAGCAGTCTAGAAAGTTTGAGGCTTGGGCTGGCCATGAGATGAAGTTTTAGTACAGTTATGGAAGCCATTGGCTATGGGCTTCTGAACTGCAACAGTTTGTCTTGATGACATTTGCTATAAGAGGATCTTTTACCACTATTTGATAAGAGAGTCCACGCTTCAGATACAACTGATACAAGCTTGAATGCTCCATCGGCACACAGTTTATTCTTGTTAGGGTGAAGCATCAATGTCAGTTTCGTAATTGCATCTTCATCTGCAAATAGATTCAATCCAGGAACAACATAGAAATCAATTTCCCCATTGATTCCAAAGCAACATAAAAATCAAACGTGGCCAGCATTTGAGAGATGCCATCCAATTCTGGATACAATTTTTGGGCCTTAACTGCATATTTCTTGGCACTTGCAAAGTCTTCCACAGCAAATCGCTTCTCTACTATTTCCTTGCCTCTAAAAAACTGCTTCTTTTTTGCACTCCATGCAGAAACCTGAAGCCTCAAACACCTGACCCTAGAAACCCAACTTCCCAAACATGAAGATGGAAACGGAAGGGCAAACGTACAAACTGATAACGGAAATTTGTATTGACCACATTCATTAAATTTAGGACTTTTAGGGTCAAGTTTGAAGTGAATTGCAAGATAAATGTCACATTTTTAGGGTTTAGATTCTAAAATGAAGATGCAAAATTCAGTTTTAATCTACCAAGTTGCGAAATTCAGTTTATAGGACTTCTCCATCTCAGAACCCGAAAATCTATAATTTAGTACCTCAGGCACATTAGCATTCTCATGAATTGAAGAGGGTAAGATTTCGGTGGTTATTTAGGGGAAAATTCTTCCCGTTTTGTTAGAGAATGACCTACCATCAAAAGGTAGAAGATAATGGCTTCATTAATCTAAAATCTCAAACACTTCAACCATTTGGTTAAAAGATAATGAACAGTGTCTGATGTGGATTAGCTTGGCCCAACCCACATAGGGCTAGAAAGCCCAGCCCACTAATGCCTGCTAACGTCAGCCACAGTAGGCTTGAGCCCTGCTGCCTTCGTACGGAGCCAATAACATAACTATCAATCGTACCGCCAGGGCCTGCAGCCTTATCTCGTACAGCTCTCATTTGAGGCGTTCATCTCTACCTACCACCAACACACTCGAGTATAAATAAGAGGTAACTGCCCCTGAAAAGGGGTTGGAACAAAGTAACTCCAACATTTACTCACTCATTTACTTCCTACACCTACATTGTCTACCTAGCATTGAAGCTGGGAGATCTGGTGCATCTAAGGACTCTTTCTAGGAGCACTCTCACACTCTCCCCGACTTCACACCTTGTACTAACTTGAGCGTCGGAGCCTCCGCCTCGGGTGTCCACCCTGAGGCCTCTAACACTCCCTGTCTTGTAGTATCTCAGGCCGCCAAGGACCTCACATTGACTAGTAGTCCTCGGCTACCATAGTCTTCAAAAGTAGTACTTCACCTTGGTTTGTTGCTCTCGTCTTCGATCAATCTCTTCCAGAGGCTTGGGGTCCTCGGATAACGCTCGAAAATTGAAGAGTAGATTTACCTTGTTGCCCTCGGCCAAACCGCGCGACAACAATTGGTGTCGTCCGTGGGAAAGTGGTTGCTAAGACGTCCCCCACTTCAAGATAAACAATAATAACACTCTAAGATCCAAAATCCCTATAAGCTCATAAGCTATGGTGAGTAGAGCTAGGAACTCTCTGAGCCTGGTTACCTAAGAATAGTTTTAGGCCGTTCTTGATCGTTTGGACCGCCTCGCCCAATGAATGGAAGAAGTCTGCCCCTGAGTAGGAGGTCCCTCTCAAGGCGATCGCTTCGCTGGGGTGTCAGAGGATCAGGGCCAGTGTGAGAACATCGAGATATCGGCCCTTGACTACAACATTAGAATCGGGCAATAACCGCCTCCCGGACTCACCTCGAAGGAATGTTTATCCTATGAGTCGAAGGGAGAGTGCACCCGCTCAATCCAAAGACAATCATCAATCTTCGGAGCAACCCCACCGCCATCGTAGGGAGGCTTCCTAGGACGATGGTAGGCAGTTCAACTGCCCTAGAGTCTGCTCCCGAGGCAAGAGCCGACACCATTCCACTCCACCTCCCGTCTCAGACCTCAAGGACGTTCTAAATGACCGTCGCGCCCATAGAGGAGCACGCGACTCTGTCTTGAAGTATTCAGGAGTCCGAGTCGACACTCATCGGGTCCGCGAAGACAAGAGCAGGGCCCATGCCCGTGCCGACCCAAGGATCGCCGAGTTGCAAGCCAAGATTGGGGCCGTCAAGGAGGAGCTCTGCCAGGTTAAGGAGAGCCGAGCCGATGCCTCAACTAGTCATAACAACTCCATCGGTCGCATGGATGCATTCATCAAGGAAATCATCTCGGAGCCTCTCCCCCCACACTTCAAGGCTCCCACATTGGAAACGTATAACAGAAGCACTGACCCCGGTGACCACCTATAGGGTTTCAGAGCGCTCATGATACTGTATGACTATTTCGACGCCTTGACGTGCCGGACCTTCCAGGATACCTTCAGGGGTGCCGCTTGCCTTCTGGGAGCAATTTACAAAACTGTTCCTCACCCACTTCATCAATAGCAGGCAATGCCAGAAGAGTGTAGTCTCTCTGATGTTGCTCAAACAGGAGTCGGGTGAAAGATTGCGGTCTTACATCGACCGCTTCAAGAAAGAAGAGCTTGAAGTTCGAGACCTCGACCCTATGGTCTCCATTCATGCGGCCATCAACGGACTCCGCCCCAGCTCGGCTCTCAAGTGCTCGGTTGCCATGACCTCGTCGAAGACCAAACTCGAATTCCTCAAGAAGGCCTAGAAATACATCATGGTCAAAGAGGCTTCGGCTGGGGACAACCAAGAAAGGGCAGTCGAGCACCACGATGGGCCCCCGGAGAAGAAGAGGAAAAGTGGAGACCAACACCACCCTGGCAACAATGGCGACAAACACAACAAGAAGCCCGCCACCCTGGCCTACTGGGACTACACGCCACTCAACTCCACCCGCACCCAAATTCTGATGCAATAGGGGAAGAGAAGTTCGTGAAGTGGCCAACAAAGTTGAAGCGGAACCCCAAATGGAGAGCCCTACGAAGTATTGCTACGATATAAAGAATGAAATAGAGTCCCTCAATCGTCGTGGACACCTCAAGCAGGTCGTCGGAGGAGAGGTTGGCGCATCGTCATCCCAGTAACAGCAGCAGCAACAACACCGACAAGTGGCAGGCATCATCGCCGTGGCCATGGCCTCAGGTGGAGCCTTGACTTAGGCTCGAAAAGCCTATGCCAGGCAACTCAACATCCAGGAGCCTGCCCCGAAGAAGCAGAAATACCCGTACACTTCACTGAGGCTGAGATGTCCACATGCCCTCGTCTTCACCAACGAGGACTTAGAGGGGGTTACTGTCCCCCATGACGACGCCTTCGTGGTCGCAACCATCATCTCCAATTTTATGGTGAAGAAGATTTTAGTGGATAATGGCTCGTCAGCCGACATCATTTTCTATGACACCTATGAGAGAATGAAGCTCACGCTAGAGAGGCTCCAGCCAGCTAAAGCTCCTCTCGTCGGCTTCTCTAGCAGCATCACCAGGCCGGAAGGAAAGATTACCCTACCCATCATGGTGGGAACAACACCACACCAGGTGACTTGGATGCATGAGTTCCTAGTGGTGAAGGTTGTCTCTCCCTACAACACAATAATGGAAAGACCAACCCTTCATGCACTAGGAGCAGCCATGTCCTCTTATCACTTGGCCCTTGAGTTTCCCACCAAGCACGATGTCAGAGTCGTTCATGGGAATCAACAAATCACCCGCCAATGCTACGTGACGGCGCTAAAAGGAAAAAATATGGAGGGCTTATCACTGGAGGGTCTTGACCCCTGGGAAGAACTAGTGAGTCGAGGCCAACCAACCAAGGACCTCGTCTCGATTCCCCATGATGAGTCAGCCCTAGAGAGGACAGTTTGTGTCGGGTCCAACCTCCCCCGTGAACACCTATCTGAATTGGTAAGTTTCCTCAGAACTAACGCCAACGTCTTTGCTTGGTCTGCCGCTGACATGCTCGAAATTGACCCTTCGGTGGATCCGGGCTCTAAGCCTGTCCGACAAAAGAAGATGAACTTTGCATCGGAATGATGGAAGGCTATAGGAGAGGAAGTTGATAAGCTACTCGATGCCGACTTCATCCGTAAGGTACATTGCTCTAACTGGTTGTCTAATGTGGTTTTGGTAAGGAAAGCTAATGGAAAATTGCAGATCTGTATTGACTTCACAGACCTTAACCGAGCCTACCCGAAGGACAATTTTCCTTTGCCGATGATAGACCACCTCATCGACGCCACTGCAGGGTATGAACTACTCAGCTTCATGGATGCCTTCTCCGGGTACAACCAGATCCAGATGCACCCTGATGATGAGGAGAAGACATCTTTCATCACTAAGAATGACACGTATTGCTACAAAGTGATGCCGTTCGGCCTTAAGAATGCTGGGGCCACTTAGTAGCGCATCGTCGACAAGATTTTAAAGAATCAAATGGGAAAGAACATCGAAGCCTATGTGGAAGACATGGTGGTGAAGAGCCTAAAGGCCGAAGTGCACATCGGACTTGGCCGAGACCTTTGTTACTCTGCATAAGTTTAACATGAAGCTCAATCCGAGCAAGTGCTTCTTCGTGGTTACCTCGGGAAAATTCTAAGGCTTTGTCGTCACTCAAAGGGGCATCGAAGCCAACCCAAGCAAGGTACATGCCATACTAGACATGTCACCCCCTCGGTCAGTGAAGGAAACTCAGAGGCTCACCGATAGAATAGCCACCATCAACCGCTTCATGTCGAAGTTAGCAGACCACTGCCTTCCCTTCTTCCATGCCATCAAAAAGCTAAAAGATTTCTAGTGGACGGAGGAGTGCCAGCGTGCCTTCGACGAGCTTAAACTGTACCTCACCTCACTCATGCTTCTCACTCGGTCGGTGTCAGGAGAAACCCTGTATTTGTACCTATCAGCCAGAGACGAGGCCGTCAGCTCGTTTCTGGTGAAAGATGACGGAGTTTAGAGACCCGTGTACTATGTTAGTAAAGTCCTCAGCGACGTTGAGAGCCGGTACCCCGAAGTGGAGAAGCTAGCTTAACCTTCGTCACCTCGGTTAGAAAGCTCAGGCCGTATTTCCCTTACCACTTCATAGTGGTCTTGACAAATCAGCCCCTTAGGGCTGTCCTCACCAAGCCAGAGACTTTGGGATGCCTGATTAAGTGGGCAATAGAACTGACGAAGTTTTACATACAGTACCAGTTGAGGCCCACGATCTAAGCTTAAGCCTTGGCTGACTTCGTAGCAGAAAGCACTTTCAGTAGGCCCCTCGACCAGCCTCACGAAGATGAGCCAGAAGAAGCACGACCGGCCGAGGGGGTCCCCCCGCGTAGAAACTTTTCGTTGATGGTTCATCCAACGCTAAAGGGAGTGGTTCGGGCTCATTCTCCTCACCCCTGACAATGTTGTCATAGAGTATGTATTGAGATTTGAGTTTCCCGCATCCAATAATGAAGCTGAGTACGAAGCCCTCTTGGCCGAGTTACAGCTCAACCGAGACCTCGGCTCCAAGCACGTCGAAGTCCTTGGCGACTCGCAGCTGGTGGTGAACCAAAGCAACGGTGAGTACAAGGCCAGAGAATAAAGCATGGCTAAGTACCTCACCAAAGTCCAAGAGTTATCCCACCACTTCCAATGCTTTTCTCTATAGCAAGTCCCGCGAGTTGAGAACTCCCGAGCTGATGCCCTCTCCAAATTGGCGAGCACCTTGGATGCGGCCCTCGGCCACACTGTGCACGTGGAAAGACTAGCCCGACCCTCCATAGTGAAGATCCAAATCCTAACTGTAGAATCCGAACCGCCTTGGATAGATCCTATCGTCGATTTCCTACAGATATAAAGGCTACCCGATTACAGGAACGATGCCTGGAAACTCCGACGATAGGCAACTCACTACACTTTGCTAGAAGGAAAGTTGTATAGGAGGTCCTTCACCTTGCCTTACCTCCAATGCCTCCGAAGTGAGGAGGGCGAGAACATGCTTTGGGAAATTCATGAAGGCATCTGCGGCAATCACCTCAGTGCCGGACCCTAGCCCAGAAAACCTTAAGGCAAGGGTACTTTTGGCCAACACTTCACAAGGATGCGACCGAGCTAGTGTGGAAATGTGATCAGTCTTAGAGACACGCCAACCTCTGCCATCAACCAGCGACCACCCTATTGGCCCTCAGCAGCCCCTAGCCCTTCACCGAGTGGGGGATAAACCTCCTCGGCTCCTTCCCTCAAGCTACAGGAGGCAGGAAGTCCCTCGTCGTTGCTGTGGATTACTTTACTAAATGGGTGGAAGTTGAACCCCTAGCCACTATCACTGTGCAGGCAATTCAATGCTTCTTTTGGAATAACATTATTTGTCGCTTCGACTGACCACACATGCTGGTCACAGACAACAAAATGCAGTTCGGTGACGCTAAATTTCAGGAATGGTGTACCTCCCACGGCATCAGGCAACAATACACTTTGGTGGGGTACCCCCAAACAAACGGCCTGGCCGAGGTCACAAATAGAACCATCCTGAATGGGCTAAAGACTAGGTTGGATAGAGCTAAAGGCCTATGGGTCGACGAACTACCAAGCGTCCTTTGAGCGTACTGAACCACACCTCGGACAATGATGGGAGAAACCCCTTGCGACCTGACCTACAACACGGAAGCAGTGATCCTAGTGGAGATTGACCAACCAACGCTTCAGGTCCAAGGGTATACCGAGGACGAGAATGATAAGGTGCTCAGAGCAAACTTAGACCTATTGGAAGAAGCCTGAGAGCAAGCATAGATTGCCTATCAGCAACGAGTGGCTCGCTACTACAACTCCAGAGTGAAAGAAAGACACTACAAATAAATGTAATGGCCCGCTACTACAACTCAAGAAGGCTCTTGGCCCCGACACATTTCGACTGGAAAACTTAGATGGAAGACCCTTCCCTCGGACGTGGAACTCAGAGAACCTCCGGATGTATTACAGATAAATGTAATTTTTTGATGAAAGTAATGAATGAATGAAGCAAAGTTCCTCTTCAATTCACCTCATCACCTTCTCACCTCGAAATGTGGTGACCCCCTCGGCCATTTGCACTTAGCGCAAGGAAAACAACGAGGCAGAGCCCCTGGCTTCGCCGGTGGGACACCTCGGCCTCCCCCGAGAGAACACTTGGTAAGAATGAGTCAAGGGAGTAGCACCCCGCTGTATCTCTTCATCCACCCAAGTACCTCGGCGGTATACTTCGGCCCCGAACCTCAACCAAAATGACAGGTCTCTTTGGCCTCGCCTATGATAGCACGGGATTCAAGGCCAAGCGAGCTCTGCCTCGAGCGTATGACTCTGCCTCGGCTCCCAATATCCAGTCGAGATGAGCCTGCAAATAAACGAATGGTATGGCTGAATCGTATGTGCCTTGTGTATCGTGGTTAAAGCCTTTCGGAGGGGCAAGGACCTCTCACATACAAAAAAAAAAAGAAAGAGAAAAGAGAGAAGGAAAGAAACAACATACACAAAACACATTGTACACAAAAAATAGCTTCATTCACTTCATTCACTATTCAACTTTGATCTTGTATAGCTTTTACAAAATTTTGTATTGTGCTAAAAAAACAACAAAACTATTATAGCAACAAAACAAAATAAGAAGGGAGGAGCCCCGCTTGAGTACCAACCATTGTTTATGGGTCCTGGTGCAAGGCCTGGTCCACGAGGACCTCCTGGTGAGTTCGGTGACAATGAGGGAAGTCTGTGCCTACGCCTCATCATGGGCCAGAGGGGGAACAATGCTTTCAGTCGGGGGAGCCTTGGTAGGAGCATCGGGGATCACTTGCAGTCCCTCAATGTCAAAAGCTGGCAGCACCAGTAGGAGTGCCTTCTTAGTGTCCTCTATGCCGTCGAGGTAAGACGATGAAGAATACTCCTTCAATGCGTCTAGGTAGTCGGAAGACTTCTTGTACGTCTCCACTGCCTTAGTCGCTGCCTTCTTTGACTTCTCCGCCGAAGCCCTAGCTTCGGCAGCTTTCGCCTCCCCCTCGGCAGCTCTCTTTAGGGCTTTGACAGCCCTCTTCTCGACCTCGGTAGCTCATCTCTTTGCCTCCATGACGATACTCTCCAGCCTTACCTGCTCCACTTGCTCTTTGGAGAGCCCTTGCCGTGCCTCCTATAGGTGAACTTTAAGGTGGTCCCGAAGCGATTGTTCGTCCAGAAGCGCCTTGCGGAACTTCTGGTGCTTCTCCTTGGTGGTGGCGGTTACCTTCTGGAGCTTCTCCTGCGCAACCTTCTTCTCCTTCTCGGCCTTGTCGACGCGGCCCATGGCCAACCTCGTTTGGTCCCTCAAGTCGACAAAGTGTAGACAAGCCTGCCACAAAACTGATCAACGAAAACAAAAAATAAATAAAATAAACATATACACGGTGAAACATTGAAGAACATCTTACTTCGGTCAAGTGGTACAGGCCCTCGTCGTAAATAAACTTGGGGTCGCTTTGCAGAAGGCGGTAGCGATCCCTTGGTAGAATGGATCTGCTGACTAGCTCCTCGCTGACTCCCTCGTTGCGGATGGAGTCCCCCTCTTGGAGCTGCCATTGAGGGCGGAAAGTTTTGCCAGCCCCTTCGGTCCTCTCGGAGGCACCCTGTACTGATGGGGGGGGGGGGCTGACGAAGGCCCAGACGGGTGCGGACCTTCGCACCACCTCCTCGGCCTGCCAATTTGTGTTGGCAAGCTTCTACCACCTCCTCCCTCGGCGCGTCTACGACAAACCTCTTCTTTCCTGCCTCGACCCCTCCGTGGGCCTTTTCGGCGCCTCTTCCCGAGTGGTGGGCTTCTTAGGAACTTCTCCCCCAGCGGTGGGCTTCTTCAGCGCCACCACAGTCTACTTCCCCTTGGAGGGTACTTGTGAATCCCCCCTCTTTCCCGAGGCAGGGGCAACCTCGTCGTCGGGCCTCTTTAGCGTCTGTCCACCGGCCTACTTTGCCCGGGCCTTCGCCAGCAATCGCTCCTTGATGTCCATTGGCACTTCTACGAAACAACAAAAGAAAGTGGTTAGCACATCAACAAAAAGAAAAAGAAAAGAACGTGGAAGATGCACTAACTACAAAACCTTTCCTACCGAGGGGGGCTGGGCTAATCCTAGCGAAGACTAGGGGGACCTCCTCCTTCACCAACGGCTTTGCCTGGAATGTCCCCATCACATGTAGATGAGCTACTGCTGTAGCCTCGTCGTCATGGAGCAGTGGGGGACATCTCTCAATGACGATGCGGGCCTCCCCCCAGTCGGACTTGAAGCGCCAGTCCTCGGGGCAGGAGACATAGAAGAACTTGTCCTTCCACCCGTGAATGGAAGAAAGGCTGTGCACTAGCTTCCCCCTCCTCATATGGAAGTAGTACATGCCAGCCTCGGAAGCATGCTTCCTCGGCACGAACTTGGCACGGAATAGTCTCAACGTCAACTCCATGCCCCTGAGCCGAGCCCACACCATCATAACCACAATGGTCCTGAGGGCGTTCGGTACGAGCTAGATGATAGTGATGTTGTACCACTCCAACAGCTCAGAAATCAAGGTTGGGAGGGGAAACCTAAGGCCAGACTCTAAAAAATGCTGGTAGGACTGAGATATATGGAACCTCTTCGCCAGGGATTTGACCTGGCACACATCCAAGGAGCTGTCAAACTCCGAATGTGGGATGCCAACATCAGCCACCCTTCGGGCAGCACTCCTCTTACTGCTCCGACGATGAGTTCCGTGGCATCATCCTCGGAGAGAGGAGATCCCTCAGGCTCCCTTGGCAATGCAGAGGCGGCGCTTTCATGGGGAGAGTCATATCCCCAACGACTGCCTTCGGCACCCCCCGAGGTTAGCCTCTCCCTCAAAACGGCTACCTCCCGTCGATGGGGGACTACAGCTAAAGAATCTATAGAAGATAAGGGAGAGGGGGTTGCAGGAGAGCTCCCTCCTGAGATGTTCGGGAATTCATGACACTTGGGACTAGAGTCTTAAAATGACATTTTGATATTACCTAAAAAGGATGGGGTGTCCTGAAGAAAGAAAGAGGCAAAGTAGTTATGGAGACTTGGGAGTTAGGGAGTTGTGTTCACTTGAGAGCAAGGGCATCTAAGTCCAAATGGAGAAGAAAGGCCGCTAGGGCCCCTATTTAAAGGAAAATGAACAACTTGGATCTCTCTAAATCCAACGGCTAAAATCAAACCGCTCCCACCTTTCAACTGTGATGTGCCACCTAGCGCAGGCCCTCGAAAGACGAAATGACACCCAAAGCAACGGTTCAGATCAACGCAGATCCAATGGACGCGGGAGCCCCTTAGCGTAGGCCCTCGGAAGTCGAAATGACGCTCAAAGCAACGGTTCAGATCGACGTAGAACCAACGGACGTGGGAGCCTCCCGCTCCTATGAACTTGTCTCACCGCATCTCCTAGCGCATGCCCTCGGAAGGCGATACAACGTCGGGTGAACCACAAAGACTGCCCGCGGCAACCCTCCGAGCGAACCGGAAGGCCCGCTCATCACGGACCACCGGACAGACCGTGCAGCCCAGCAAACACAGGACTCTTGGGACGACTGTCCCCTGCACGGTAGCCCCCGCTAATGTGACCTGCCCCTGCAGGATATGGGGCACCCCCGCCATGCTGAGGCACCCATGTCGCTTGCCGTTTCGAGCTGAAGAGTGACGACGAGAATAATGAAGACGACGCCACTGTAGGGCGTCTCTTAGTTGACGATTCTGAAGGCATTACGGTCGCTACTCCCAATGACCGAAGCTGAAGCCTCGCTTCGATGACCACCCTTATTACGGGCAAAAGTTGAGGCCTAACCTCGGTCTCGGGAGTGGGGGGCAAGTCATGTGGGTTAGCTTGGCCTAGCCCACATAGGGCTAGAAGTTCCAACCCACTAACGTCTGCTAACGTCAGCCACAGTAGGCTTGAGCCCTGCTGCCTTTGTACGGAGCCAGTCACATAACTATTTGGCGTATCACCAGGGCCTGCAACCTGACCTCGTACGACTCTCATTCGAGGCGTTCATCTCTACCTACCACCAGCACACTCGGTATAAATAAGAGGTAACTGCCCCTGAAAAGGGGTTGGAACAGAGTAACTCCAACATTTACTCACTCATTTATTTCCTGCACCTACCTTGTCTACCTAGCATTGAAGCTGGGAGATCTGGTGCATCCGAGGACTCTCTCTTGGAGCACTCTCACACTCTCCCCGACTTCACACCTCGTATTAACTTGAGCATTGGAGACTCCGCCTCGAGTATCCATCCCGAGGCCTTTGACACTCTTTGTCTTGTAGTATCTTAGGCCACTAGGGACCTCTTCTCAACTAGCAGTCGTTGATTACCATAGTCTTTGGCTATCACAGTCTTCGAAAGTAGTACTTCGTCTCAGTTTTTTGCTATCATCTTTGGTCAATCTCTTCCGAAGCCTGAAGAATAAATTTACCTTGTTGCCCTCGGCCAAATCGCGCCGGCAACAATGTCTTTTGACATTTTGAAAATTTAGGTAAATTAACGGCAGGGATTAATTTAACACTTATACTTGCTCCAAAGTTCAGGGTAATAAAGTAATTTTCTTTTTTAAGAGTGAAAAATAATTATTAACGGATGTTCAATTTTTCATTCCGTTATGTCCCAGGCAACGTGGCAATGTTTCTCCAAAATATGTGTTATCTACATCGGTTCCGACTTCTCCTTTTTCTCCCATTCTCTCTTATTCTCTCTTCCTTTTCTTCTTCTTCCTTCTCTACTGTATTCTTCTTCTTCTTTCTCTGATTTCACGGCCGCCGTCGAACATCCAACCAGTCCGGCCACCACTCTTCCCTCCACATCTCTCTCTCCTCCTATTCTTCTTTTCTTCTTCTCGTTTTTCTTTTTCTCCTTATTTTTCCTCCTCTGCCCATCCTTCCTGCATTTCCGTCACCGTGAACACCGGCCGCCGCTCCCTCCACCCTTCTTCCTCTCCTCTCTACTAATCCTCTCGTCTCGAAGTCGAAAATCTCTAGTCTCTGGCTTTCCGCACTTTCCTAAGACAGTCGAACCCTAAAATCTCTACCGACTGTCATTCGGTCGCCGTTCCACCATCGTTGCCGCACCACCATCGCCGAAGCCAACCATTAGTTTCATTCTTTACAATTAGAGCAACTGAAGAACCCCAACCCCCACTGTCGCGTGCATCGACTCCCAACAGATTAACCTCTGCAGTTTCCAACCAGCTCGCCTCCCTGGTTCACATTCAAATCAAGTCGTCTCAGTCACTCTTACTTCAGTGAGTTTTCTTGATGTTGAAGTTATTTTGAATCTTTGATCCCGGAATCTGGATACTATAAGTCTTGCATTATTTTTTTCGAATTATTAGATTCTTTTCAGTGAGTTTTCTTAATATGATGTTTTTTCTCGATGCACATTGGTTATTCCCTAGTCTTCAGCATTGTTTGCTAGATTGTCAATAAGTAGGGCTGTTAGAGGCAAAAAGTATGGCCGGTTTGTTTGATCGTTTTTCTCAGATATTCATGGTCTGAATTGTTAGAATGAATTAGCATAATCGAGTTCAGTTCTCTCTGTAGAATTTATTAGCTCGCTTAGGTTATTAGGGCTTAATAGTATGTTTGAGTGTTTGACTTTGTTCTTTCTAATAGGTAGCGGTTGCAGAAAAAGCAATCATAAAAAGGGTTTAGTGAAGATTCTCATCTTCTTTGTTATCAAGTGGTTCTGGTTTTAGTGATGACTAAGGTTTTATATTGAATGTTCTCTTTACTTAATTGATTTATTAGTGTTCTCTTGTTTTTACTAAGATAGCTTTCTCATCTATTTATATTTGTTCTAAGTGTCTCCATGTGGACCCCACCTACTGAAACGGGAGAGGGGTGCCTGACCCCTTTCCTCTCCCATCCGATGTCTTTGGTTTGGAGTCACCATTGGACCAAATGAACCTCAAATTCAATATCTAGAGGGCCCATTACTTCCAATTTTATAAAATGATGGGTGGCGACTCCATATCAGTCCACATGAGCTGTTTTCCAATCCTCACATCTGGTTCATCAATGTTGGTCATGCAACAATTGAACCCTTTGGTCCTGGCAAACTGAAACAATTATGCACAAACTGGTGTGGAATGGGTACAGTCCTAACCTTTGGCATTTTTTGCACAAAGTGGATACCCTCAAACTGAAACTACCATTAAACAAGTAATGGCCCCTAAGTAAAGGAGAGGTCCTAAACTAAAAATAGAGACATATCAGTCCATCAGCCAACCACTCTTAACAATTAGGTTTTCTATAATCATATCTCTTAAGGAAAAAGGAGAAAGAATGGGTGAGACTATGGAAGGAAGAAATGACCCATTTTTTATTTGTAAAATTTTTTGACAGTGGTGAGACTATTTTTTTTGAATGAAGAATTATGTGGCAGCAAATTTCAAGTGAGAATGGTTATAAGTCATCAATCAAAATGAAAAAAAAAGTGAGAATGATTATCATGCTTTGATTCCCCTTTTCTCATCTGTGGTGTAATTCCTTGGCTCTGATTGTATTGCCAAATCTTCTTTCCCCTTTGCCTCTTATGTTTTAATTCAAGGATTGGAAAGCTTTCAGTTTAATTTCAAATCAGTTCGTATTTCCATTGGCAAGCTTTCAGTTTAATTTCAAATCAGTTGGTATTTTGTTTCTTCTACAATTAAATTTCAATTTATTATGACATTTCTGTGGTATATTGTGTAAATCCCTTTGTTTCTATAATAATTTGGAGTTAATGTTCTTTTGCAAATACTTTGAGGATGCATTTTGAAACTATTTAAGTATCTGTATCTGTATTTTGCATATTCAGGATAAGTGAGATTCTGCTCCTTCCTTTTGGGAGATGAAGAGAATGATCGCCCTTGGCTTTGAAGGTTCAGCTAACAAAATTGGTGTTGGTATTGTGACCCTTGATGGCGCCATCTTGTCAAACCCACGCCATACCTACATTACCCCTCCAGGTCATGGCTTCCTTCCTCGAGAGACAGCTCAACACCACCTCCAACACATTCTTCCACTCATCAAATCTGCACTAAAAACTGCCCAGATTACCCCTGATGAAATTGATTGCCTCTGCTACACGAAAGGCCCTGGGATGGGTGCTCCTCTTCAGGTTGCTGCTGTTGTCGTTCGAATCCTTTCCCAGCTCTGGAAGAAGCCAATTGTTGCTGTAAACCATTGTGTTGCACACATCGAGATGGGGAGGGTTGTAACAGGGGCCAATGATCCTGTGGTATTGTATGTTAGTGGAGGCAATACACAGGTCATTGCTTATAGTGAAGGACGTTATCGTATTTTTGGGGAGACCATTGACATTGCTGTTGGGAATTGTCTGGATAGATTTGCTAGGGTTTTAACCCTGTCCAATGATCCAAGTCCAGGATACAATATTGAGCAGGTACTAGAATAAATTGTTTCTTTCATTTTTAGGTGAAATTTAAGTTCTACTCATCTTACTGACTAATGAACTATGTAGATGTCATTATCATCATCTAAGCCTTATCCCAACTCTATGGGGTTGCCTACATGAATTCTGTTTTGCCATTCTGTTCTGTTTATTGTCCAGTGTTTTAAAAGCGCAAGGCGCAAAAAAAGTGCAAGGGCCAATTTGCGCGCCTTTTTATGAAAGGCGCAAAATTACAAAAAAAAGCTAAAAAATAAAAAAAAGTCAGAAAATTCCAAAAAATTAAAAAAATGCAAAAATGTTAAAAAAATATTAAACATAACGCTAATAAAAATATAAACTTAAATTTTAAAATAAATTATTTAAAAACCTATTATCTAAAATTAAAATACATAAACATAACATGTAAAGTGTATTCAAATGAAAATTTAAAAATAAAAGCAAACATATAAAGCATTTTCAAGCATGTAAAACCCACAATTTCTTTTTTTCCTTAATTGCATTGCTTCAAGTAGTTAATGTGATGTAAAACATATTGTATTCTTGATTTGATGAGTCGCCTTTGTAGCATGCCCCTCGAGGCAAGCCCGAACAAGTCTATGTTAGGGTCTGAAATTCTTATTTCTCACATAAAAATTAATGATTTTATAACTTTCATTGCCTTTTAAGGTGTTTTATTGCAATGAGGTGCACCTAGGACCTAGGCAAGGCGCATACCCCAAAATGCGCCTCGCCTGTGTGCCTATCACTGTTATTGCCATTAACTCTTTATAGAGGAATACTAAATGATAAAGGTCAAAGTATTCATCTTCCAGAATTCATTACATGCTATTAGATATTGGATGTGCATGAAAATACCAGACCAACTTCATCTTATAAAGTGATATTAAGTACTACCATGTCTATGGCAGCAAAGAACTGCAGTTGGGTAGGGCACCTTGGTGTTGCATACTTGCATTCTTCTTGCTTTGTACAGTACCACCAATTTTAATTAAGTTCACTTTGTTAAAACTTGTATAACTTTTGCTTTGGTTGATATGGTTTCATTTTCTGATATCAAAATAAAAGGTTGTTTTACACTTCTTTTTTTTAATGCAAAGTGTGATTTTGAGATAACCTTCAAAAGATGTACAAAGGCATACAGATTCTGTATGCTTATATACTTTCTATACTAAAGGGATCTGAAAAAAGATAATCATTATCTACAATTATCTGTTGCCAGTGATTGCAAACATGCCTATAAGATTTTGCCCAAAACACCACATCTTTTCCATCTTCCCAATGATACTTCAATTGGGTTCTGGCGATATATGAAAATTCTGCCATTATTCTCCTCCCATATGGACTAACAAATGATCATTGGAATCATCCTCCACAAGAACAATGCAAGATGTTACCCCTGTTGCTAAAACCCTTGGATGGGCAGGATACAAGCATGTCTAGGTCCTTAGTAATGGTCCATGATTTTCCAAATAAATTTAGAAAGTGCACCCAACTACTGTATGTATAGCTGTAATGTATTAACAAGTGTGGAACTGGTTCTTCATCCTGAACACAAAGGCAACTTCAATTCTCTAATACCATCCATTTGGATATGAGATGATCTATTGTGAGAATCCTTTCTAGGATTACAGTCCACATAACCATGATTTTCCAAATAAATTTAGAAAGTGCACCCAACTACGGTATGTATGCTGCAATGTATTAACAAGTGTGGAACTGGTTCTTCGTCCTGATTGCAAAGGCAACTTAAATTCTCTACTACTATCTATTTGGATATTAGATGATCTATTGTGAGAATCCTTTCTAGGATTGCGGTCCATAAAGAAAAGGTATTTTTGGCACCTTCATCCTCTGGATCCATTTCCACAATACTGTAGGCCCCCTTTAGTCAATCAGTTTGCTGTGAAAAGTGTTTACAGTAAAGCAGCCTGAATTCTCTGCAGACCACCATCTCTTATCTTGATCTGTTTGAATGTGAATGTTGTTAAGAGCTTCTAACAACATCAGGTCATGAAACTCCCAGTCCTTCCGAAATAATACACAATCCCCTCTGCATGGTTTGTAGGTGATAAGCTTTAAAAATTCATTCTCACTTGTACTGGTAGAAGCATTTAACAGAGCTAATATTTGCATACCAACAGTTATCACTAAACTGAATACTTCTATTTACAGTTTAATGGATAGGTTATAATTATTTCTATGCATTCCTGACATTTAGTAAAGCGTCCATTAATTACTTAGGAGATGAAAGAAACATCTGAAAGCTTCCATTAGTGGACTTACAGGATATTGGCAATATTTCCATCTTTTTGGTATTTGTTGATACGAGGAGTCCTTAAAGAATGGAAACATGCCAATAGAAATCAACATAGTGGGATCCTATCAGGCCATTTATTTCATGCTATATATTTGGACTACCATTACCCAATGTTTGTTCTCACTAGCTGGAGTTTTGGGAAAGGTGGATTAGATACAGACCCAATCTTGGCAGTTTGTTTCATGAATTGGCTTCTCTCAAACTCGAACCTTTTTCTTGCACTTGTTAACCATACCCAATCTTGGGTGGTTTGTTCTTTTGTTGTTAGAAATTTGCCTCCTTTCTGTCTCCTTGTTCTGCTCAGTTTAACTCAAGCACAAAGGTTTGCAAGTCCCCTTTACTGATAAAATTTGAAGATTATGTTCTTTACTTTCAGATTTTGCCTGGTTCTTGTTTCGTAACTTAAGTCACATTTCAGTTCAACTATGTAGGTTGCCTTCGAATAACCTTCTAGTTCTGGAATATGTTATGTCTTCCTTTCTGGTTGAACAATACCACAAACTTAACAATTGTATTTGGTGTTTCTTCTGGCATTAGAAAGTTTTACATTGCTGTTAATTTACTTCTGGAGCAGCTTGCAAAGAAAGGAGTTAATTTTGTAGAACTTCCTTATGTCGTTAAAGGAATGGATGTTTCTTTTAGTGGGATACTGAGCTACATGGAAGCCACTGCACCTGAGAAACTGAAGAACAACGAGTGCACTCCTGCAGATTTGTGCTACTCCTTGCAGGTAAGGTTACTTCAGATTTTTCCTCCTTTTGAATTAGATAGGTGTCTTACTAATATGCTATAGTAGTTGGCATTCTGCTGCATGAAAGTGTCATTTCAATAAACATTCTGCTATTTGCTTGTTTGCTATAGGAAACAGTATTTGCAATGCTTGTGGAGATAACTGAACGTGCCATGGCACACTGTGACAAGAAAGATGTTCTTATTGTTGGAGGTGTGGGATGCAATGAGCGGTTGCAAGAGATGATGAGAACAATGTGTTCTGAAAGGGGTGGGAATCTGTTTGCAACTGATGACAGGTACTGCATTGACAATGGGGCAATGATTGCATACACCGGTCTCCTTGCCTATGCGCATGGTGAGATGACCCCCCTAGAAGAATCTACATTCACTCAGAGGTTCCGAACTGATGATGTACAAGCAGTTTGGAGAGAGGATAAGAATTCTTCCAATATGAATGGTAAAGAGGAAGGTGAAATTCAGTGCCAGTAAGTCTTGAGGTATGACTTTTGTCATTTCGTTTTGTTTCAATTTTTGTTTTGAAATTGCTCCTTGTTTTTGAGAAGATGAAAGAGGGTTAGGTTATGAAGGAATTGCTATGCGGCTCCTATATTGCAATTCATTGTTTTCTTGGCATTTCTTTTCATATATGCACGTGCATACAGCATTGAATTGGCCTTTTCTGATGCTTTCTGCAAAAAGCATACTGAAAAGTGTTTTTCTGGGACAGTAAGTTCCCTGTTTCCCTACATAAGCCAAAATGAATTATATCTCGCAATCACCAGATGGTATTAAGGTTTTACTTGCTTTTATTCTTCAACGTGTAAAGTTTCTGCTAGAAGTAGGAAGAAGATCACCAAGATGGGTCCCTCTTTCCTTTTAACTCTTATTTTTTTGGCTTTGATAGGAGTACTCGTAATAGGACACCAGAATATCAATGCAAATGGAATCAGATGCAAAATATGCAGCTGGCTAGTGAGCTCAGTTGATTGGCCTTGTTTATTGTTCCATATGGGTCATTCTTAACCATATATCAATTAAAATTCTCAGGTTGTGCATCAAAGAAAACGAATTTAGTACATCATGTATAATTTGCTTTGTTCTGTCATTTGATAATTACTTTTATCTAGATAATATTTTTAGAATTTAAGTTGAGCAAGTATGTTTTAGTAGAATCTTGCAATAGAAATGTAGTTGTAATTGTAAAGCCGTAAAGGTGGGATTCCAAATCAGGCATGGAACCTCCCAAACTGCTCGTGGCTGGGGTTATATAATGGCAGCCTCTTCTTCCTTCTCTCCATTAAGTATTAACCATATATGAGATATGGTATTTGCATTTATCTTTTATGACTTGCATGGAATTAGGGCAAGTATCTGTTTTATATAAACATAACAACTGCCACTTAACTAGGCCTGTCAATTGGACTGGATTTGGTCCAATCCGATCCAGTCCAACATTAGTCCATACAAACTGGTTCCAATCCAGTCCAATTGAAATGCAAATAGACCGGATTGGACCCAATCCAGTCCAAACTAAATGATACTTTGAAAATTACATGAAAGCCCAGGAAATATAAAAATTGCAGAAATATATTATTAAAAAAGTCAGAAAATATAAAAATGTGCAGAAAAAAAACCTACATTAAAACTGTATCAAGAATTATACAGTTGTTGTATATGCAAGTATATTATACAGTTATGCAGTAATGTCTACTACTGAATTACAGAGAAATTGCAGATCTACTACTTAATTGAGTGCAGTAATGCCTTGTTTGATAAATTGCAGATTTACTATTGTTGAATTGGATCATTAAACACCATCAGTGTTAAATCACACTAATAAAAAATCAAAAATATTTGTCACCATCAAGTTGATCTTAAACATCCCTTTTCTTTCACAAAAAGAAGACCAGCCCATATCACCTTCAGCTTCACTTAAGTAGAACGTTCAGATTTTCTGCAATAACTAGCACCTGCAGCACATAAAACACTTTGATCAGTTCTAATAACAAATCCATAAGACACAAATTATCACCTTTTATGTCACCATATAACCTGCAATGGTCAGTTACTTTTTTTGAGCTCAATAGTTAAAACTCTGACAAATTAAAAAACTCATTTACAATTATTGTTTCTCTACAAGTTTCTGCTTCAATTTTTGGTTAGAAGAGAACAAGTCAGTGCTGAACCTAGGGGTGGCTGGAAGCCTGGAAGTTCATACTGGAAAGAGTACAAAGAGGCATGTCCCATGGATTGGAGATGTCAATCTAGTTATGTATACTTACAGTAAAGTGGGCTCTTTTAAGTCCTGTTCCAGTAGGAACGTGTATTTGTGATAGAGATAATTATTTTGATTAGGGTTTGTTTAAGAGAGAAGAGGAGAAAGAGAAAAGGAAGAAAAACAGAAAAAGAATGTTGTTTGTAACTCTCCCCCAGTTGTACTAATAAGGTTTCTGATTTCTAAATGAAGCAAAATTATAATGCAACACAAACACTTCCAATTAATATATGCCTTTACCCAATCAAGGTACCTCCCATCACTGCACAACCAGCCACAGAATAATCCTTACATTCAGGTAGTCTTATTGGATTGGATTGGATCGGTCCAATCCACTATCTTATTGGACTGTTCAACCTGGACCAGATTGGATTGGCCCAATCCACTATCTTATTGGACTGTTCAATCTGGACTCCATGACTGTTCAACATGTTCAACCTGGACCAGATTGGACTGGTCCAATCCATTGTCTTATTGTACTGTTCAACCTGGACCGGGTTGGACTACTCCAATCCATTGCCTTGTTGGACTGTTCAATCCATTGAGAGAGATTAAACTTAACAAATAAGTATGGTAATTGTGGAATAGTAATTCCATAGGACAATGAGATTGTTTACAAATAGGGATGTCAATGGATTGGATATTGGTCCATACTGATGGACCAAATCCATTAGGTTTGGACTGATCCAATTCAACATTATCTTATTGGACCATCCAACCCATCCAAATTGGTTTTGATTCGGATAATGTCCAACCAAAACCATAAAAACACATTAGCCTCAACATCTCTTTATTGTCATAAAACTAGAGCTGCAGTTAAGCACTTAAGCCTACTAAACTAGAGCTGATTTTGTTTTTATCAACAGGAACGAGATTAGTTATAAATTGCAGATTATGTAAGCTTTTTAGAATTTTTCAATGTCCCCCCTGCCTTGGTTGACCCCAGCATAAACTTCCCCTTGAAATATCTAACCTTCTAAGGAGTCAGCAGTGCTAATTGCTGACCTGTGCACCACCTGAATAAGAAACTCAAATTGGATCCCAATGTTCTTGCATGTCTTACTAAAAACTGCAAGGTCCATGGTACTTTCCCAATTTTCAAACAGTTTACCACCAGTTTTCAATCTCCCTCTACTTGCATCTCTGCCCAGCCAGATATTTATGTAAATATTAGCTATTCCAGTGTTGTAAGTTGTAATCAAGCATGAGATCAGTAAAGCTCATGGAGTATCAGGTGATCAATTGAACATTTTTTGATCATCTGAGACTAATACTCAATGTAATCAAGCATAAGATCATTAGCCAGATTCCTATTATTAGTGACAAAAGTACTCTGGTTGAATCCATGATTACCTAATTTCCAGAGTTGACAACCTGAGCCAGACCCTATTCTTATCTGTCTAGGATGTAGACGAGGTACCTGTAAATGAGAGAAGGGTGTGGGTTTGATGGTGGGAATCCCACCGTGGGATTGGTGACTGCTACTTACAGTCCTGTAAAATTTATGCACTCTGTTAAATTAACTTGATTTACACACTCCACCTTGCAATCGGAATATATTTACTGAATTACTTTTCATCGTTCAGGAAATTCTAAGAAAATGTCTAATTTATGTCTTATTCTAGAATTAAAAAGCAGAGGAGTAAATGTGTTTGGAAGATCCTATCTTGATGAAAATATCCCATTCTGATGTTGGCATTGAAAATTATATGAACAGAGCAATTCTACAGGATACATTTTCTTTTATGAACAGAGCAACTCTACAGTATATAAAATAGAGCATTCAAAAACTAGATTTGGTTCCATTGAAACCTGTTAAGTTTTCCACTTTCCCCAGTTTAGGAACAAAAGCTGAAACGAAAACCAAAAACAAACAAAAACTACAGTGCTTGGAATGATAGAGAAGAGAAAATACCTGAACGAGTGAGGAGTCTACCGTTGGATAGAGAGAGAGGCAAGATAGATAATTGCAGGAGAGATCGGGGAGTGACGCTGGTCGTCGGATAACAATAGAATGATGGAACAATGACCACCGTTGCTATTCGCAAGAGTGAGGGAAAGAGCGAGAGAAAATAGCTAAATATAAATCATCTTCGGAGAGAGAAGAATGCCACCGGGATTTCCGCTGGACAGAAACTTTCTCGGTTTTATGAACAGAACAACTCTCGCCGGAGGGAGCGGTGGAGGTGTAGAGTCCTAGGTCTTCGAACAAAATATTTGAAGAGCTCCAAACAAAAGGGAACTGGACCTTTCGATTCAGCGGTTTGGTCTAAATTCGGTCTGCTTTATATATGGACCACTTAAATTTGGATTGGTCTGAGTCTATGCAATTATTTGGACCATCCAATCCGTTGATAACACTTTCGGATTGGATGGGGTCCAACCCGAAACTGGCCAATTGACACCCCTACACTTAACAATTGCCTTTGCAACTGCCACTTAACCTTATCTGCATTGTCGCATTTAACAACTACCATTGCACGGATATACTGTGTTGATAAAACTTCAATAATTTTCTTGGTAAATATGGAAGTTCAACCTTAACCTTGGCACAAATGGAAACCTGAATTTCTCATGACCTTATGTAGTAATAAAAATTTATGCCTAAGTTTACAGAATTGGGATCAAGGATTAAAGTATTGGTATTGGGTTTCGTATCGGATAATTTGGATATGGATACACTTGGGAAATGTATGGATACGAATGAAAAATATGAAAATACTTGGATACGCTAAGGAAATGCATATAAATCCAATAATTATATTAATAACTTCAAGTTTAATGTCAAAATAATGTATAAATACATAAGAATTGTATATTTTAATGGTATATTTGAAGAAATATATTATTATTGATATAATGGGATGCATAGATATTATACAATTTTATTGATAATGCATCAATTTTTATTTTTATTAAAATCCAAGGCACAAAAAGTATGCAACCATTATATTTGAATTATTATATCAATTCTTTTTATTTTACTATTTCAATTTTTAACATCAACAAAAAACCAACTAAAAATTAATTTGCAAATGTTTAGTAAATAATATTTTCACTTTTGTAAACTATAAATATATTTATATAAAATGTAAATGAAATTTTGAAGATGTATATCATATGAAAAATCATAAATTTTAATTACAAAAATAATTATTTATTATTAATATTTTTATTTTTATGAAAATTTTAAAATAAAAAATTAGTTTTTATTTAAATGTAGATTAGTGGATTTGACAGATTCAGTGTATATTATATTCTCAAATATTTTGTAAACAATATTTTATCTTTGTAATAATAAATACATTCTTATTTAATGCAATTGAAATATTAATTAATAATTTATAAAATGATTATTATAATTTATCAAGTCTACATAAATAATTTTAAGTATTAAAATAATTACTTTATTAATAATATTTTTATTTGTATAAATATGTTGAAATTAAAAATCATTTATATATATGTGGATTTGATAAATTATTTATTTTATTGGTTTATAAAATAATATTTTGAATATTATTCTTGTTAATTTGTACATGGAGTTATTGAATATATTATTTGTTTAGATTAAATGTAATAAAAGATAATTTATTTCATTTATTATTATGAAGTGAAAGGCGGCTTGATGGTTAACACACTTGTGCACTTGGATGTTGTGCGACTCGGGTTTTGGGGATTGAATCACGTTAAAAGCGTTTTTTCTCGTGAAGGCTATGAAACACTTGTGCAATATGCGGGTTCGATACGTTTCTATATCGGTGTGTATCAACCGACACGCTGCGATACTTATACGGGGTGTATCGTGTTGATTTTTTAATCCTTGGTTGGGATAAGGCTTAGGTGATTGATGTGATGATGATGATGCATAAATGTATACTGTTCATGTAACCACACCTACTGCTTATGAAAATCGGCACACCATGATCACGTTATAGGGGTGTTTGTTCAGTTGGTTTAATTACAAAACTTAACTGTCACTTTGGTTTATCCTTTATCATGGACCAAACTGAATTGACTTAAGCTGTTAAGCAATTGAACTGAACTGAACCAAACCCTTTTCAAATTGATCCGTTTGGTTCTTAAATCGGTTTAGGCCAATGTTGGCCAGGTTGTAAAGGTTCCTTCGTGTAGATGTAATTTGTAAAGGCTCGATAAAGTCAGCTTACAACAGTATCTGTTTGGCATTGTTGTCGTTGCTTCAGAAAATGGCATTACATCAGTGCCACGTTGGAAAAAAATGGTGCTCCAAAAAACAGGCGTTTGTTTGGAACTGCTTTTCCATGAAAAATGGTGCTCTAAGTTATGCTTTTGAAATTAGGAAGGCATGGCTTTGAGCAACGCCGAATTTGACATTTTCTAGAGCTGCAGCTTGTTGATGCCAACAGAAATATGAGGTGTCACTGGATAATGAGTACCAGTGCTGAAAACGTTTCCTGATGCATTGGTATCAAATAGAAAAAGTTACTGTTGCTTTAGGAAACATACTACCTGGCAGCAATGGTTTCAAATAATAATAAAAAAAAAGACCGTTTTCTAAAAAAACAATGCTTCTAATCTACATATCAGCAGCACTGTTTTTTCATATTTGCAGCATTGATGGACATATACTACACAAATACATTTAAGCTTGGTTTATATAAGATCAAAAGAAAATGCGAAAAGAAATCAGAGGAAACAAAGAGATGTCTGTTTGACAGATTGCCTCTAAAATCAACGCATTAAAACCCAGGAATACAAGGATGCTAATGTGTTGGTTGCACTGCATTGAAGCCTTGATATTTTGAACCCCTTTAATTAACTTGGAGGCATAAGGGTATCTTAATTGATAGCATTCGATACTCCATGAACTAGATAAGAGTAGCATATTGAAAACTGAGCAACAGAAGTGAAATTATTTAAATATTGGGCGGTTAACAAATATTCAACCCCTAATCATTAAAATGATTAACAACACAAGCAAAAATTAAATTTTGTTGTAGAACTAATTACATACATTCATCTTCCTCTCATTGTTTCAATGGTATAGATCTAACCTTCTGCATTATCAAACTCTAGTGGAACAAGCTGGAATGGAAGAAATGAAACCCTAATTCCACTATTTCAGAACTTACCAATGATTTTTATATGAACCAAAAAACTTCACATCGAAAGTCAAAGTTTATCACATACCATTTATTGCTATTTCTACCTATCATTTCCTTCCACCAAGGTTTTAAAAACCGACTCAGAATCGGAATCGTTTTGACCACCGGTTTCTGAGTTGATGATTTGGCCGTTTGCTTCGAACGGATGCTCCATTTAAAAAAAAAAATAAAAACAATTAAAATTAAAAAATGGCCAAAATTATTGAATGGATTGATGGTTTGACCGCCCAGATTAGCGGGTTGTGGATTAATTCAACAGTTTTTTTATTAAAGATGGAATTTGGGATAAAACAGAACCGGTTGCTTGAATGGTTTCTAGGTCGAATGGTTTGACCGTCTGAATCAATAACGATTTGAAAACGTTGCCATTCACCATTTGATCTATCACTAACTTCATAGGCTATAGAGACGACACAAAATTTCGGGATGGTAACAGCTTTACCGTAGTCATCTTGGACTCTTAATGATTTATAGTTAACAATCGTCTATGCCTTTGCTTTCTTAAACTCTGATTCACTCTCCATATTAGGCTGTTAGCCACTTCAGCGACAGGTAGTGTGCATGGCCAGCGAATTCTCACTCTATATCAGGCTTAGCCGCTCAAGGATTTAGGGTTATAGATATGAGATAAAAAGTGATAAAAAAGAGGGGAACGGATAAGAAAGAGGGACTTGAGGATTTCAAATAATCCTAACACTACTTGTTCCCTTAATACCTTATGATGTATTGAGTTTCTCGATTTTGAATACCTTAAGTTGATTCAGTTTTTGATTCGTAGTATCGATACAATATGATTAATCACTTGAGAATGAATGCAATGGTATTCACTAAAATGGTTTTAGAATAAGAAACCCTAATCGGCTTAGGCTATTTGCAGGAGCTCTTAGATACATATTCAAGACTAATCAACCTATGCTAAAGACCGATTAAACGTTCAAGCATTCATAGATTGATTATCAAAGATAAATGTTCAGTTGAGTTCATGAAACCTCATTCAAACCTGAACCAGATTGCACCTTTATTGTTGGAGAAGTGAGAAATAGTGAAGAAGAAAATGGAGACACCTCGACTTATATACGTTCAACTCTTCCCAAGCCTATAAGCTGTCCCCAAGGTCATCATCAAGAATTTCCTCCATTAACCAGTTGGACTTAACAGTGCCAACAAAATCATATACATCACACCAAATAGTTGTTGAGGGTCGTATCCAAATCCTTATACTTTTCTTTTGGCTCCAAGGGTTACACAATGGAGAGTAGCCCATCCCCCAACCTAGGTGCAGGCGAGATTCAATCCCAAGTTTCCACTACAACCAGCAGGAGATCTTACCAACGAGCCGGTTGGCATCTTGTTCCAGATCCTTATATTAAACTTTTGCCTTAATTCCCACCTAGAAGATTCGATACTTCACCTCCACCTTCCCTTCTAGAAGATTTGACGCATGAAGCGCACCTCTACTTTCTCTCCTAGAAGACTTGATGCACCATTGATAGCCTTCATAGGTCCTATCTAAACCCTCTACACAGATGGTCTTCATAGGTTCTATATAAAGCTTTCTCACAACCAACAAGAACACCCCATGTTCTTGTTATTCCCCTAAACAATTCTCTTGACACATTACATCCCTTGAGACATCTCTCCTTAAACAACAAAGCACACATACAACTTAAACTATTCAAGCTCAAAGTGGAGTAAAGCTAATTAACGTATTCTCAGTGGGGATGTCTATACTAGTTTTGGGATGAGTCTAGTTGAGAATATATCAAGTTATGATATGACCATTTCGAATTTCCTCCTCTCTTTTTTTACCAGTTTCACTTTGTTTTTTTGGCTCTTTGCATAATCCCCCATCCCAATTTCATTTTTGGAAGTCAAAGCCTTGTATACCAACGAGCTCTAGTGTTCAAGAGAAAAAGTCCCTTTCTCTCTAACATTCCATTTTCTTGAAATACACGCCCTTGCCAATTCGAGTTTAGTCTAGATAAGAATATATAAAAGGTTTTGCTTATCTAGACTTATGCTTATAAAGTTCTATATAACCATTTTTTTTACAGGAATAGCACGTAGCTTGCATTTGTGGGATTTCATACTTTACCATTTGTGAGATCATTACTTTGTCTCAGCAAAAGTTAATACCACTTTTGCCTATAAAACAAAAATCTTTATCTACTTTTCAAATTTGTCATTAATGAGAGATAAACTTGTCTCCCCTAGACAATTTTTTTTTTCCTTATTGCATGTAAGACAAAATATGCTTCTTTTTGGACTTTCACGAATGTGGTAAACTAGCTATTTTCTTTAAACGTGAAATGCAATCTTGCCTTTTTTTCCCAAGTAGAAGTTTCTTCTCTTACAGGAAAAGGCCCTTCTCAAACGAATAAAGCAATTAATGACCATTTGAATGGTGGAAATCAAATTCAAAGATCATATGGATGTTGGATATGTATAGCTTAGGTACAACCGTACAAGAGGCATCCCTACATCTCTATGTGCCATCTCTTGCATTTGATAGATTTTCCAATCATTAGATTCATTGGCCAAGTTGCAGGAGCTATCTCATGTCTCATGACCAATCAGGAGATGTCCCTTAGGCTGTGTTTGGTTTGAAGGAAAAAGTACAGAAACCTTTACAAACCTTGTATAGGTTTCTCTACCTTTCCCTACCTTTTCCTTCAAACCAAAGATAGCTTTAGGGTGAAATTGACCTGAACCAATTTTAATCACTTAACCACGCTGATGCTATAAAGCCAAGTTTTAATCACTCCCCATGTTTTTGCTTTATGAGGCCTCTCAAAGATTTCAGCTTTAATGATCTCACTCTTAGAACTAATATTGATGTGACTCACGTTTGTGCATTAGACTCATAATTGAGTTAGTGAAAACTAGTTTAAAATAATATTACGATCTTCGAAATATTAAAAAATAATGTCAAGTTAATAAGTACAAATTATTCTTAATATTTATTATCAAGGGAATTATTTCAAGAGGATGTGCACATAAAGTATAAATTATAACTCCCCAAAACATATGATCAAATTAGAAATTACAGATAAGTAGACAAAAATCACTTTACTAATCTTCGAAGAGGAAAGGAAGTCTAGTTAAAAGTCAATTCCTGCCTTTTGGTTTTTAGAATCCTTAAATAGCCATGAGAGCTCGTTTCTAAGTGAAAAGAGGTAACAATGAACAAACACCATAAAGAAAAGTGCCAAGGGGAATGGAGAGTGAAATAGATTCTAGAGTATAGATTGCTGGCACTGAAGTTGTTAATGTTTTGAAAAGCAAAATCACACACATTGGGCGACAATAATTATGGACAATATGTAGGCAAATACATATAGGTAATTGAAGATACAGGTTGACAAGATTCCCCCATAGAACTTTAAATATAACGGAACCCATAAGAACCAGAATAATTACAACTAAAATATGCACTCAAAGTAGTTAAGTTACAACTTTACATGATATTGAAGTAGTGCAGTTACATGGTTCCAGGAACTAGAGGGCAGGCATGGCTTGACTGTCCCAAAGACCAGACCATCCAAGATATACATTGCCTTTTGGCTACCCGGAATATCTATAGTTCTCACTTTTCAGATTCAATCTCTTTTACACTGTCAACTATGTGCTGGATTTTCTTTGACAGGTTTTGGGTGTGCTCCTCTATGTGCTTGAAAATCAGCTCGAGATGTCTTTTGTATGCTGCAGATCGTCGTCGCTCAAGGAGTAACTGCTGGGATAGATCTCGAATCCTTTCATGTTCATTCTATAGAGTAAAAGGAAGAAAAATCATGAAAGGAAAAACAAAACAAAAAAAAAAGTAAAGCATAAAAATACAAGTGTCAAAGAACTGTAGCTGTACAAATGAAGTTCCTATGATTCTAGTTCGAAACATGGAAGGTTGGCCTCAAGATTCCTAGCAGAATATATGCTAGAGAAACACATTAATTTAAAGGGCAATTACTAGTGTTTGTCCCAGATATCCAGGGTCATGAATGGGGTGGAGTGATACAGACCTAACCTTTGGCATTTTTTACACAAAAAGCCACTCAGACTAAAACATCTCTTCTAATGTTTTATCAGCCTGAGATTTTACCATTGCACCAAGCAATAGATAAGCACAATTCTATAATAAATTTATTGTACTGCCTCAAGGGCATGTTCATCTTTTCCTATTTGTAATTTTGTACATAGTGGACAACATGTGTAGTGGAATTCCTTATCATAATCAACAAAAGTATAATTTTTGTTTCCCGCAATACGTTAGAATTTATCTTTAGCTCACTATTATCTTATCTCATCAGTCTATGGTCCCCATGACTCAGATGAGACTTTTTGTGGTGGAGGAGCT
This sequence comes from Nelumbo nucifera, assembly GCF_000365185.1. Next base: position 1,117,446 of record NW_010729125.1, read on the forward strand.
TGATTATATCGGATGGAGATGGAGTTCCCCCTTGATCGTTGGTGGGAACATTAATGTTAGCAGAATGCTGAATGAGAAGACAAAATATCTTTTTAGATGACTGGATTTTTCTGATTATATTCACGAGAATGAAGTAATTGAACCTATTCTAAGAGTTGTTACACATGGTCAAATTGGTTAGATTCTTTTTCTCCCTAGATGGAAGTGAACATTTCCACGATGGAAGTTAGCATTTCCAAAATTTATAGGGAGCTCTGATATATCAACTTTTTGACCACTGTTCAATTATTCTTAGATTGAACTGTCATTAATCAGTTTACTTATCAATACCACCATTCTTGGACTCCCCCAGGCCATTTGAATTTGAAAACATGTCACATGGCATGGAAAAGGAATTTGGAGACAGAAAGGCTCTTAAATCTTTTGATGGGGGCAAATCTCCAGGCCCTCATGGCTTTAATATGAGATTCCTCATAGATGGTTAGTCTTCTTTAAGGAAGATATCCTCAAGGGATTTGCTAACTTCTGTGAAAAGAAGAGGTGGAATCTGGCATCTGGTTCTACTTTAATTCCTAAAAATAGACCGGGGAGGGGGTGTGAAGTCAAAGCTCTATTCAATAAGCTTGATTAGTAATGTTCACAAATAAAGTGTGAAGAACCCAAAGCATGCCAATCTGTCAAAGTCGGGGACGGGGAGTGAAGTCAAAGTTCTATAATTAAGGGCATAATTGTGAAGAACCCAAAACATACCAACCTGTCACCAGTGATGTTACAATTATGGAGAAGAAAAGAAAAAAAACTGTATGTAGTTAAGTTTCTTTCAGGAATCAAACCTGAGTACGAATCAATGAGAACTCAAATTTTGGGCAGTCCAGAGTTACCTGACTTGGAGGATGTATTTTTCTAGACCTCAGAGGGCCAAGCTGTCTGAAATCCACCCAATCATCTGATTGAGCAAGACTGGTTGTATCCAAAGAATCAACCTTAGTCACATAATTTTTGTCATTCTAGCATGGGCTATCCAACATTCTTAATTTGTAGCATGCCAAATACAACCTTAGCAGCTAAGACATTTCAATCTAGGGGCATACCAAAAAGGACATGAATTGAAATAGTAAAAAATTATTTAAGGGCTCATGATTTAACAACGGCCATGGCACTGAATTTAATGAAATGGTGAAACATGATTCGTGGAGCCAATGCCATATTGTTGGGACAAGGCTTATATGATGACAATGATAATGATGCATCTTCACATCCATGCACAAAACATCTTATATAGATAAAAAATTCCCAAGCATTCTAATGACTGCTATAAAGCTTCTAGAAAGAAAGATTACAGGATATCATTTTATTCTTCAAGCCAAAATTGACATAAAAGAAAGACTTCAAGTTCAGCTTGACAGTAGGAGAGCAAAATAACTAAAACACGGTCAACCAATTGGTCCCTAGAAGCTCATGCAATTTCTCCTTACGAGCTTTCCTGAGGTAAAAAGGAAAAAAATGAAGTTCTGTGTTTTGTGCCCATGGATCGAATATCATCAAAAACACCAATTTAAAACTGTAATTATCTTTCGTGCTGCTGGAGCCATTGACTCATAATTGTCAACTTTATACAATTTACCACACAATTCACTATTCAAATCATGAATCTAAAGGGTTTCAATTTGAATTTTACATATAATCCTCTTTTGGAAATAATTTATAATTATTTTTAAATCTTATGATTCAATTCATGTAAGTTGAATTAATACAATACAATTAGGATGTGATTCTCCACTTTTTTTTTTGAAGAAGAACTAAGGCATTGTATTAAAAACAGAAAGAAGGATATAAGTATAACATCCCATGCCATTGGAAATATCCAAATAAAAGAAACGAAGATGCTGATCACAAAAAGAGAAAGTGTGTATTAAAAAAAAAAAAGATGTGTAAGGCACTTCCTGAAATGGTTTTTGAATTGATAGCCAGGAACATAGGGTTCCTTATAAATGTCCAAGCACAGCATCGTCTGAGCTTGCCTTGTTTTCAAATAAACGGGAAATTCTTTCATTCCAAATGATCCAAATTATTGCAGAAGGGAAAATTTTCCAAAAAAGCTTACCTCTGCTACTGAGACCACTAATGAACCAGCTTCTGAAGAGAGACTCAACAGATTGAGTACACAAACTTAGCCCCAAAATTTGATGGATGGAAGTCCAGATATTATAATTGAAGTTGCAATGAGAAGGATGTGGTCCACAAATTCCAAAGTTTCATTATAAAATAAGCATGATATGCTGACTAAGTTCATCCCTCGTCTGGTAAGATTTTCTCTGGTTAGACATCTTCCTAAAGCTGCATATCATGTAAGAAAAGCCACATTTTAAGGAACACAAGGTACCCAAATTCTTGCACTAGGGAAGCAGTCAACCAATGAGGAGCATAATTCTCTGTATAAGGATTTCACAGAGAATAAACCTGATTGTTATAAGCCCAGACCCTGGTATCAGCATGGTTGGGAGATGGGATCACTTGCTGAATCTTCCATAGATGAAGTGGATTTCCCAATTATTTAAGTTTCTCCTAAACTTGGGGCACCAAGTTATGGAGTTGTTACGAGTTTCATAATGTTCCACCACTAATGCATCCATATTATGAGCAGATGAGTATATATCAGGGAAAGAATCTTTCAAAGGAATGTTATTACACTACAAATCTGTCCAGAATTTAATTATGTCACCTTTACCAACCTTGTATTTGATTCATTTTAGGAGCACTGTTGTCACCTTCACAATATTCTTCCATAGAGCTCAACTACAAGGAAAAGGGGATTCACCCGGATCCCAGCCCATGTTTATAGTGTCATATTTGCCAATAATAACCTGTCTCCACAGGCTGTTTGGCTCTAGATTGAATCTCCAAAGCCATTTTTCCAGGAGGACTGGTACTCCACTTTATAATTTATTATCTTGTTCTTTTTTTTTTTGTTTTCTAGATAAATATACTGTATATGTATAAGCATTCAATGCTTAAGTATATGAAAAAAAGGTTTTGTTTTTACATCTTGTTCTTTTTTTTTGCAAGGGGGCTTTTATTATAAAACCCTTACTAGACCTATTTAGAAACCTTATTAAGTTATCTAAGACCTTCTACTTATTATTGCATGAAAGAACTGAAAAGTGAAGCACATTTAGCTGTTTTTCATCAGGTTTTAAAAAGGAAAAAGAAAAAGAGAAAAGAAAACAAGAATTCACCTAAATCCTCTAATAATGCAAGAGTTCTAAGTTCATTCCAAAAATTTTCAGATAGGAATCAATTTTGCCTCCAGTATATACTAGGAACGTAATGATTTTAAGTCTAGAGTGCAGATAGCAGTGAAGATGAAATATGGGTTACAACTTTCCACGAATAACAGACTCTGTTGCATGTGTTGGGATGCACATGCTAGTAGGTGTATGGAATGAGGAATGAAAGAGAGTCCCACATTGGAAAGACACAAGAAGTGCAAAAGACTTATATACAAGAGTGGCCCATAACTCAGTAGCTTATGCTTTTGGGTTGTAAGTGGTGCCCATCTCTTGTGTACAAGTCTTCTGCGCGTGTACGTGTATGAAGCCCCCGGTTTTGGCAACTCCTCATGGTTCGTGACCCCCCTCGAGCCCCAACAAATGGTATCGGAGCAAGGTTATTAAATCTGTTAAGTACTTACGATGGCGAAGATGTCAACTATAAAGTTTGAGGTGGAGAAATTTGAGGGCAAGATGAATTTTGGGTTGTGGCAAAAGAGGGTGAAGGCAGTTCTGGTACAACAAGGTCTTCACAAGGCTCTTCTCGGAAAGGAAAAGGCAGAGACGATGACAAGTGATGAGTGGGCTGAGTTAGATCTGAAGGCATTGAGCATGATTCAGTTATACTTAGCAGATGAAGTGATGTACAACGTACTCATGAGGAAACCACCATTGGCTTGTGGACAAAGTTGGAGAAATTGTATATGACAAAATCTTTCACCAATAAGTTGTACCTGAAGAGGCAATTATACAGTTTGCGTATGGCCGATGGAACCAATTTATTGGATCATTTGAATACATTCAATCGGTTGATTGCACAACTTCTCAATGTAGATGTGAAGATTGATGAAGAAGATAAGGCGATTCTTCTCCTCTCATCTCTCCTAGAATCGTATGACCATTTGGTGATGACCATCTTGTATGGAAAGGATATGTTGGTGATGGATGAGGTCACAAGTACTTTGCTGTCAAACGAGATGCGGCGAAAGCCTACCTTTAGTGATAGTGAAAGTTTGATTGCAAAGGATTCGGGTTATGAACGGGGCAGATCTAAAGAGAGGGGAAATAAGAAGAATAGAGGCAGATCAAAGTCCAAATTGAAGAAAACACAATGCAAGTGGTGCAAGAAAGATGGTCACTGGCTAAAGGATTGCAAGAAATTTGCAGAGGCTCAAAAAAAGAAAGGAAAAGTTGTAGATGAGGCAAGTGTTGCTTCCGATACAGAGAATGATGGAAATCTTCTTATGGTCTCCTCAGGTATGGATCCCTTGGATACTTGGATACTTGATTCTGGATGTTCTTATCATATGCCTCCTTATAGAGATTGGTTTTCTACATATGAGTCACATGTTGGCAGCACAGTTCTTATGGGAAATAATGCCAAGTGTAAAATTGTTGGGATTGGGACAATTAAAATCAAGATGTTTGATGGGATTGTTAGAACATTAACAAATGTTAGACATGTCCCAGATCTTAAGAAAAGTTTAGTCTTACTTAGTGCTTTAGATGATCTTGGGTGTACATATAGTGGGGCTGATAGAGTCATAAAAGTTAAAAGGGGTGCCATGGTTGTCATGAAAGGAGAGAAAAAAGGATCATTATATAGGTTAATTGGAAAACTATCATTGGGGATGCAACTGTCACATCCACTTTAGATGATGATTCTAGTCAATTATGGCATTTGAGATTGGCACACATTAGCGAGAGAGGCATGATAGAACTGCACAAAAATAAATTAAATGATGATGTTAAATCTTGCAAGTTAGATTTATGCAAATATTGCATTTTTGGAAAGCAATGTAGAGTCAGTTTTATAGCAACTACTAAAAGAAGCAAGGAGATTCTTGAGTATGTACATGCAGATACATGGGGTTCATTGCCAGTGACTTCTAGTGGTGGAGCACAATATTTGTTAGCTTTGTTGATGATTATTCCAAAAAGGTTTGGGTGTACTTCATGAAGCATAAATCTGAAGCTTTTGAGAAGTTCAAGATTTGGAAGGCAAAAGTGGAGAAACAAACTGAAAAGCAGATAAAATACCTATGGACAGATAATGGTGGAGAGTTTACCTCTATAGAGTTTCAAAAATTTTGTGCAGCAAAAGGGATTACTCAACAACTTACTACTCCAGGCACACCACAGCAAAGCGGGGTAGTAGAAAGAATGAACAGGACACTACTTGAAAAGGCAAGGTGCATGAGAATCTTTGCAGATTTACCAAAGTAGTTTTGGGTTGAGGTAGTTAATATGGCCTGTTATGTGGCAAACAGATCACCTTCCAAAGCATTGGGACTCAAGACAGCAAAAGAGGTATGGACTGGTAATTCTGTTGATTACTCAAATTTGAGAATTTTTAAATGCCCTTGTTATGTCCTGTTGCAGGATAGAAAGAGGACAAAGCTTGATGCTAAGTCAAAACCTTGCATTTTTCTGGGATACAATGAAGGGGTGAAAGGATTCAGACTTTGGAATCCTAACACCAAGAAGGTTGAGATAAGTAGAGATGCTATATTCGATGAAGCTTCTATGTTGAAGAAAAATCAGCAACAAATCCGAGATGGTGAGAAGAGCAGTACCTTAATTCAAGTGGAGCTAAGTAGGAAGAGAAAATGGGTAGTGAACCAATCGCTACACAGATTCTTCTCATCAAAGCCAAGAAGTTGCACAATCCCAAGAGGAACCACCATATTCCATTGCTACAAGCAGGGCTAAAATGAACATCAAGAGACCAGTAAGATTTGATGATACAGTTGCATATGTATTAACAGCTAATTGTGATGATCCAATGACTTACAAGGAGACAATGAAAGATAAGGACAGCTCACTATGGATGGGTGCTATGAAAGAGGAGATGTCTTCTCTTTGGAAGAATGAAATTTGGAAGTTAATAGAATTGCCTAAGGGTAAGAAGGCTATTGGGTGCAAGTGGGTGTACAGAAAGAAAGAGGCTTCATCTGCAAGCGAACCACTTAGGTACAATACAAGGTTAGTAGCAAAGGGTATGCACAAAAGGAAGGAGTGGATTTCAATGATATTTTTTCTCCTATAGTGAAACACTGTTCCATTAGAATCATGTTGGCAATGGTAGCTATGTGGGATATGGAGTTGGAGCAGCTTAATGTGAAGACAACTTTCCTCCACGAGAGCTTAGAAGAGGAAATTTACATGGTGCGTCCTGATGGGTTTGTCGAGAAAGGCAAAGAACAACTGGTATGCAAGTTGAATAGGTTGCTCTATGGCCTTAAGCAAGCATCGAGGCAATGGTACAAGCGCTTTGACACTTTTATGACTTCACATAGCTACATTAGAAGTACGACAATTGTGTTTATTTCCGTTTCCTTCATGATGACTCCATTATACTATTGATGCTTTATGTTGATGACATGCTTTATTGCTTGTAAGAGTTTGCATGAGATTGCTAAGTTAAAATAGGAATTGAGGATGGAATTTAAGATGAAAGATTTAGGAGCAAAGAAAATCTTGGGTATGGAAATTCAAAGAGAGACGCAACGGGAAGTTGTGGTTGACCCAAAAAGGGTATATTGAGAAGGTATTGACCAAATTCAATATAAAGGAGGCTAAGGCAGTGAGCACACCACTAGTTCAACACTTCAAACTATCTCTTCAACATTGTCCAAAGACGGAGGAAGAACGTGAGGAGATGATACATATACCATATGCCAGTGCAGTTTGATGTCTTATGTATGCTACGGTATGCACCAGACCGGACTTATCTCAAGCAATTAGTGTTGTGAGCAAATTTATGGCTAATTCGGGGAAGGAGCATTGGAATGCTGTAAAGTAGATTATGCGCTACTTGAACGGTACCCAAGATATAGGTTTACTATTTCAAAATGGTTTGAAAGGAGACAAAGTGGTTGGGTATGTAGATTCAGATTTTGCGGGTGACCTTGACAAAAGAAAATCTACTACGGGATATATTTTCGTTCTTGGTCAAGGCCCTATTAGTTGGAGATCAACATTACAAGATATGGTGGCTCTATCTACTACAGAAGCAGAGTACATGGCAACAGTAGAGGCAGCCAAGGAAGTTGTATGGTTGAGAGGACTGGTTCAAGATCTTGGAATTGATCAGAAGAACATTTATGCTCACTGTGACAGTCAGAGTGCTATATGTCTTGCAAAGGATCCAGTATACCACTCAAGGACTAAGCACATAGATGTGCAGTATCACAGGCCCAGAGATTTTGTAGCAAATGGAGTGACATTTAGTTGGAGAAGATTTTTTCCCAAATGAACATAGCAGACATGATGACCAAGCCATTGCTAAGGGAGAGGTTCAGGCATTGCCTGAATCTTTCAAACATACAACAATGCTAAGTTGTGAAGGCCCCAGGAAGAGGGGGTATTCTAGATAGAGAAATGGAGCAGGGTGAAGAAGAGAGTTGAAGAATTTTTTTTCTTTTTGAGTCAAGGTGGAGAATGTTGGAATTGACTCAAAAATAAAGTTAGTTACAGAAAGTGGCTATTAGTGCATGGTAACCATAAAGTTAGTTACAGAAAGTGGCTATTAGTGCATAATAACCACAAAGCCAGTTATAAAAGAAGTGGATATCTTGTATCTTCTACTTCTTCTTCTTCTACAATTTTAATGAAAAATCTCTCTCTGGAGTGTGTGCTCTTCCCGTGAACGTAGGAGGATTTTATCCGAACCACGTAAATTCTTGTGTCTTCATCTCTATTTGCTTGAATTTTTGTTTACTTTGCCATTTTGTGTGTTCTCCATTTTTCTTAACGGGTTGATTTAGGATACGTGATCCAACGCTTCTACACCAATAGCATGTACGGAGGCTTTCTTTCTACCAGTCCATATCAATGTGATACTACCGAAACACATTTTTTGGTAGTAAACAAAAAAGAAAGTTCATTAATAAGAAGAAAAGTACATGCTGAATACAAAAGGGATGAGAAATCATCTAACGAAAAGAAAAAAGCAAGCATAACATAACTCTTTCAACCTTTTATATACTACTGAAACATGTGATACAATCTGATGAGAAAGTAATCTTTATCTTCACTCCTTATTTATTATATCCATAGCCTTAAAACCAATCTGTATAGTACCATTTTGCACAACCAAATGGATATTTTGATCCTTAAATAAGATCTAAATAGGTTGGATAATTGGGTTACTTAAAAAAGAACTGCAAAAGCAACTTGGGCACTAATCACTAATCATAATCAAAAGGGAAAAAAAGAAAAAGGAAAAAAAAAAGAAAAGGAAAAGCCATACATAGCACAAAATCTTCTTAATAGTTTGAACAGGAGCAGAAAAATAAATACAGTAAGGAATAAGGATAGAGCATAGAAGGATTGACCATTATTATACTTGAAAAAATGGGATTCCTAGCTGCTGTATATTGTGAAGGGGGGAAAGAACTGACCGGATATTGATCGTAAATCGAACCCTTTCGGCCTTTTCCAGGAGTCATTAGTGGATGGCTGTGCTCCTTCTCAACTTTTGAAATGACCCATTTTCCAGAACTCAGCTTCCTCACAGCAATCATTGCTTTGCAACCAACTCTCGTGGGTGCCCGTGGCTTTGTTCCTTTTCTGCAGCGCTTATCAGGTAATCTGAAACCCTCTTTGTTACATACAAATGCTCGACCAATAACTGACTTGTCACGCCTCGAACGACATAGCTTGCTCCAGCGAGTGATGAAACCCACACGCATAGCATACGCACTATAAAATGCATGTGCAGCTGCTTCAGACTCGAACTCCATACCCACCTCGGGTTCCAAATTCGGTTCCCCTTGAATTATAACCAACTCCCTCCCAGAAGAATTTTCAGTCATTTTATCCTGATCCCGAGGAGGTCCCCCTTCAGAAGAACTATATAATGTTTCACATTTGTGACCAGCTCGAACCTCCATATCAATTGAATTCTCTAATGTCTCACCATCAGCACCCACATGGAGTCCAAAATCCACTGTTACAGTCCATAGCATGCCCGATTATATTCTATACGACTATACCCATGTTAAATTCAAAAAACTAAGACTAAACGAATAATATGCATAGTTTTTCATGATAACTCTGCTTAACAGAAACTATGACAGCAGGCATCCAAGAATTATTCAAATGGCTTCTATAAGATCAATCAAATAAAAAATAATTCAGAAAGGAAGAAATTCATCTGTTGATCAGGCAGCTTTATAGTGGGCAATTTTCTTGCAAATGTAAATTCTCAATTTCTTTGTAGGGCATGAACAATTTGCAGAATTTTCTCTCTTTTTGGGTCGATAACGAGTTTCAGATTTACGTGATGAAACAAGTAAGACAAAGAGTTTCTCGTAGCTCTACAATTAAATTGGAAGAAGAAGAAGAAGAAGAAGCACTTACTTAAATGGTCTTCCGTCCTTGAAGATCCAGAACTAAGAGATGGCGAACATAGACAAGTCGAACAATTCTTGACGATCAAGATTCAAGACTTAAAGAGAAGACGAACATGAACATATCGAACTAGTAATAACTGATTCGAGCTGGAATTCTTTAGTCTAGGGCTCGATGGCCTTCGATCATAGTCATAGAGCCATAGAGGTTGAGGCTTTTGAGTGGACTTATATTTTATTTTATTTTATTTGGGCAAATTACAAAGACGCCTATAAGTAAGGGTGGCCACGACCCGAATTTGAAAGCTCGTTTGTTAATTGTTAATCGAGTTAAGCTCGACCTCACTGAAGCTCGGCTTGTGAGATTTGCGAGCTTAATATAATAAATAAATAATTTTTTTATTATATATATATATATATACATATACATATACATATAAATATAAATATATAATAATAATAAATAATTTTTATTATATAATAATGTTTTTATTTTTTATATATAATGGTAAATAATTTTTATAATTCTTATTTTTTGTATGTAAAATAAAAAATATTTTTTTATATATATTTTTTTTAATTTTTAGAAAAAAACTTGGCTTGTAGTCGATTTCGAACTTGTGAGCTTTAAACGGAGTTAAGCTTAAACTCAAATTGAGCTTGAGCCTAACACAGTTTCAGTGAGTCGAACTCAAATAGCCAAGTATTAAGCTCGACTTGACTCGAATCCACCCCTAGGGGCGTTTGTTTGTTTGTTACTTTTTTTTTGTACGAAAAGTGCATTAAATTATCAAAATGCCTACCTATTTTTTTATTTTCTTTATTTTTGGCTATTTTCTCATAAACTCTAATTAACTAAAAATACCTCTATTTTCTCCAAATAAAATTGATTAAAATAAGGGAAAATTCCCAAACAGTACTTTGTATTTTGGCTCAGGTGACAATTTGGTCCCCGAACTTTAAAATGCGATAACCCAGTACCCAAACTTTTGAAATGCGACAATCTAGTACCTACTGTTAATGGACTGTCAATTATGTATATAACGTGGCCTCACGTGCGATTTATGACTTTTGAAAATGTCAATTTTTTATGAAGGCATGAAAAATTACCTTTAGAAATAAAACACTTTTTTTATCAGCAAAAATACTTTTATTAATAACAAAGAAATATTGAATTACAATAGTTATAGGTTGTAGTAATTCATTAACCCAATCTACAAACACATACAAATAGTTACAGTTTTGCCCAATACAAGGTAGATCTATTTGCCCTTGTTTTGCTAGGGTATCCACCAACCCATTTGTAGTCCTTTTGATCCAACCAAAATGAAAGTTGAACCTCCTTGCAAGTATGTCAATTTCTCTGTAGATAAATTTGAGCTTCCAAGGTGCTGATGTGATGTTTTTAGCCCAAGAAATGAATAGTAGTGAGTCTCCTTATTTCTAAATGTTGTTCCAATATACTCAACCATCTTTAAACCTTGAAATAGAGTCAGAGATTCAACCTGTATTGAGTCACCAATACCTATTGGTCCTTAGAAGAGTGCAACGACTTCACTTAGATGATTTCTAATCACACCCCATATACCTGCCCTTCCCGGGTTATCAAAGGAACTCCCATCAAAGTTTAGTTTTAGTTTGTTCAGTGCAGGTGGCTTCCATTCCACTCTCACAACTTTGTTGGGTACATCTGCTTGTGCTACTTCAGTCCATTTTCTTAGAATGTCATTCGTAGAAAAGTTTTGAATAGTTCCATGGTCATCACCCAATGTTTAGTTTTGATTTTTATGACTTCGATGACTTCCTCATTTGATTTACTTTTTTTCAGAGAAGAGTCTTTGATTTTGGAAATAAAACACATTATTCATAATCTTCTTCATCAAGAAGATGAAACAGAGCCCAATCTCTCTGTCACAAACACCAAAATCCTTGCAATAGAGCCCAAACTCTCTATTACAAACACTTGTGACGACTTTACCTTTCTCGCAAAGTCATTGTAAGTCTTTTCCATGAACAAAAAATTCTAGGTTTTGTACAACTTATTTTATTTTTAACTTAACACAGTAATATTTTATTCCTATAGGTGAAAGAGAGGAGAAGAACTTGAAGCTTTGTCTTCATACTTGAGAGAGAGAGAGAGAGGGAGAGAGAGAGAGATCAATGATGGTGGCCAGAAACTTTTTTCTTTTTCCATTTTTCGAATAAGACAATTATAGTAGTTAAAGGAAAACTTTTCTCCCAAAAATTTCTTTGGTTTTGGTTTGAAGATAACGAAATATTCAGAGGAGAAGAAAGACAAAAGTGCCGTCGCAAGGATGAAAATTTTGACGGTTGGTTCTAATTTAGTGGATGGTTGATAAAGAAAATTAGATGACACTTGAAGGGCATTTGTGTCTTTTCACATGCTACTTAACAGCTGGTACTAGATTGTTGCGTTTCAAAAGCTCGGGTACTGGATTGTCGCATTTTAAAGTTCGGGGACCAAATTGTCACTTAAGCCAAAGTATAGGGTATTGATCGGGAATTTTCCCTTACACAATAAGAATCAAATGAATCATTTCAATGTCATAAAAAAAAAACATTTTTTTTCTTAAATTTTGACTCATTTCACTTACATGAATGACTCTCTTAATCTTAAAATATAAAAAAGCATCCACTTCCTTCTCCAATAAATCAAGAAAAACTAAACGATCCATTTCTTTTGAATATTGAATCTAGGCAAAAATTTGCAAAGATATATTGGAGCAATCGATAGGGCTTTAATGTTATATTTAGAAAACTAATCAAATCATTAATCATTAAAATAAATAACAAAATGGTACTTTACATATTTAAAAATTTTTAAACAATTGAATGAGAATCTTTTTCATAGTTAATTGATGGAACTATAATGGAGATGGTCTTTGTTGCAAATTGAAAGTTTAGGAAGGTCTTTATCACGAATGAAAGTTTAGGGGGTATTTTTGTCACTAACTCCATAATACAGAGGTCTTTGTAATTTACCCTATTTTATTTGTAGTTGAAAAAACCCATCTAACCACTCACAAAAATTTGGGCTTGAGCGTTGAGCCTAGTATCTATGTAGCTTATATTTGTTTATATCAATATCAATATAAATACATTAAGTTGGAATGTGTACGAAAGAAGGCTTGAGAAGGCAAGAAATGGAATATAACAGTAAATTTTGCTTCTTTTCCTTTCAAATTACAAGAATGCCACTTTCTACCAACTCTCTCTCTTTTACTTTTTTTTTTTCTTTCAAATTACAAGAATGCTACTCTCTCTCCTACCCAAGGTTCAAAATATCGATACGCCCGATACGCCGGTAGGGGCATATTGGGCGAATTGATACACATTTTTGTGCCTTTTTATTTTTTCTTTTTGAAACCAATTCAGGGGGGCCGGTTTAGGGCTCCTCCACCCCTTGAACCGGTCAGACCCTCGATACACCCACTATAGGGGCGTATCGGAAGGGTCTCGGAATGATACGTATCAGCCGATACGTGTTGATACTTTTAACCTTGCTCCTAACAACTCTCTCTTTTTTTCTTACAAGTTACAAGAATGCCACTCTCTCTTTTGTTTTTTTTTTCAAATTACAAGAATGCCATTCTCTCCTACCAACTCTCTCTCACTCTCTCTCTCTTTTTCCTTACAAATTACAAGAATGTCACTCTCTCCTATCAATTATCTCTCTCTCCTTATAAATTACAATAATATCATTCTTTCACTTACCATCTCTCTCCTTATAAATTACAAGAATGCCACTCTCTCTCTCCAACTGAGGGAGATCTCAGCTTGGCATCTCGGCTGCTAGGGGACTTGCAATCAAAGGTAGTCAAGCTCGAGCCGAGTCGAGCTTGAACTTCTGAGCTCGATCTCAAGTCTCTAATTTGAATCAAGCTCGAGCTAGACGACACCTCGACTACTGAGGGAGACCTTGGCTCAGCACCTCGACAATTGAGGGAGACCTCAGTTCGACACCTCGTCAACTAAGGGAGACCTCATCTTGACACCTCGCCTGCTAGGAAAACCTCAACTCGACACTTCAGCAACTGAGGGAGACTTCGACTATTGAGGGAGACCTTGGATTGGAACCTCGGTTGCTAGGGAGACCTGCAATCAAAGGTCTCACGAGCCTAATCAAGTGTGTACATAAGGTGTCACCTCAGTCATTGAAGGAGATCTTGGCTCAACACCTCGACAACTGAGGGAGACCTCAGCTCGGCGCCTTGTCAAGTAAGGGAGACCTCAGCTTGGCACCTTATCAACTAAGGGAGACCTCAACTCGACACCTCGCCTGTGAGGGAAACCTCAGCTCGACACTTCAGCAGCTGAGGGAGACCTCGGTTTGGCACCTTGACAATTGAGGGAGACCTTGGCTTGGAACCTCGACTGCTTGTAAGACCTACAATCAAAGGTAGCTAAGCTCAAACTTTCGAGCTTTTGACTAGAGTCGAGCTCAAGCTCAAGCTCAAGTATCTAATTTGAATCGAGCTTGAGCCTGATAGTTTATGAGCGAGCCCCTACGTACTGCTAGTCTATATATTAAAATGGAATTGTGTGGCATGGCATTTATCTTTTTTATTGTCCTTTTTGTCCTCTACTTTTTTCTATAAGAAATCAGATTTAGTGCTCACAACATTGCACTCACATTGTTATCATGGTCCTTTTCACTCGTGCATTGGAAACATCTCTCCCTGAATAAAAAGATAGTATGGAGATATTATCAATACATGGCTGAAAAGGGTTGTGAGAACAGTGTGGGCACAATTTTGTGAGAACTGAATCCCCTTCTTTTTTTTTAATTATACATAATCTACATCATCTTTAAGATTTTCATCTATTCTCATTAACTCTCTCTTCTCTTTTTCATTAACTTATTTGATTATCTCCCCCATTAATCATGCTATTAACTCTTGCTCCTAAAATAATGCATTTCATTAATTCTCTCTCATCTCGATTACTTCATTAAATTGCTTAAAATTCATTGACTATTTTTTTCTTCTTTTTTGATTTTTTTTTATTTGAAAAAATGGATAATAAACAACACACTTTGCTTAGAGGCGATCATTCCAATATTACCAAATTTTAGGGCCAAGCCTAGGCCTAATGTTTCAAGCTTGGATGAGGCTTGGCCCAGTGCACAAACAAATAAGCTTGGATGAGGGTTGGACATAGAGGACTTTTTGCTTCAATTTCATTTAACAAAGCCTATGCATCGCATAATTCCCAACTAGAAATTTATATACACATGCACACACTTAAACAAAGGAGGGTTTGCTTTTTTTATTTTTATTTTTTATTTTTTCCATGCCATATTAGAGAAATAACCAATTGCCCTCCCAAACGTTTGTTAAGAGGGGGAAAGAGGGGGCATGAGAAGTCTAAGACCTAGGTAGAGATGGCAATTTGACCCACCCCCATTTGGGCTCCAACCACTCTGCCCCCGACACACACACACACACACACACACACACACACATATATATATATTCCCATACATACAACTGACCAAGTTTGAGGCAAGTTATGAGGAAACCCAATGATCAGGAATGGAGGAGGGTGGTATTTGTCCACTCTTCTCCATTTATATATGTGTGTGTATGCATGTATATATGTATGTATTATAACGTTTAGATTAATTTACCAAAAAAAGAACTTGGTCAAGTTTCAATGACAAGTGTTTAAGTTTACTTTTTAGTCATATAACGTTTAGAATTATTATTATTATTATTATTATTATTATTATTTTTGTGTTACATTTCTATCTTAAATAAAAATAATTTTTATTTAATAGGGTTATTATATAACATTAGAATTGCTTCGAAATGTCTTTAACAAAACTCTGGACTTTTTATTTTTTTTTGTGTTTGATCTTTTTTAAAATATTTATTATTCAATTATGATGTCATGAATTTCTTTGAAAAGTTGGACCATTGACCCATCATTTAGATAAGAAAATAGCTTTTGTTACGGATCAGTTTTAAATTGTATATTTATCTACATTATATAAATAATTTTTACTTATCACACTTAATTTTTGTTTGTCATAATTAATATATAATTTTTATATATTCTTTTGATTACTTGTACATTTTGATTACTTTTTAAATATTTATTATTTAATTATCATATCATCGATTAATCCATTTAAACTAAACCACTAACCCACGACTCAAAAAAAAGTTTGATTTCTAGGTTGACATTAAATTTTGTATTACATTTCCATTATTAATAAAATTATATCTTATGTATAACATTTATTTTTGTTCAATATAATGAATGTATAGTATTATAGATGTATCTAATTAAATTTTGTATGACATTAAATTTTTGTTCATTTCTAGGTTGATTTTAATTTTGATATTCCATTTTCATCATTTATAAAAATACTTTTTACATTTCATACTTATTTTTGTTCAGTATAATGAACATACAATATTAGTGACGTGTTGAATTCTTTTTAATTTTTGTATTATATATTTTATTTTTTATTATTTAATTATGGCATTATTTATTAACACATTTGACCCCAAATGGTTGAATTGCTTACCCACCATTGAGAGGGAAGAGAATGGTTTTGTTTTCAAATTATTTATTTTTTATAATATTAAAATAATATTATGGATTTAATTAGTGGAATTTAGTAATAATAAAAATATATCTTAAATATAGGATTTAATAAGAGAATATACCTTAGATATGAGATTTAATGAGAGATAATGGGAAAATAGTTTTACTTCCAATTGGTTTTAAATTTTACATTCCATTTCCATCATTAATAAAAAAAAAACATTTCTTATTTATCAGCACTGCTTTCAACCTATTGTTGACCTGGCCGATTGAACCATTCGAATCGTCACTCGGCCTTGGTCATGGGTTTGGTTTTGTTGAAACTCCCCTTTTTCGGTTAAAAAGCGTCTAACCTAAGTGATTCAACCATTGCCCCATTCGACCCAATAACCAGATTACAGATTGCACACTTAATTATGTGCAAACTTTTGGAAGCCATAACTTTGCACTCCGATGTTTGGTTGGGTTTTTTTTTTATTTTGAGTAAATTTTCAAGATCTATCTATCCCAAGGGCCTTAGGTGCCTTGTCTTGCTATTTTCGTGAAAAAACCCCTTTTTGGCTCCAAATTGAAATTTTAATATTTTTATAAATAAAAAATTAAAAAACATAAATAAATGTAACATAATACATATGTTATATATTGTAAAACATAATTATAAAATATATGTAAAACATAATTATACTATTTATTGATAAAATATGTATTTTTACATACACACATATAGTGTTGACGCAGAGTGATTTGACTCGTTTGACCTTGATTGTCAAACCTGTGACCTATGACCTAAAGGCAAAAGCGGGTCGGCCTCCAGGTCGGTTTTTAAAACATTGTTTATCATACTGATTATTGTTTAATATGTCAAATATATAATGTCAAAAAGGTTCCTATTTTTTAATTTCTATATTTTTTTGCATTTTATTATTTAATTGTGGCAACATGGATTAACCCATTTGACCCAAATGGTTTAATTTCTTACTACCACCTAGATGAAAACACTATTTTTTTCTAGGTAGATATTAAAAGTACAAGTTTTTATGTTATTGAAATTATTAATTTATTCTGTATGGATTTAATTATAGAATTTAATGATGAGAAAAAATAAAAAAGCCTTAAATATATGATTCAATGAAGGTGAATGCAAATAATACCTTAAATGTTGGATTTAATGAGAGAATTGAATGCATTGAATATCTTAAAATTACCTTTTTTCAACTCATTTAATATCAATAACCAATTGACCTATTTGCCCTAATTTTTATCAATAAATTAAAATATAAAGGGATACGTTTTGTCCTCAGAAAATTCCAGAAATATTCTTGAGGCTATTCGTACTTTTTAAAGTAGTATAGATGTTTTGAGCCATCTTATTGATCACCGCACTAGGAGAACTAACCCATTGAGGCAATACCAATTTAATCTCACAAGTTTTGGGGAAATACCTATTAGCAATGGGATACTTTATTCTAGAAAACAATTCAATGACACCATAAAATAACTTCAATCTCCCACAAATTTCCTTTGCAAACTCCCAATCATCATTACTTGGCAAAGTATTGCATTGATACTCACGATGTTTCAACCAAAAGAACACACATTTGTATTGTATAGTGGTTTGAAGCATCAAATAAGAGGAGCTTCACCTAGTTGAACAATTAAGACCCAATTTTTTCTTTTTCAAAATTTTATTGTCTCTTAGGTGTTGTAGTCCAGTACACTACACTATCATGATTTTTTTTTCTATAATATAATAATAATATTGATGAGGGCAGATTTGGCCCTCTAATGGAATTATGACACCTGGCACCTCACGGCAGCTCTCCAAGGAGCTCGCCAAGGAGCACGATAGCTCACCAAGGAGCTCGCCACCAAGGATCTCGACAACTCTCCAAGGAGCTCGCCAAGGAGCTCGACAGCTCACCAAGGAGCTCGACAGCTCACCAAGGAGCTCACCACCAAGGAGCTAGGCAGCTCTCCAAGGAGCTTGCCAAGGAGCTCGCTAGCTCACCAAGGAGCTAGGCAGCTCTCCAAGGAGATCACCAAGGAGCTCGACAGCTCTCCAAGGAGCTCGCCAAGGAGCTCAGCAGCTCACCAAGGAGCTCGGCAGCTCACCAAGGAGATCACCAAGGAGCTAGGTGGCTCTCCAAGGAGCTCGGCAGCTCACCACCAAGGAGCTCGACAGCTCTCCAAGGAGCTTGCCAAGGAGCTCGGCAGTTCTCCAAGGAGCTCGCCGAAGAGCTCGACAGCTCACCAAGGAGCTAGGCGGCTCTCCAAGGAGCTCGGCAGCTCGCCACCAAGGAGCTCGGTAGCTCACCAAGGAGCTCGCCACCAATGAGCTCGACAACTCTCCAAGGAGCTCGCCACCAAGGAGCTAGGCAGCTCTCCAAGGAGCTCGCCACCAAGGCAGCGCACTCAGCAGCTCATCAAGGTGGCTCACTACTAGGGAGCTCGTCACCAAGTAGCCACCAGGGAGCTCGTCACCATAGGCAGCTCGCCACTTGCAGGGTAGCTCGGTACAGAAGAGCAGTTCGGCATATCGTAGGAAGATCTCTTGCCTGACAACCGTACCTGACAGATCTGGTGGCAGCGCCCACATCTCTTGCCAGGCGGCGTCGTGCTTGCCGTCTCTGAAAAGCATGGCACGCCTGACGAGTTCGTACCCTGCAGCAGCAGCCTGCACTTGCCACCTCAGTCCTGGTAGTAATGGCTAGGGCGGTGGCGGTTATGCCTGATGTGACTGGGCACCACTATATAAGGACTCCGACCCCCAAAGCCAAGGGAGAGAGAATGAAAAAATGGAGGTAATCCCTGCTCTCTAGCTCTCTCATTCCTCTAATATCATCTTCAAGCCCTCTACAATCAGAGTGCTAATTTTGGCATCGGAGAGTCCCCGCCGGGTAAATACCCTCGGGCCCCCTGGTTCAGTTCTCGCAGGTTCCTCAAGCTCTCGCCGCCTACAAAGAGGAGGAAAGATGGAATTCTTGCAGGTTCCTCAAGCTCCCGCCACCAAAAAAGAGGAGGAAAGATGGAGTTCTCGTAGGTTCCTCAGCTCCCGCCGCCTACATAGAGGAGGAAAAGATGGAGTTCTCGCAGGTCCCTCAGCTCCTACCGCCTACAAAGGAGAGGAGATCACCTCATGCAGAGGGCAGTTAGGTCGCGCTACACCAGGGAGCTCCACCATCCTCTGAGTTACAGGCTGCCTAGGAGCAGGTCAAATGACGAGTCCACCAAGGTAGCTCACCACCAGGGAGCTCAGCATAGCTCTCCCCCGGGCAGTTTGCCATCAGGGAGCTCGGCATAGCTCTCCCTAACTCGGCATAGCTCGGGCAGCTCGACATAGCTCTCCCCAGCTCGGCATAGCTCGGGTAGCTCTCCATAGCTCTCCCCCAAGCAGTTCACCACCAGGGAGCTCCACCATCATCTCCTAGGAGCAGGTCAAATGGCGAGGTACTTAGCCAAAAAATAAAAAAATTGATACGTGACCAGAAACGGTTACATCAATAATAATAATAATAATAATAATAAATTTATTATCAAATTTATGGATCAAATTATACACAATGAATAAATTAAAATCAATAATCATATATAATAACAAACTATCATTTATAAACCAGAGCATATTATGCATACAATTAATTAAGAAAATGGAGAAACATAAGAAATTAAATTTAAAATATATCCAAGAGCTATCGATGAAGTGTGCAATACTAACCATAAACCCTCTCTTCTAATGATCAAATATGCGCATGTCACTAGTTATGGCCACTCTTTTATTTTTCTCTATTAGTTTCATTGTCTTCACTCTTTCAAACTCATAAATCATATTAATATATCACTCTTTATAGTGTTCTGAAAAGGGCATTTACATAATGATTAAAGAGCATATGAAGATCTTTTAAATCCAACATGCTCCACCATAGAAAGGGGATGTTCATGCATTAATTATGATCATATTTACAAGTTGTCTGGCACAATCAAGAGAACCAAGACAAATGTCCACTTGGACTATTCCAACTTAAAAGCTATTAAAGGATGGTCTAGGAACTGGTTGTTTGTTACAACGGATGGAACTAACGTCCAATGGATTAGTTATGATCCAAAGCCCATATATAGATGACATCATCCTCTTCCAAATGCCAATCCCAGCTGAAACCATTATGGGTTTTCATGTCTAAGTGTGCATAAAATGTTTCTAGTGATTGGCGACTCCTATGCACCATATGATCCAGTATTTCTCCCTCATAAACCTTTAGGCTGTGTTTGGTTGCAATTAGACCTGTTCATGGGTCGGGCTGGGCTGGGCTCGGGTTGGACTTTTACTCTTTATTAACAGAAAAATGTTAGGCTCGAGCCCGAGCCCGAGCCCGAGTCCGGCCCAACCAATGGGCCTACAACTTGGGCCTGAGCCCGGCCCGACCAACGGGCTTACAACTTGGGCCCGAGCCCGGCCCTGATAAAATGCCCGAAGCCCGACCTAATAAAAGAAATTTGAATTTTTCCCTATTCAAATGGACATTATCTATTTTAATTCAGATGTTTTTCCCCTATTTAAATGAACAATGGGCGTACAAGTGAATCAACAACCTTCTTAAATCAAAAAATTTATTCAAATGGATATTACATAGGGTTTTTACTTAGGTTTCACTATAGGTCGGGCCGGGCCGGGCTCGGGCCGGGCTATTTTGGCAAAACCCGAGCCTGACTCGAATTTTATGCGGGCTGGGCTTTTTGGCCCGAGGTTAAGCCCGCGGGCCAAAAAGCCTGTTCAAGCCCATCCGGGGGCCAGGCTGGCCCGTCGGGCCACCTGACCCATGAATAGGTCTAGTTGCAATGCAAATAAATTTGTACTAATGCAAAACTATGGCAGTGCAAATTATTTGAGTGTAAATTTTGACTTATTTTTATTTTAAATTTTAGTTTATTTTGTTTGATTGCAGTACAAGTAAAGTAAATTAAGACATGAAGCAGAATAAAGTAAAATCCAAAACAAAATTAAATAAGAATTTGCATTTTTTACATTTACACTAATGCATTTTGTTTGATTTGCATTTTATTTTTAATATTTTTGTGTCTTTTGACTTTTGAGTTTCCATTATTTTTAACAGTTTTGTCCCTTTCCAAGTTCCAAACTTAAATCAAAGGTCCAAAAATATATATTAGAGTTGAACATTGGATGATTGAGATAATGGTTTCAAGTAACCACGTTGGGCGTTTCAACTTCCAACTTCAAGTTCTGTTAATCTGTTTGACATCAAACATTTACAAAAACTCAAAAAGTTAAAAATATGGAAATGAAAAGATCAAAAGCCCAAAAAGGTCGTGAGAGTAGCTCATGGTTCGTTTTGGTTGTTTGGGTAATTGCCTAACTGGGTCAATGGGATTTGGTCTCAAGTCTCAACTCTAGGAATGGTAATGGGGCAGGCTTGGGGTGAGGATCATATTTCCTGTCATTTCTTTTGATAGGAAATCATATTCTCCGTTGTTGACCCTGATCCTTGTTGGTGTTAGGGATAAAAGTTGTCTTTCATCCCTGATCCCCGAATCCCCAATTTTTTTAAGTTAATAGTATACTTTAGAAATTAAATAAATATTTTTAAATATAAATGATATTTCAAATATACATTATATGAATAATATCGATATATATGTAATATGAATAATATTTAATATATAACCAGAGTGGGGGCGGGGTGAGGACCTTAATGCCTGTCAAGGTTGGGGAAAACTGCCATCCCTACTCAACTCTTAATGCCCGGAAAGGGCTAACATAGTGAAACTTGATTAAACTCCTCTTATTTTTTGTAAATTCTTCTTATAAAATCCTATATTTATTATCTATCTCTTCAAAGGTTATATCAGTCATTTGTCTATCTATATATGTCTTTGAAGACATAAAGACATAAAGGACAAATGACTGGTATACAACTAATGTCATAAAAGTGGAGATGAATCACACACACACAACTTTAGGTATTGGCCTATTGGGTATCGGGTAACTTGCGGAGAAAGGACAAAACCCACACCTATCCCAAAACCCTATAGGGTTTTAATCTAAAATCCCAAACCTTGTAGGGTTTTGATAAATAGGTCCTATTAGAATTGGGAAGTACCAAAAAATTCCCACAAAGTCACTTATTCGCCATCCCTTATTTGATCAAAACCACTTAAGACTTAACATTTAAAATTATCTTTAAATTTTATTATCAATAAAATTTTAGATTTTATATCAATAAAATTTAAAATTATCTTTAAAAAATAAAATTCATAGACAGGTAAATCACCTAAAAATAATGATAGAATTGGACTTGAACTTGCTTAGACCAATTGAGTGTTGAGGCAAATAAATACCATTTGCAATCCCAAATCATAAAGCATTGATTTAAAGTCCATTTAAATTTAGAAATAATTGCATCAATAAAATTTTAAAATTAATTGATAAAGATTAAAAATCATAAACAAGTAATCCACATAAAAATATTGCTTGGATTGGACTTTAAGGCTATGTTTGGTTTGAAGGAAAAGGTAGGGAAAGGAAGGGAAACCAATATAACGGTTGTAAAGGTTTCCCTACTTTTCCCTTCCTTTCCCTACATTTTCCTTCAAACCAAACATAGCCTAAATTGCCCAAATCAATTGAGTGTTAATTTGAATTCAGAGAAATAGATACCATTTTCTTTTTGCAATCTTAATTTTTAATTACATTATTTTAAGATTCATTAAATTTAGAAATAATTACATTAATAACATTTTAAAATCACCTATAAAAATTTAAATTTCATAAACAAGTAACTCATCTAACTTGAACCTGATGACTTGGTTTATCAATTACTAAGTAACTTTAATTTTGACATATCCATTCCAAAAAAATAAATAATATTATATATTTTGTTATATTGTAATAATATATATTTATTAAAAAGAAACTATGTACCTTATAGTGGGGTGGGTTCAAGGCGGGGGTCATAGTGGGGGTGGATAAATACCACCTCACCTTGTCCCGGATCAGAATAGTTTCGGGTTTTCCCAAAACCCACCCCTAACTCGATGAATGGTAGGAATGGTGACAGGGCAGGGTCGGGTTTGCTTGCCCTGTACCCGTCCCCAAATTGAAATTCCCCACCCCGATCCTTGATGGGGCTAAAAATCTTAACCCCATCTCTGTCTCTACAAGGAACAGAGATCCCCAATTTTGCCCCACCCTGCCCTAGTCATTCTTACTTGTATACTTATAAACTTATTATAAGTTTATATATATATATATATATATATATATATATATATATATATATATATATTATATAGTTGAGATGGAATTCGAGTCGGGGTTGAGTGGACAAATATCATCCCTACCCTAAGAATTTTGGGTTTTTCCTGAACCCACCCAAACTTTGACGAGTGATAAAAACCCACCCCCGGCTGGGGTAGAGCGGGGTGGGACCCCATGGGATAGGTCAAATTGCCATCTTAGAACAATGATAAAAAAACTTAGCAAACCGCGACGGATCAGGTTGCCATCCTAAAGGATCTACTCTCAACAGTAGGGGTGGCAAATGGGTGGGTTGGGTAAGGGTTGAATATCAACTCACCCATATTGACCCACCAACCCACCATGGCCCATCACCAATTATAGTTAAAGGGTCACAACCTACCCTAACCCTAACCCACCTTGACCCACCCATATTGACTCACTTGACCCATCCATATTGACCTTTAACCACCCTCACCCATACTAACCCACCTACCATCACTTATAGATACAAAAATGGGTTGGGATGGCCCGTATAAACAATATAATAAATTTTGAGAGATTAATCTCTCTCAAGACTGTCACGTGACAAAAACGAGTCAAGTCAACCTGTATACCCGAAAGTTCAAAAATTGTAGATAAATGCAGAAGATTGAAGAAAAATTACAGAAAATGCAAAATAATACCAAAAAATTGTAGAAAAATACAAAAAAATTATGAAAGATACTAAAAGAATTTAGAAAATTCAGAACTTTTGCAGAAACAATCAGAAAAATATGCAAAAAAAACAAAAAATTGTAGGAAATGCATGAAAAACACCAAAAAAATGCAAAATAATGTATAACTTTTATAGTTCTTTCGCAGAAGTGCTTTTGTGAAAGTACTTTTGTGAAAGTACTTCTATAAAAGTGCTTTCATAAAAGTATTTTCATAAAAGCACTTTTATAAAATGCTTTATGCGTTCATAAAAGTGCTTTTTTGTAAAAGTACTTTGTTTACAAAAGTGCTTTTATGCTTTTATAAAAGTGTTTCCGTAAAAGTGCTTTTACAAAAGTACTTTTATAAAAGTGCTTTTATGCTTTCGTAAAAGTGTTTTCGTAAAAGTGCTTTCATAAAAGTATTTTTTATAAAAGTGCTTTTATGCTTTTGTAAAAGTACTTTCATAGTGTTTTTGTTTTCGTGTGAAAGTACTTTTGTAAAAGTGCTTTCATAAAAGTCATTTTCATAAAATTACTTTTGTAAAATTGTTCTTTTATAAAATTACATGTAAACACGAAATTACATAAACTATTTTATTTCACTCTTATTCTTAAAACGAGATGTGGCATAGTGGTTTGGAATTATTATAAGATGTTAGCATCAAGGCTTGGGTTCAAATCTCTATTTCTATTTTTGAGATTTGGCAAGTATAAATAGAAGGATCCAACCCATCTTGACCCTAATGGGTACTCTCGACGTAGCCCACCCTAATTCTTTTCTATTCACCCTAATGAATTGCTCGACCCATATTGTCTCACCAATAGATTGGGTGGGTATGAATGGTTCAATGGGTTGGGATCAAGATAGACAACCCTATTCAACCGTACCAAAACTTTCCAACCGGCAACTGAAGAGACACATCGAAAACATCTCCATGAAACCATGAAATGTCTCAATTCCAATGTACAGCAACTCTTGGTAGTGTTGGGTTAGCAGCAGATCCCTGTCCCCCCTGGAAAATATGCCTCTCCAGAGCATTCAGGTTGGGAGCAGAGCTGATTCCAGTTTCCAGAGGAATTCAACCGTTCGGGTTGTTAATCAAACGAATTTCAGTCTTTAACTCGGCAGTATCATGAGTTAACTCTGGTTTGCAGCACTCCGGGTACGGTTCTCATTTGCATGGCAAGCCGTTTCCTTTACAGACTCTGTAGAGCTTCTCTTACCTCGCTCCAAAATCACTGTTCTGCAAATTCTCATCCTGTCTGGTAGTTCTTGTTTTATATTCCCATTTTAGTTGATTTTTATCTACCCAATTAGTTTGTATTCCTCTTAAACTTATAACCAAAATTCTCTTCATTTTCTTCTTTAACCAGGTTGGTTTTCCAGCACCCCCACTCGATTGTTTCTCCATCCCAGTATTCTTTTCAGTTCAATCCATGGAAGCCTTCTTGGGCTTTCAGGAATTTGAGTCATGGGTCTGTCAATCTTATTATCTCCCAGGGAAAACCCAAGTTCGAGACCCACGAAATCGAACCTCCGAAGAAGGAGAAATGGAAGACCAAGAAGCAATTGAAGCTGCAGCGGAAGAGGGAGAAGCAGAAGAGAAAATCGGCTAATAAAAGGGACCCACGACGTCTCGGCGTCAAGGGGAAGAAGAAGAAGCAAAAATTCCCAAATGCAGAAGCGAGAATCAAGTACAAGATTGAAAGAGTGAGGAACCCTTACATGAATCTTTGTTTATTATGATGTTATTTTCATCTGATATACACTTAAACAATGTTTTCTTACAACGGGGTTCTTTTCTTTTCTCTCGCGGTTATACAATAATGAGGTTCAGTAGTTAATGTTATGAATATGATCCCAGAAATGGGATTTTAGAATTAGAATTGTTTTTGTTCATTTCTTTTTTTGTTTGGGCTACGAAAAGAACAAATTATTTATTTATTTTTGATAGAAAAAGAAACCACATCATTAACTATTAACAAAAGATAATACAATAGAGTTTAATCATTGAGGAAGTCTAAATCATACAAATCTATCCTACTCACTTTTAGCAAAATTAGCTATTCTATGAGCAGCAACAATTTTCTACCTATTTATATTACAAAACATAATCAGCTGGAACTTAGCCTTTATACCTAAAATATCATCTAGAATACTATGAACAGTCCATGGAAATTTAAACCTGCACCAGGTAATTTTCTAACTGCCAAAAGGAAATCAGATTCAATGACCAAAAAATTAGGAATGCTTGATGGATTGCATATAATTTAGCTTCCAAAACATCTTCAGTAATAGAACATTGACAACCTATCAAGTTTTTTCATATAATTTAGCCTTCAATTTCTGGTACATATTCTTTCTTTATTTGAGAGAAAAACAACAAATTTAAATAAATAAACTTTTTTCTCTATGCATAACAAGCAAATAGGGATCATAAGATTTCATGAATAAGGCTGTAGATGGCCTTTAAATACTGATTATGTATATTGTCATGGTGTAAGAAACCATAGTTAGCCAAGTTTTCTAAACTTGGCACTCATCAAAAAAGTTTTCTAAACTAGGCTGTAGATGGGTTTTTTCCCTCACACAATGTAATGATTTCTGGGGTCAAAATGAAGTAAGGAACTATAATTAGCCAACTTTAATGGACAAGGCTGTAGATGGTTATCTCCTTATGTATAAAATAATGATTTTATGGGTTAAGATGGAGTAAAGAATCATAATCAGCCAAATATCATAGACAAGGATGTAGATGCTTATCTCTCTACAAGCTACATGTATTTCAATATGAGACAAGGAAGAAAGGGGAGAAAAAAAGAAGAAACAAAGGGGTGAGAGGAGTAGAAGGGATATGATCCTCCATCTCATGTGGAAGGCTAGGAATATCATAGTGAAGAGGTGCAAGAGGGCTGATGGAAGCATAGAAAGGTTGTAAGAGGTGCAAGAGGCCTTGATTAAAAATCAGACATGAGAAATTATGGATCTATTTGATGGAAAGGAGATGGTTGCAGATGGGTTTATACTGTAAAGTACAGGGCTGATGGAAGCATAGAAAGGTACAAGGCAATGCTAGTTGTAAAAGGGTACACTCAAACTTATGGGATAAACTATTTGGAGACTTTTGCATTGGTAACTAAGATGAGTTCAGTTTGGATCCTCTTATCTCTAACAACTGCTTACTCTTGGCCCCTCTTCCAACTTGGTGTGAAGAATGCTTTTCTTAATAAATATTTGTAGGAGGAGATGTACATGGACCTTCCAGTTAGTTTTTACAATGATATGGCCAAAGGAAAGGTATATAGATTGGAGAAGTCATTATATGGTTTGAAACAATCACCCAGAGCTTGGTTTAACAGGTTTAGGAGTGCATTGATTATGTTTGGTTATATTAAAGCCAATCTGATCATACTTTGTTTGTGAAGAGAATGAGATCATTGGTGTCAGTGTTGATAGTATATGTGGATGACATTGTAGTCATAGGAAAGACCTAAGTGAGATTGATGCATTGAAGAAAAATTTACATCGGGAGTTTGAGATTAAGGATCTTGGGGAGCTAAAGTATTTTTTGGGCTTTGAGGTGGCAAGGTCTAAACATGGGAGTTTCATTTCCTAAAGGAAGTATGTGTTGGGCCTACTACAGGAGATAGGAAAACTTGGGGTTAAACTAGTTGATACAGACCAGAATCATAGAATTAATGCTATAGACGGTGAGCTAGTAAAGTATGTTGGGAGGTATCAGAGATTGGTGGGCCGGTTGTAAACTCAGCCAGTTGATAACATTGTCTGAGGCACCTAACACAAACAAGGAGAATAATTTTAATCTCTTTACTATTTGGAGATTGTTGAGAACTGCTAGGACCTCAACTTTCATAGTGTCCGAAAGGCCAATTTGGCTGCTGAAAGCCCACAGGACTGCACCCTCAGGAGAGTAAAGAACTCTATACTTTCTATCTATTACAAATTAATCTTTCCCTAAAAAAAAAAGGAAGAAAACAATGACAATTAAAAAGTATTCAACTAGATTTTGGTCATAATTTCTGTTCCAAACTCCTTAGCCTAAGTTTGCCTTTGTTTTTTTTTTTTTTTTGATAATTGAAATAATTTTATTAATCAGCAATAGACAATATTTCAAAGTTCCCAAGGAAAGACACGAGTTGCAACCTCTCCGGGCTAGTTAAGTACAGATTTCCAAATTAATAACAACTTACATAGAAGCACAAAAAAGATCTTCTCTATAAA
>NW_010729125.1:1161292-1181977 GCF_000365185.1 Nelumbo nucifera
AATTAGGAAAGTCAACCCTAGTTTCGGCCAGACCTGTTATTATATTATTAATATAATTGGAAAAGACATAAGTGCCCTTATTTAAGTAAGAGGCACTCGAAMTAAYATAATAGYACACATCAGCATTCTCAACAGGTACAAAGACCGAAATACCCCTTCACTAATAGAAATAAAATGTTGCCATGGATAAAAGGAGATGAATATGTAAAATGAACTAAATGCCCATCCATTCGGATACATTCAGAGGTTAGACCACTTGAATTTTAGCCTCTGCTAGAGGTTTGTGATGCTGAGAAAATTATAATTTCAATTCAATATCCAAGTGAGTTGTCAGGGAATGCAACTATGATCAGATGGAGGAACAACTCTTGTTTCAGAACTTCTGGGATTGGAATCATTCAAATTCAAAACCAGCAAAATATCTGCTACCTGACCAGTGATCTCTGGACTCCATTTGAAATAACACCCATCGTGTAATAATCTCTTATAACATACAGTAGATAATTGCCTCTCATTATAGAAAACACGATAAAAAAAGAACGATGACATTTTTTTCACCAAACTTGAAAATAGCAAACAAATATCCACAGATGAGCATTGGCTATTAAAGAAGATAAACGGCGATGAGCCGATGAAGGCAAATCAAGCTACAGATCAAAATTTACATTCTCATAAATTCAATATGCTAGAAACCTGTGCATCAGTACCACTTGAAACCCTAATGCATCAATGGAATCTGAAAAAAAAATGAGAAATGGCGGTTGATTATATCTGAACGTGGTGAAGAACGACAAATATTGATGAGAAAGGAGAACACAGTGAAGAACATGAACATAGTGAACGATGAGTCGCGATTAGTACTTCTGAAGAGAAGAAGAAGAACATACCTGTGTCGATGCTCTCAGTTGCTGGGTCAGAGTTTCTCTCAGTCGAATTTTTGCGAGATGTATTGGGAAGCTGAGAAGCCTGAATAGACCATAAGCTTGGCCTGGAGCTTCTCAGATCCAGACCACTTTGGTCTTTTAGGGTATTTTTTGGGATCCTATCTTTTGGTCTAGCAGGCTTTCACGAGCCAAACAGGAAAAGACCATTTTTGGTCTACTGGGCTTCTAAAAGCCCAGGAGATCTTTCAAAAAGACTTACAAAATATGGCCTCAGTCTATGAGCATCTGCAATTGATCCTTGCAGATCAAATCTGGGCATCTAGGTTCACATAAACCTGGTTTAGAGTGATCTCAGATCTGCTGCTTCTTTCAAATGCCATTAGTTGGTACATGCAGATCATTGTTTTTTTTTTTTTTTTTGATAATTTACATGCAGATCATTGTTTATACTTTATA
Source organism: Nelumbo nucifera (assembly GCF_000365185.1). The sequence continues at coordinate 1,162,633 of NW_010729125.1, forward strand.
GTAGCAGTTACTGAGACAGGTTTATTTATAGAACTACTTCTGTCCCTTCCAGTCAATGTAGAACTAAGCCACATGATCGAGGTACACCCAGTGATTTAAAAGGCGCACCTAGGCACCCAGGTGAGGCGCATTTTAGGGTAGGCGCCTCGCCCAGGTCCTAGGCGCAGCCCTTTCAAAAGGCGCATGCCTGGTGTGCGCCTTGCGCCTTGGGTGCATGGCACAAAGGCATTTGGGCTTGCCTCGATGGGCGTGGCACAAAGGCGGCTCGTAGAATCAGGAATGTTATGTTTTACATCACATTAGCTACTTGAAGTAATGCAATTGAGAAAAAAAGAGATTGTGGGTTTTATATGTTTGATTTTATTTTTAAATTCTCATTTGAATATGCATTACATGTTATATTTATGTATTTTAATTTTAGATAATAGGTTTTTTAAAACATTTATTTTAAAATTTAAGTTTATATTTTTATTAATATTATGTTTAATAACTTTTTGATTTTTTTTTGAATTTTTAGCTTTATTTTTTATTTTTTTGCGCCTTGCTTAAAAAGGCATGCGCTTCGCCTTGTGCCTCTCAGGTGCAAATTGACCCCTGTGCCTTTTTTGCGCCTTGCGCTTTTAAAACACTGGGTACACCATTAAGGAACTGTTGTATCTTTATCAATGGGTCTAGATTATCCTTAAAAAATAATTTTTGGTTCCAGGACCAAGAAAAAGCATAAGAAAAGATGTCTAGTATATCTGATCAATCCAATAATGTCTGAATATCTGAATGATGTCTTCCAAAATAAGTCAAATAAGAGATAGTAGGAGAGAACTCAGATCTATGGTGGGTAATGCTCTAATACCACATTATCTGCCATAGGAAGAGAAGAGAACAAACAAGAGAAGGGATTGGAGGAATTTTAGGCTAAAGATAAAAAGATGTAAAAGGACAATTCTACCCTTGATTCTAATAGTACACATATTACGCAATCTGTTTTATTTTATTCTGTCAAATATCATACTCTTGGGTTGAGTTGATTTACAATCTCTTTTCTGTTTATTTTCTCACTATTTTGTAATAAAAAAATAGAAACTTCCTGTAATCAAGGTTATTCCTTAAATCAGCCTCATAATGGCCCTGCTTATTAGCTTATATACTGTATAATCATCCTACCCTAACCTCTAAACTTTAGACTAAATCTTCAAAATTCCCTGACACATCTCATTTAAAATAATCATGTGTTATCCTGAACTTATTTGCTTTTATTGTAGTCCCTTATTAAGTAGTCCAGTCTTTGATGTAATCCACAATTGTCAGCACTAATAAGCTCAATCTGTTCTATTCAACCAGTCATTATTATATATAAAATCCAGTTTGTGCGATTGCTAGGATAGAAACCTAGTTCTTCTGTACTATTATGAACCTTGATAGTTGAACATTAATTCTCTGGATTGGATACCAGAAGGCGTTAATACAAATTACAAGTTTACACAGGAATTGAATATCCTACTTGACGTACAAGTTTGTCATTTTTGATGATGCATGTTAAAATTTTCTTGCTCAATCAAATGTCTAAATCAAACAAGTAAACAACGATTGCTTTTGGCATGTGTACAATATAGCAGCTCTTTCTAGTTAACTGTTCTTAAATCCAAATAGACTAATTTTATAATTATCTATTGATGAAACATTGACTTACAATTTCTTAAGCTGGCAGATGAAATTTATTTAAGTTGATGCTGACGCTTACAACTGCAGGCTAAAATAAAGGAAGCTTTATTGGTTGAGCGACTCAAGAGATATGAAGTTTCCAAACTTCAAGGTCCAGTTGTTGAACCAGAAAACCTGACTGGTGAGGAAAGGTTCTACATGAAAAAGATGGCCCAGAAAAGGTCTAACTATGTACCAGTTGGAAGAAGAGGGGTTTTTGGGGGTGTTATTCTCAATATGCATTTGCACTGGAAGAAACATGAAACGGTTAAGGTCATCTGCAAGCCTTGTAAACCTGGTCAGGTGCACGAATATGCAAGGGAAATTGCTCGATTGAGTGGTGGGACACCAATTCAGATAATTGGGGATGACACGATAATATTTTACAGGGGAAAGAACTATGTTCAGCCAGAAGTTATGTCGCCCATAGATACCTTATCCAAGAAAAAGGTATGTTTTCCAACTTACACACAAAATCTCAACTCTATTCATGATGAGTGATTTCAGTGCCCCCAAGATTTTGACTAAGGCTGTTTTTGGTTGGAAAGAATAGGTAGGGAAAGGAAGGGAAAGGTAGGGAAACCTGTATGTAAGTGGAGAACTCTCCTAGTAGGAAAGAGAAAACAAAAATATTGCTAAAGACCAAAGGATTCATTTAGCCAATGTTATTAAGGCCAATATGTTATTGGTTATTTCAGTCGTATCACTGGATTATCACAAATTAGGATAGGGCATCTTTCTTTGTCTTTATTTTATTTTCCCTTTTCATGTTTCCAGCATTTTCTTTGTTATACATTACGGATCTTTTTTGCTTATTAAATAACTGTCCTTGTTATGCATCCCATGATACTTACTAATGTTTTTTTCCATTTTTTCTAGGCACTGGAAAAATCAAAGTATGAGCAGTCACTTGAGTCAGTGAGGCGCTTCATTGCTATAGCTGAGAAGGAACTAGAATTGTATTACAGGCATGTTGCACTTTATGGTGACCCGTGCAATCGTGGTTCCCTATCGTCTTTTGCTAGTCCAACAAAAGATTCTAATGAGCTAGAAATCCCTGAAAATATAAAATCAGAAAAGCTTGACTCAACTAGTAATGGCTTCTCAGAAAACCTTTTAGAGATGGAAGAAAATTTCAGTTGCCAAAAGTTATCAGAAACTGACCTTGAATCTGAAGATACAGACTTGTTAGGAAGTGACATTGACTTTGAAGACAACAATGATTATAGTGAATTTGAATCTGATAATGAAGAAAGTGATCCACGAGAAGGCTCTGCATCAGTTTTAGGTTCACCAGCGATGGTTAGATAGAGGTGGGGCTGAACCAAAATGTAGCAAATGACAGATTATGGAACTTGAATCTTAGATTGTACTGAGTTTTTCCTTTTTTGTTTAATTAAATGGAGGAGGTTATCTGTTTTGTAACTAAGATTAATTGAAAGTCATCCTGTTTTGCAAAACTTCTGAAGTGGCTGGAGAGTGGAGAGTTACCCTTTTGATTTCAAAATTATACAAGCATGGTGCTATTCATAACATAATTTCAAAAACCATAGCAAATAGAATGAAGCCTCTTTGTGTGTATCAGGTCATTTTTGTTCCTGAAAGGCAGGTCATTGAACCTCTAAGGCTCTAACTAGGTCCCAAGTGCTGAACCTCTAACTAGGTCATTTTCTTCTCTCCCCATATCTCTAGGTCCCAAGTGCTGAACCTCTAACTAGAAACATAATGAGGAGATGGGAACAAGTGAAAATAATCTTATCTTGGGTTAAAAGCATCATTCAAAAGTGGCTCTACTATTCCCATCTTATAATTGTGTTTTATATGCAAAAGCATCAATAACTGCATGGTCAAAGCCCAAATTGCAATAAGTCAACGATTGAGTTCTCAGATAATATCCATAGAATAGAAGGCATCAAAAAACTTTTGGCAGGTCTCCTTTAGATACCAGTAAAAACCGTAAGGAAAAATTAGGTTAGACTGTTAGAGAATCCTCACTAAAAAGAAAAGCTCGTGGGTAGAAGTTATGAAGAAAAAATACGAAATTCTAAGAACTAAACCTACAAAAGATCCTTTGTGGGCTTGGAAAGGGATTTTGTTCCACAGAGAAGTAATAAAAGAGGCTATTTGCTAGAAGCTAGGAAATGGAGAAAGGATTAACCTCTTAAAAGACACATGACTAAAATCTGGCCCAATTATAAGAAAAATTAACCGACTATTTAACTAGAACGAATGAAATTAACAATTCAACTTAAAGTGAAGGCAATTTACTAAAATACCTTTTATATTTTTACTGATTTACTAAAACTTACCTATAGATTGAATTTTTACTAAAATACCCGCTATGGTTTACAACCGATTTACTTAATCCACTTTTCATACGAAAACCAAATGGAAGACCAATTCCTTACAGTTGACCCCCACCTAACCCGATTCCAAGGTCCAGTAGTTTACACTCAGGTGATGAAAATGATCATTGCTGTATAGACAAATAAAAATCTCAGAACATTTCATTCCTCTAGGTGATACACTTTTCATTGCTGTATGAATGCTGGATTAAACTTTTAGGCCATGTTTGGTTTGAAGGAAAAGATAGGGAAAGAAAAGGAAAATTAGAAAAACTTATATAAGGTTTGTAAAGATTTTCCTACCTTTCCTTTCCTTTCCCTACCTTTTTCCTTTAAATCAAACATAGCATTAAGGCTCAATGTGGTAAAACCCCAGGCTGACAAGTCTGAGAAAATCCACTTTTAATTTGTAAACAAATGACAAAGATCAAGTCAATTTCAAATCCTTTACAACTTTTCTAATGTGGAAAGGCTTATATATACATGAAATTAAGAGAAGCTACCCCTCCATCAGGGAGATTATGTTTTCTGTGATCACCGTCGCATGACAAACCGGAGACCCTCCGGTGATTTTTGAACATGCCAGTGATTTTTAAATACTAAACTGATATTTGATTACAAAAAAATCATCGGAGAAGTACAGATACACACGATGCAGAATTTTGAATTCCAGCCCCCCCTATAAACCACATCCTGCCCGTAAATTTGGCATCAATTCATGGTCAGGATGCTTTCCCCTTGTACTTGGGGCTATAAAATTCTGATCTGGGCTGATTGGTCATTCTCCCAAAAATCATTGGGGTCTCGTGTTTGTCATGCGTCCATGGTTGCAGGTAATATGATCCCTCCATCAGGGGTATATTTTGGGACTTAATATCCAATCCACCCCTCCCAAGATCCTGTTAACAATATTGAGGCAATGGCCCTTGGTGGATTAGGCTTTTGACATATAATCAAAGGCATGGTTTTTGAACCATTGTTGATTTGGACGGTTGGAGCGTTTGGCCCAGAAACTGTCCATGCAATTGGTTCCGTTTTACCCCTAACTCAGTTTTATGTCAAAAACCTTGACTTGGTCAGTGACCCATCAACCTGGGTGGTCAAATTGTTGAGCTGTTAGACCCGGTGAACGGTTTTTACCATTTTGTTTCAATTATTTCTTAAATTGTGATAGGCTATCTGTTCGAACCAGACGATCAAACCGCTGATGTGGAAACCAGTGGCCAAAATGGTTCCGTTCTGAGTCGAATTTTAAAACTTTGATCAAAAGCATTCAGTCACCTAAAACCATACCTAACTAGTAACTCTAATCAACAAAAGGTTAATGTATGGGTTGTAAACATAATATTAGTGCTTTACAATTAAAGTATAACTGACTGATTTGTTAATTTACAGATAGAATTATAACAAGTAATGGAAATGAGGTCCTTGTACTGAATTGAGATGTTCATATGTTAGCAAAAACTTGATAGAGTTTGGCATCTATGACTATTTGTCGAACTGAAGATATTGCTCCAAGGACCCCCAACATGGAGAAAAGCATAGCAATGGCTGTGTTTCCCCAAAACAAAAGAGCCTTTCTTGAAGGCTTGAAGGTCACATTGTAGAACACCATTGGCAGGACAAAGTCTAAAGGAATGCAACCAAATGCTCCAATCAAAGCATTAATGTCTCCAAAGAAGGGAAACATTGCTGCAAGAATCGTTGCTACAACCACCAAAAGTGATCGTAAAAACAACCTTGGCACAACTTTGCGAATGGAGAATTGATTGCTCTTAGGATCTCCATATTTTTTCTCCACCAACTCGTTCGTTGGCTGCAAGTAAACCTGCACAAATCAATACAAATGATTAAATTGGGATATACATGAGCTATTGGGCCCCTTCTTTTACAAAATGAGTTAATTCTGGTTTCAAAAGAAAAAAAAAAAGAGTTAATAGTATATAAAGGTTTGTTAGTGTTCTTGTAATTTTTGCTATATTTTATTATTTAAAAAGGTAAATGTCATAAACCAGTATTTATAATAACTTTAGTTTAAAATACTTATTTTATCAACAATAAACAGTTTACTATTTATAGTCATTTTTATTTTTGTTAAGATTATATTATTAAAAGTGACATTCCAAGTTATTATCACAGGTAATTATGAATGTCAAGTACCACCCCTCCCCTGGAATAAAGTTAGGTGTTTTAAAAAATAAAAGGGTACGTAAATTGCTGAAACCTCCTCTGAAGTTTCTTGTTGTTGCTGAAATTTCTCTTCAACTTTTTGATATTGTTGCAAGTAGATTTCCTTTATTATAATTCTCTAAAAAGAGGCATGAAAATGTCCAAAATATCATGCAATTACTTTTTACCCATTATTTATTTTCCAAATTTTTTTTACATATGGATTGCTAGTCCAAATCCTTCCTGTTTTTTTTTTTCTGAAATTGATTTATTTTCCAAATTTTCCCTTTATATCAATCACTCAAACGTAAAGCTGCAACTTTAATTCTCTCTTTTTGTTGTTTGTAAAAGTTTTATTGTTGTTTTTTTTTTCTGTAGAAAACTGCATGGACATTTTTACACTTCTTGTTAGACGATTCTAACAAAAGGGGTCTATTTGCGACTGTCATAAAATTCAGGAGAGGTGATTACAATTACCAAACTTCAGAAGAGATTTCAACAACGGTCAAAAACTTCAGGGGAGGTTTTAAAAATTTAGCTAAAATAAAAAATAAAGTATAATGAGGTTGTACCAAACCTGATTATCAAATTAATATACTGCTTAGATAGTGGGTCCCCCCTTAAAAAATAAATAAATAAATAACAGACAAAAGACAAAATATGTCTAAGTTTCCCCCTATGATCGAGTACAGGGCCATTCATTAAATTGCTAATGTAACTAATAACATACTACGCACACAGCTGATACTTGTAGGAGAGTAAAGATACTAGTGATCAAAATCAGCCACTTGGGAACCAAAGGATTCCCATTGACCATGAAGTTTCCCAAGATAGTTCCCTTTGCTTTATTACCAAAAGCCCAATACCCCGAAATGGCAACAGTGAAGAAAGTTAGAATTACTACTGCATAACAAAGGCATAGTCCTTTGAACATCTTCCCCTCAACAGGGGGTGCAATGGTTGCCTGCCAAAAGCAAAAAAAAAAAAAAAAGTTCAATTGAGTGTGTTATGCTATCATGACATACAATGTGGAGTCTATTATGAGTTCACATCAGCGCCGCACAGAGCACACCCCACGGGCGCCCCACATCCACATCTCGGCGTGCATTGGGAACACCTCCCGTAGTTGTCAACAGGAGATGTTCCCAATACACAGTTGGAATGTGCTGTGGTCTATATTATCTTGAGAAAAACCTGTATTTCAGGAATGATCCCATTCCCGTATGTGGTGGCAATGATGGAAATGGCATTAAAAGCACCAAACAATTGATCTTTGCCATCTCCATTCACAGAAGAGTCCTTGGGTGGAGCATTGACAGAGTTTCCTGAGACAAAATTGAGTGAAGTAATAAGTTTTTGTATTTGAGAAAAAAGTTTAATGACCAAATGGTTGTTCTTAGTTCTTACCTATGTAAGTGGAGTCTATGGTAGCACATGTGCTATAAGCAAGGCAAAGAGTTAATGAAATAAGGTTGATATGTCTTAGGGAGTGGAAAGATGGTATTTGAGCCAAAATCAACATCAAGACTCCGAAAATGGCAACAAACTCGTAAAGTTTCATGGTGCCACTTGAATTGCAGAGCAAGTAAATGAACTGCAAAAGAAAAAAAAACACAATTATATATACTTGTTAATCAATGGAACTACAAAGATTTTTATCATTCTATTTTCAAATCCTATTTCAGCAGTTATCAAAGCCACTCAATCTGGAAATAAAAGCCACTACAAGTAATGTAGCCTAAGATTTAAGTATAAAGAAGGAAAAAAAGAAGAAAAAAACTGACTTTGAGACTCTGCCCTCCAAGGAGAGTGCAAGCAATGACAGCAGCATAGCATAGAGAGAATTGAAGTGGGCCTACAAAATAACGCCCCCATCTTGGCCCTGACAAATTAAACCACAGAGTACACACTACATCAGAAAAGTAAATCCAGCTGCTATATTAGTAGTAATACCACAGCATTGAAAAAATGTTATATTGATAAGGTTTGCAAAAGCTCTTAATTGTAGTTAGCTTGGTGTAGTCCAGATTGAGCCTCAATTTGGGTCTTAGCTCTTAGGCTCAGTTTGGAAAGAGTACAAATACAAATATATAGAGTGCAAATCTATGTATTTTGTATGTATTTGCACTGTACATATTTGTATTTATACCTCCCAAACTGAGCCTTGGCCTTGAAGTAGTTCCTAAGAGAGCTGAGCTGAGCTCAGTTCATTAAGAAGTTATAGCAAGAGTGTTTTATGAACGGGCAATTACTCAATGATGGTCCTGGCTATCCGGGGTCTTGGGAGGGTGAAATGGGTATGATATATATGAACCTAATCTTTGGAAATTTTAGTACAAACCGGATGCTCTCAGACTGATGGAACCCCTATCTTCATGCTCGACAGACTGAGAATCAGTAACCCAGTTAATCTATATATTAACAATTTCATACCGATTGTGATTTCAGTGTTTATTCACCTAAGATATCGCTGGCCATATCCCTGAAACGAAGTTGGCGCTGACCAAGTTGGGCATGGTGTTCAAGCACCTTGGAGAGAAGATTGTAAGAATAAAATGTGACTAGAACAGCAATTATCAGGCAGGAAACTCCAGCAACCCAGCCCAACAAAGCAAATGCAAAGGGTAAGCTCAGAAGGGCTGGAGCTACAATAGAAGTCGTTAAATGGTATCCACAGTGTAGCCATGACCCTGCAATTTAAAGCATAAACACGCTAGCTCCGTCAAATTTCCATAATCTCTCTCTCTCTCTCTCCCTCTCTCTTCAATACTTCACAGTCTACATTACCTCTGGATTTTAGAACAAAGAGAGCTTCGGCATCAAGCTCCTTATGATGTTGGGTATCTGAAGAAGAATAATCCAACCCAGCTTCCACTGTCCCCATTAATTTCTCTCAGCGTAGCGTAGGAAGATAATTCAGATACAAGGAAAGAAATTAAATACTTGTACTAGTGGAGTCCCCTTGGTGTCTATGATCTCCATTTTATAGTATGAACACGGGAAAATTATAGCATGAATGCCAGTAAAATGAACGCTCTACCTTGGAATATTCTTCGCCCTATGTGATAGGATAGGAACCAATAATTAAACATGAAAAGACAAGTTATGAAACGAAGTCTTTGGACATGCCTTTCATGGTCCACTCTGCAGGGAATCAAACAAATCTAGGAGGTCAATAAGAGTAGCAAATATTTAATATTCCGGTAAAAAATACACTCCCCATACTCTTCCCTAAAACCAGTGTTCTCGGCTTGGACGGCCTGATCGTGAAAATCAGGAGCCGATGGCCTTTCTGGGTTTTGGTTAAATGACAGTGTTGGCGGATGGAGAGAAAAACCACCCGGTTAACTGATAAAACCATGGTTTTTAAAACCGAAGCGGTGACCGAACTGGTCAGGGGTCCAGTTATCGGTTCGAAAGGTCCGATCGTTCGACTAGAATGGTTGGTCCGTTCTGACAAAAAAAATAAAAAAAATTTAAAAAATTAAAAAACGATCAAAACTGTTCGAACGATTAATCAGCCAGTTCAGCGATTTACTGACCAAAATCAACGGTTTTAAAAAAAAAGGCGATTTTAGGGGAAAATGGAATTTTTCCGGTCCGTTTTTGAAAACCATGGATAACACCAGGACCCATTCCGAGTCTTAAAACGTTGTCTAAAACAGCAATTTGGCGCACAGTGTTGGCGGATGAAGCACCTCTCTAGTCTCTACCTATTCTCTGCATTCCAACCTGCCACGGTTAGTACTGGATTTATCTCAGGCTAGGTTTGGGCTGGCAAACTGTAGCTTTGACATCGTGTTGGATCATGTCATGGCTTCAGGTCCGGGTCTTTAGGTTGGGTCTGGTTTGACCCTAAACGTGATCCAACCCGCCTAAGTTGCAGCTAGGGGTGCAACTTGGGCGGGCCCAACCCAGCCCACAATTTTATATGGACTGGGTTTGTTGGGGAAGATGGGGTCACTGTAACTTTGGAGAAGAAGCTCTGAGGCGCGTCTGAAGACACTGTCTTTAGAACGTTATTTCCCCCACTCAGTTTTACTGAGTTTGCTGTTGGGTTACAGGCAAATTCGTTCCCAGGATACAATAGAGCTTTGGGCGAGAATCTGCAACCAGTAAAGTTGAAGAGTCTCCAGAGAAACCTTCTGTGAGACTGTAGCATACCGGACTGAGAGAGAGAGAGAGTGAATTTTGAAATTGTGTGATTTGGAGTCTGATTCATGCTCCTTAAATAATTTGTGAAGAGGTATGAAGAAAAGGTAGGTGCTGGTTTAGAGAAGGCACCTTGAACAGTCACAATTTCAAACATTGTGACTGTTTAAAAAGTAGTTAACAGTTGGTGACTGTTAACTTTGAATTGTGCCTCTTGATCACACCCGATCGAATCGTGACCGTTGATCTCATCAACGGTCATCAATACACCAAAACTAGAGCCGTCCATCGCGAGCTACGCGGGTGTGAGCAAAGTGCGCCCGCGCGTTGCGCGGTATCGAATCCCCATACTCTCCTCTACTAATTCTAAGGAATGTAAATCAGCTCCTATTGAAATACTGAAAACAAAACTTATAATTTTCCAATGTGAGACAAGTTCAAAACTAGGCTTTTGTAAGAGAAAAACTGATTTTTAAATCAAGTGTGTAGGTGCAATTTCTCATGTAATTGACCAATCAAACCCATTGGATTTAATCTCTTATGAGATTAAAATCCAATAGGGTTTAGGTCCAAAAGTTTGGGCTTTTAATTTTTTTCATTATGAGCTCAGGCCTAGCCCTTAAAAAGCCCGAACTCGGTTTGGCCTTATTCCAATCCGAGCCTGGTCTGATTATATATATGTATATGTGCATATATAGACATATTTGTATGCATACATGCATATATGCAAATTTTTTTTTAATAAATTATACATACATGCATGCATATATTTTAGTGTGGCTAATTGACCATCCTGAGTGCATCAAATTTTAGTGTGGGCTGGGCTTACACTGAATAGTTAGAGAGCTTGACCTTATAACTAATTAGAACAGATAGCCAAGTTCAGGTTGGGTTCTTTTTGGCATCTGAATAGTGAGTAGTGTTACTGGGTCAAATGATGGTAGGAGATAGGGGTGGGACAGGACAATTCGCAGGTGACGCCTAGTGGCCATAAGACGTAGCATGGTTTTTAAAACCGGATTGGAAGGATGGTCGGACTGAAAAAATTGGGAACTGGTCAGGTGACTGGTTCATTTCCCCAAAAACTGGATTTTCCCCAAAAACCGTTGATTTTGGTCAGCGAACTACTGAACCGGGCGATTAATCATTTGAACGATTTTGACCGTTTTTTATTTTTTTAATTTTTTATCAGAATGGGCTGAACATTTGATTCAAATGGTCAGATCGTTTGACCCAGTAACCTGACCACTAAACGGTTTGATTACCGGGTCGGTTTTAAAAACCATGAGACGTAGAGTAGAACTATCAATAGGTTAGGTCTGATCTGGGGCATGGTGGACAAGTTCCTGAACTAATCTGACAACTACGCGGTACCAAACCAAACCCTAAAACGAGACCAATTGTTAATGGAGCAAACAGGTTTGATCAGATTATATTTTATATCTATGGTTACCTAAACTTCATTCTTCTTCGTAATATTAATCTTAATATTATCAAAAATACCTTAATATAAAGACATAAGGCTCCATTTGGAAGAAGTAAAAATACAAATATATAGAGGGCAATACATTATATTTTATATTATTTTGCATATATTTGTACTGTACATATTTATATTTATAGTTTTGTACTCCTTCCAAGCCTAAATAGAAAGCTGTTTATATGTAGGCAAAACATGTGTTTTTTTTTTTAAATTAAAATTATCTTATATGCCGTCCATTAAATTTACCATAACATAAAGTACAACAAAAATTAGAAGATAACCATGAGATCTTTATGTATTGTTAAATATTAAATTGGTTTAGGCTTTCATCAGTTTAGAACGAAAAAAAAGGTTCATTATCAACCAAAAAAAAAAAAAAAAACAAAAGAACGAAAAAAAATTCCCAACCAATTATAATTGGAACGCAAAACTCATAACCAAGGCCAGTATAATTGGTTTGGTATCAGGTAGATCCAACCCATTGACAGCTCTAACGTAGAGCCTGCAGTTATGCAAGTTTGATCCTGCACTTCCAATATTTTATTTTTAGCTTTTTGTTTTTTCATTTTTTTACATGTGATTTTTTTTGTTAATAAGCAAATCAATTGACAGCTCTATGCTAGATTTTGAAGTCACACAGGTTTGATCCTCCACCTCCAAAATTTTTATTTTCTTTTAACTTTTTATTTATTTTTATTTTTTACATGTGATTTTTTTGATAAGCAGAAGGCTTAAATTAAAGGGGTTTTTATTGTTCAGTCTACCCCATAAATTTTAGTACAGTTTGTACAATTGGAACAGTGATAGGTGGAGAATGAATCAAAATTTACGGGGGGTAGTGAATCATAGGTGGAGGTGTGGAGGGTTGGGTAAATAAAATTGAAAAACTAATGAAAGTTTCTTAGGTGGACTGAACTCTAAATTTCACTAAATTTTAAATGAAAACAAAATGAACAGAGTCTATAGCATCCCGAAGCCAAGCTGGATAAGTAGGAAACCACACATGGTCCTGATAAAAAAGTTTTAGCAGCTTGGGCCAGAATTTGCATCGCGCCCCACATTCCGTCCCAGCTATGTATTGGGAACATCTCCCCATGACAAGTAGGGGAGGTGCTCCCAATGCATGGTGAAATGTGCATGTGGGGCGCCAATCTGAACTCCTAGGGGCCCAATAGGGGCAGGGTGCCATATGCTTAGACTCAGCGGGGTTAGTGGGGGTATGGAGTTGATTTGGATTGAGATTTCAATACATGGACATTGCAAATAGTTTAAATTTCATTGGATGGTTTAGATCGGCCAAATCATCTTTGTGTAGCAAAAGATAGATTGGGCGATGTAGGAAACTTCCCCCGAACTTGATTTATTAGGAAACGTGAAGAGATGAATTCAGATTGAGGTCAAGCTTTAATGTCACTACTACCTTATGGTATAAATGACCACATCTCACAAGAAGTTTCTTTTGAGTCAAACCATAACTTAGCACATAACCGGTTTGGAAAACCAATCTAGTGGGTTACAATTGTAGAGGTACATTACTAGTCATCAGATGCATTTGTAGGAGGTACATACAGCAGCAATATATGGGCATTTCTGAAAAAGTCACAAAGTCCACATAAGTTCATCCACTACTAATAGCTAAGTGAAATGAAAAATTCCAGAATATGATCGTTAGATTGATCACCTGAAAGTACAATGGGCATGCATCACACAGATAAGGCCATTGCCCAATGTTAGTCCATTTGTCTGGGGTCTTGGGAGGGATAAGACTCGATACAGTCCTAACCTTTGACATTTTTGGCACAAAGTGACCACTCTCAGACTCAAACCTGCATTGTCACACTTTCCAGCCCGAGATTTTACCATTATACCAACTAATAGCCCCTGAATGCATGACAAATCAAAGTAACAAAACATTACCTGCATGGTAATGTTTTGGACCAGAAGGCATTGATTGAAAGGAAGATCAGTACTAGTTTTCATGGCAATGATGCTCAAACTTGATTCTCCTACACTTTTCTTCCACAAAGAAGTTATTGAGCAAAGTTGTGGATATAGCTATAGTTTGTTAACAGCATCTAGTTCAATGCTTAAACTTACAAAATTCAGATAGAAAAGCAGCCTCACAAGTCACAATTCAAAGCTCAAACTTGCTGGGTCCAACTTCACTATTTCCTTTGTGAACTATATTCAATATCTAGTTGATCTGGAACCAATGGCCACAATATCTGTCTTATTTACCAACCTGCTTGCTGAACTTTTAAGGCAGGACACCAATTAAACTTCATATCACAGGTTGTAATATGCTCAGTCGAACCATTGTTTTTACCCATCAGGGAAAAAAGATTCACATTCTGAAACTTCAAGCATATTATAGTTAAAAACTTGGAAGAATATGTACTATCATGGTAGCGTATATTGAGCATTCTACCCTTTTTTCTATGGTACTTAATAAATGGAATTGGTCTTTCTCCAGTGTCTGCATTTTCCTGTTCAGACTTTGCCATTATTTAAAAACATGGGGATTGACAGCTATCACATCTCTGACATCTCTAATTTGTTGGTGTTTGTGAATTGCACTTTTATTTTGGGATGATAAAGAGTTACTCCTGAGTGGATTAACCTATATTGTCTTTTTTTCCTATCAATTGATTATATTGTTTTTTTTCCTTTTGAAAATGGTAAGGTAAGATGGTAATCATTGTATCAAAATATAAGTGTCTGTACAACCACAAGTATTCGTGTATCCTCAAAAAAGTTGACAGCCAAAAAGGAAGATGAGAAATCATTCTCCTTGAAGTAGGCTGAGGTTGATAGCCAATGGCTTAAAGCCTCAATTATACCATTAATCAACCTTTCCACAGGGCTAAACTTCTAATAAAAAACTTAAGAGTTCTTTTCCAGACAAAAAAACCATTAGACTGCCAAGGGAATGTAGACCAAAAATTTCCTGCCCATTCCAGCTACTTTTCACCCTTGTAGCAAAGCCTGAACAGATTCTGGCAAACAACCCTAGTACGAAATGGCCTTCAAAAAACACCCAGATCTTATATGTGAAGCTGCAGTGAAGGAAAAGGTAGTTGGAAGACTCTTCCTCCACCCTGTACAAGGGGCGGAGAGGGTCCGGTATGTTAGCCCCCTTAATAACATCTGTCTGGTAAGACATCTCCCTCAAGCTACTAACCATGTAAAGAACTTGACCTTTGAGGGTAAGACAAACCTCCAGATGGTTTTCTAGGGAAAGAGAAAATAACTGTTGTGTCCAAACCCTGATAACAAGATTTAACAGAGTACAAGCCAGATTTATACCATTTACAACATCTGGTATCTTGAGCTTGGAGATTAATTGATTATATTGATTTCTGCTCCTTGATGTGCCTTCAACATTTAGTAATTAATCAAAACAAAATATTAAAAAGTAAAGAAAAAAGACATGAATCAAAAGAAGATTCAACTTTGTATCAAAATTGAAAATAATATAAAACATACATAATAACATGCATTTGCAACAAATAAAAGAGGACAGTACCAACTTTCTCAGCAGTGCAAAACCTAGTAGGTTCACTTCCAACCATACAGAGTTGTAGTGGATGCATGGAGACTTGTGAAAATCTTCTCAAAATTGAAAAGAAGATTCAACTTTGTATCAAAATTGAAAATAATATAAATCATACATAATAACATGCATTTGCAACAAATAAAAGAGGACAGTACCAACTTTCTCAGCTGTGCAAAACCTAGTAGGTTCACTTCCAACCATACAGAGTTGTAGCATGGAGACTTGTGAAAATCTTCTCAAAATCCATCTCTTTGCATGAAGAATTGCCATTTCTTCCATCAAAATTCAGTACTTTGGATTCTTTTTTCCCTTCAAATGGTGAAATTGGAATTGGGAAGGTAGGAGCATACTGGTTCAATCAATTTAGATTTTTCTTATCACCTCCCCAACCAACTCATTCCAAAAGTTCACAAATATAGAGACCAACCTAGTACATACACCCCTACCCCATCAAATGAGCTCTCTCCATCTGCTATCCATCTTGCTTCTCTAACTCTGCTTTCATCTGCCAAATCATTCAACTCGATCTTACTGTCTTAGGCACCCAAAGTATCATCAACAACACCAACACCAACCATATCATCTCCTCTTTTAGTGAATTCAGTGTCATTCTATAGGGCCCTGATAACTTACACTTCTTCCTTGTCTGGAGAAGCCCTCGCTTAACCTGCATTTCATTAGCCTCATCTCACTTTCCATCCCAAGTATCTATGTCATTCTGTTCCTCACATCCAAAAACACCCACACAAATCACACTATTCAACTGAAAAAAAAAAAAAAAAATCAGAGATGGTTCTGCTATCTTCTTCACCCATTTATCCTTCTCAGAGCACTTCATTCCTTTTGTCCATTCCCAGCATAATAAGATCCGCAATCTTGGTGCATTTACTTGTTACTTAAAAAGAGACGGATGAAGTGAAAAAAATGGAGAAATGAAATGAAGGATTCTTCATTTGGGATTTCCAGTGTAATCATGCAAAAATAGATTATAGAGAGCAGAAAGACATGGAGGTTAGAGAGCGAGAATACATGGATACTTTTATGATGTGAAGGGTCGGCGATGGCTGATATTTCAGCTAAGCAAGGGGTAAATAGGGGTCAATTTTATTTGGGTTCAATTGTTAAATGCAATTTATACTTTTATGATGTGAGGGGTTGCATGTCACGCCCCTCTTCTCAGGATGTTTGTACTAAATGCAGTTTTTGGTTAATAAAATTCATTTACGTATAAAAAAACATGGATACTTTGACGGAGATGAAATAAATCAGTTGGTTTTGGTAGAAAACTGAAATAATGGGACTCAAAGGAGATGAAAGAGAAGAGCCAGTGTGGACAATGCATTATTACATGGCAAGAGAAGAGAGGTTAGATGCTAACATTTATAATTTTTTTCAAAACTTCAGAGAAATGAGAAAATTCAAAGGGGGTGAGGGAGAGAAGAGAGGAATTCTGACATGGACCCAAACCCGGGCGTTTCAGTCATATCAATAGGCAATAGCACACCATAGGAAATTAGGGGTGGGACATCATTATTTTGCTTTTTTTTTTTTAATTTCCCTTGCTATTTTTGGATTTTACGTCTCAAAATCCTCTGATTCAAGCACAACTAAAATATTTGTTATGGACGCACTGCCCAACAGCGCGCTGCGGCGCAGCCATAGGCAGCAGCATGCACCGCCCGGCGGCGCGCGGCGGCACAGTCATAGGCAGCAGCACGCACCGCACGGCAGCAGCACACACCCCACAGCAGCAGCACCGTGAGGCGCACGCACCATCGGCAGCAGCAGTAGAGCGGGGCCCACACGACAGCTCATCAGGGTGGGCCCCACCTTATCCTACCACAACAGCTCTGCTCGCCATCCGCCAGCTACACTTTCCCTCATGCCTTATCCTTATCTTATCTGTTCTTAGTAGGAGTTGTGTTATCATTAGAAGTAGGCAACCTGTTTAGAAGTAGGAGTTTGAGTTTGTTAAGGATTCCCCAGTTTAGCCGAATCCAACAAGGAATTCCCTTTGTAATCTCCTATTTAAGGAGCTATGAGTGGAAATAAATTCATTCAGTTTTCAACCAAGAAAGGTGTTAGCAGAGTTCGGGTGATCTCTTGGACAAATCACCCACGCGATTGCCACTATAGGGTCTGTATGCAAAGGGAAGGGCAAGGGAAGACAGGAGTCTCTCCCGGTGGACCGACCCGTGACGAGATCCTATGCCCGGGCCCATAACATTCTGGTATCAGAGCCTACCGTCATGGGGGAACAAGAGCCGCTGTCTTCCAAGGTCCACGAACTGGAACACAAACTTGCAAAGACCAGCATGGAGGTTCGTGAGGTCAAGGATGATGTCCGGGAGCTTCGACGCTTGCTGGAGACATTCTTAGCCAATAGGGAAAGGAACTCAGAAGGAACCGCCACCAACAACAACCGCAGGCCGGACTGGGCAGAAACGTCCGGCGAACATCAAATGGCCGCCCCAACTGCCGCTGTTATCCCCAAATACAGTCGGCTAGAATTTCTGTCCTACAACGGCACTGGAGACCCACTGGGATGGTTGTACCGCTGCGAACAGTTCTTCCGCAACCAGTGCACCGATAACAGAGACAAGGTCAGTCTGGCCGCTTTCCACCTCACAGAAGAGGCACAGCTTGGTTCTACCGTCTAGAGCAGGAAGAACTCGGGCTTAGTTGGGAACAATTTAAATCCTATTGCCTCCTCCGGTTTGGACCCCCGCTGACAAGTAACCCGCTGGGCGAACTAATCAACCTCAAGCAAACCGGGACTGTGGCGGATTATCAGCGCCAGTTCCAAACCCTTCTCGCCAGAGCAGCCTTGGTACGCCCAGACCAGCAAGTCGACATGTTCACAGCAGGGCTAGTGGAACCCCTAAGAGTGGACGTCGAGATGCAGCACCCCCCTAATCTAGTCACGGCTATGAACCTCGCACGTGCCTTTGAAAGGAAGATGCAGATCTCCCACGGGGGCTTCAGCATAGGACGGCCGACATCAACATGGACGCCTTCGAAGACAACAGGAGTGACTCCCTCTTCGATCACCAGCAGAGAACCAAGGCTGCATGCGGGCAACCCCTCCAGATCAGCGTCAAGCATAGGAAGCAGCAGGTCTGCACCCCCCATTAGGCGGCTGACCCAAGCCGAGATGGCGGAACGGCGCGCAAGGGGGCAGTGCTTCAACTGCGATGACCTGTACTCCACCGGCCACAAGTGTAAGAAGTTGTTCTGTCTCCTAGTAGAAGAACCCGAAGAGGAAGAGGACGAACCTGCAACATCAGAACCAGAAATCTCTCTCCATGCCATCACGGGGGTCAAGACTTCCCAAACCATGCAACTGAGAGCATTGATAGCAGAGCGGCCAGTCCGTATTCTAGTGGACTCGGGTAGCACCCACAATTTCATCAACGAACAGGTGGCCCACAAGTTAGAACTGCCCATGGAAAGAAGACCACAATTACAGGTGGCCGTGGCAAACGGGGAAAGAGTTCACAGCCCCGGAATTTGCAAGGACACCAGAATTCAGGTCGGAACAGAGTCCTTCCAAGCAGATTTATTCGTACTATCCTTGGACAAATTTGGCATCATCCTAGGGGTTAAATGGCTGATCACGCTTGGACCAATCCTATGGGACTTCGCCGCCCTGACCATGACCTTCCACTTGGATGGCAAACTAGTCACATGGCAGGGAACCAGAATAAGAACAAGGGCGCAACTACATACACTCCAAGGTGGGGACTCACGCGCAACAGATATGGAAAGGCTCCTTACGGACTTCTTTGCAGTATTCAAGGAGCCCAAGGGGCTTCCCCCTCCCAGAGCTTGCGACCACCRAATCCCTCTGATAACCGGATCAGATCCCGTTGTTGTCAGGCCCTACCGCTACCCACATCGGCAAAAAGATGAAATAGAAAGGCAGTGCGCAGACATGTTACA
>NW_010729125.1:1182367-1203642 GCF_000365185.1 Nelumbo nucifera
CCTTCAGAACACACCATGGCCACTTCGAGTTCCTGGTCATGCCCTTCGGTCTTAGCAACGCGCCCTCCACATTCCAGGCCCTGATGAACGAGGTGTTTCACTCCCATCTCCGCAGATTTGTCTTGGTATTTTTCGACGACATCCTAGTTTATAGCAAATCGTGGGTAGAGCACATGCAGCATCTGCGAATTGTTCTTGAACTCCTACAACAACATCAGCTCTTCCTCAAACGGTCAAAATGCTCCTTTGGGGAATGCAGGGTCCTTTACTTAGGACATGTGATTAGCGGTCAAGGGGTCACTGTGGATGACTCCAAGATTCAGACCATCAAAGAATGGCCCAGACTGCAATCCGCCAAGGCCCTCCGCGGTTTCCTAGGGCTGACAGGCTACTACCGCAAGTTCGTTCACAATTACGGACTGCTAGCAGCCCCGCTAACAAGCCTGCTCAAGAAAAACGCCTTCCTCTGGGACGGTACAGCTGAAGCAGCCTTTGTAAAATTAAGAGAAGCCCTCTCCTCCACACCAGTTCTACAGTTGCCAAACTTTGATCTTGAGTTCACAGTGGAGTGTGACGCATCCGGCACCGGCATAGGCGCAATACTACAGCAACAAGGGCATCCAATCGCCTTTTTCAGCCGCAAGCTGGCCGACCGTCACCTTAAGTTGCCCGCCTACGAACGAGAACTTATTGGCCTAGCTAAGGCTGTGCAGCACTGGAGGCCGTACCTGTGGGGAAGATCTTTCATAGTCAAGACGGACCATTACAGCCTCAAATATCTGCTGGAACAACGACTCACCACCTCGCCACAGCAGCATTGGGTCAGCAAACTCCTTGGATTTGACTTCCGGGTAGACTACAAGGCTGGGGCCTTGAACCGTGCCGCAGATGCCTTGTCCCGCCGAGAAGACGACATGCTACTCCATGCAATCTCACAGCCCCGAGCCTCCCTGCTGGAAGACATTCAGAATGAACTGCCACAGTCACCTGAATGGAATGATCTGCTCAAGAAAATACAGGCGGGAACGGCCAACTCAAATTGGAGAATGCAGGACGGGTTGGCACTGTACAAGGGCCGAATTTATCTTCCAACCGACTACCCCTTAATTCCCTCTGTTATCTCCAGCATACACAATGCCACGCATGAGGGTATCCAAAAAATACTGCACCGCATCCATGCAGATTTCCACTGGCAGGGCATGAAGGTTTCAGTACGGGACTTCATCCAAAACTGTTCAACGTGCCAACAGCAGAAGTGGGAAAACTTGCACCCAGTAGGCCTTCTCCAACCCCTCGCCCTCCCCACTCAGATCTGGGCAGATATTTCCATGGACTTCATCGAAGGCTTACCCAAGGTGGGAGGGAAATTGGTGATATTTGTGGTGGTGGACCGCTTCTCAAAGTATGCCCACTTCCTTCCCTTATCTCACCCCTACAGCGCGGTTTTAGTGGCCCACGCCTTCTTCGGCCACATCTTCCGATTACATGGGCTACCCGAATCCATTGTAAGTGACAGGGACCCGATCTTTACCAGTGCCTTCTGGAAGGAGCTCTTCCGACTGCAGGGAACAGACCTAGCCTTCTCCTCCGCCTACCATCCACAGACTGACGGCCAAACAGAGGTGGTGAACCGAACAACAGAGATGTACCTCCGCTGCCTTGTGGGAGACCAACCCAGGCGCTGGGTGGAGTGCCTTCCGTGGGCCGAATACTGTTATAACACGTCCTACCACTCCTCCCTTGGCATGACTCCCTTCCGGGTGGTATATGGCCGAGACCCTCCCCGTCTCTTATCTTACGAACCAGGCTCAACACGGATGGAAGAAGTGGATCGCAGCCTCCAAGATCGCGATGCCCTCCTGGCCGAAGTCTCCTTGCGCCTACAACAGGAACAGGCGCGCATGAAGCACGCCTACGATCAGCACCACCGCGAAGTCACCTTTGAGCCGGGACAGTTCGTTTGGCTGAAGTTCCAACCCTACTGGCAGCTCTCCCTCAGGCGTCAAGGCCCCCCCAAGCTAGCCCCAAAATTTTACGGGCCCTTCAAGGTTCTCAGGCAGATCGAGAAGGTTGCTTATCAACTCGAGCTACCGGAGCACAACAGAATCCATGACATCTTCCATGTGTCCCTCCTGAAGCCTTTTACAGGGACTCCCCTGGATCAAGTGCCTCCCCTACCACCTCTAAAGGATGGCAGACCCATCCTCCAACCTCGAGCTCTTGTACGATCACGCATCAATCAGGGTACCTTCGAGGTTCTAGTAGAATGGGACGGACTACCATCAGCTAAGGCCACTTGGATTCCCTGGACCGATCTTCACAGTGCCTACCCAGAACTCGAGCTTAAGGACAAGCTCGTTGTCCAGGAGGGGTGTGATGTTATGGACGCACCGCTCGACAGTGCGCTGCGGCGCAGCCATAGGCAGTAGCACGCATAGCAGCACGCACCGCCCGGCGGCGCGCGGCGGCAAAGTCATAGGCAGTAGCACGCACCGCAAGGCAGCAGCACGCACCCCACGACAGCAGCACCGTGAGGCGCACGCACCATCAGCAGCAGTAGTAGAGCGGGGCCCACATGACAACTCATCAGGGTGGGCCCCACCTTATCCTACCACAACTTCTCTGCTCGCCATCCGCCAGCTACACTTTCCCTCATGCCTTATCCTTATCTTATCTGTTCTTAGTAGGAGTTGTATTATCATTAGAAGTAGGCAATCTGTTTAGAAGTAGGAGTTTGAGTTTGTTAAGGATTCCCCAGTCTAGCCGAATCCAACAAGGAATTCCCTTTGTAATCTCCTATTTAAGGAGCTATGAGTGGAAATAAATTCATTCAGTTTTCAAGCAAGAAAGGTGTTAGGAGAGTTCGGGTGATCTCTTGTACAAATCACCCACGCGATTGCCACTATAGGGTCTGTACGCAAAGGGAAGGGCAAGGGAAGACAGGAGTCTCTCCCGGTGGACCAACCCGTGAGGAGATCCTACACCCGGGCCCATAACAATATTCCTCAGCTTATGTATTCTTAGCCCATGTTTCCAGCATGCCAGCTTTATTTGTTAAATTGCAGATCTTTCTTGCTCATTAATAGACCGTCTCTTGTTTGCACTGAAAAAAAAACAAAGTATGAGCAATCCCTTGAGTCAATGAGGTGCTTCATTGCAATAGATTAGAAGGAAATAGAGTTGTATTACAGGCATGTTCCAATTTATGGTAAATCAAGCAATTGCAGTTCCATTCCATCCTTTACTGGTTGAATGAAAGGTTCTGATGAGTGATGAATGAGGAAGTCCTGAAAACATAAAGGCAGAAAATCTTGACTCAACTAGCAATGGATTCTCTAAAACAATTTAGAGATGGAAGGAAATTTTAGCTGTCAAGAATTATCAGAAACTGACCTTGATTCTGAAGATAAGGATATCTTGGGAAGTGACATTGGTTTTGAAGACAGCAATGATAGTAATGAATTTAGTTCTGATAATGAAGAAAGCAATCCACAAGAAGGCTCTATATCTATTTTAGGTTCACCATCAATGTTTAGACTTAGATGGGACTCATAATTGAAAAGTGCCAACTAATGGGCTATGGAACTTGGAATAGCTGTATTGGGGAGGTTATCTATGTAGTGACACTGTGATTGACGCTGATGTTAGGAACCAAGATGAATGAAGGTGTGACCTTTCCAAATTCGACCTTTCAAGCATAAAGAAGAAGGCTGTGTCCTACCTGAGGTGTAAAGGGGGAGCTAGTGAGTTTCTTTTGTTTTTTTCCTTTCTATTTTTTTTTACACATAGAGTGAATGATAGAGGTATTTTGTTTCACCAATAATCCCCACAAGAACAGGATCCATCTTCAAAATGGTGGAATCTGTTCCGATCTCTCACCACGATTTTCCTTTGTGTGATTTTTGCAATTAACTTGATCATTGAGTGACAGTCATTGCACACTCTTAGGTTCTTCACTATCCTTAGTGTGGTCCTTGGTTTGGTTGATATTAGCCCATAGCATATTGCAAGCCGCTCACTGTGGATTGCCAATGCCCACTCCTTCTCCCCATCCCCTATGTCCTGCAAAACTTCCTCTGTGGCTGGAGAATACCCTTCTGATTTCAAAATTATGTTCAACTCCTCTAACTTTTTGTAAACTGCTTCCCTCTGGGGGTGTTTGAGGTCCCCCAAAAGAAACTCATGGATCTCATTATTCACTTCAATTGAGCTGCAACCTGGTTCCTTCTGAATTCCACTCTCTTTCATCTTTGCCCTCACCCGTGCTGCTTCCTCCCATTTCCCAGATGAAGCATAGACATTTGATAGAAGAACATAAGTTCCCGAATCAGCAGCCCCACCTTCAACTAATATTTTTGCAGCCAGCTCTCCTAGTTTCAGGTTTCCATGGATCTTGCAGGCACTAAGCAATGCTCCCCATATAATGTGGTCTGGTGCCACTCTCATTCTTCCAATAAAGTCATAAGCCTCTTCAAGATGGCCAACGCGACCAAGGAGATCCACCATGCATCCATAGTGTTCAATTCGTGGTTCAATTCCATAGTCTCTGGTCATGGAATGGAAGATCTTGAAACCTAGGTCAACCAAACCCCCGTGACTACAGGCATTCAGAACACCAACAAAGGTAATGTAGGTTGGTTTCAACCCTTGCTTCACCATCTCCTGAAAGAGCTCAATAGCTTCACTGCTCCTCCCATGCATGGCAAGTCCTACAATCATCGAATTATATGTCACAACATCTTTTTCAACCATCTCCACAAACAGTTTTTGAGCTTCATCTAAACTACCACATCTTGAATACATGCTTATGAGAGCTGACCTCACAAACTGATTCAGCTTGATGTTATACTTGCCCACATAAGAATGAATCCATTTTCCAAGTTCTAGCGCTCCCAATTGTGAACAAGAAGATAGAACACACACAATAGTAACTTCATTAGGTCTCACACCATCCCTCTGCATTTCCCTAAAAAGCTCCAAGGCTTTGTTCATCTCTCCATTTCTAACAAATCCATCAATCATTGCTGTCCAGCAGACCGTGTCTTTGACTGGAACCTGATAAAAAAGTGCATATGCATCATTGATCAACCCATGATTGACGTAACAAGATATCATTACAGTTGAAGCAACAACATCTCCCTCAGGCATTTCATCAAAGACTTGTCGTGCATCCCTGAATTCCCCACATTTGCCATAAAATTCCATCAATTTCATCCGAACAAGTCTATTGGAATTGAGCTGCAACTTTAAGACCCGACCGTGAACTTCCCGCCCCTCCTTCAAGGCCAATTTGTATCCACAAGCTTTCAGAATGGACGTGATTGCATATGGATCAGGTTCGACGAATTCACCCACCATTCTAGAGTATGCCCGAATTCCATCAAGATAAGCACCAGTTGAAACATATCCATCAATAAGAGCAGTGAACAGATACACATTAGGGTCTTCAATCTGGTTAAAAACTTTGGTAGCATAATCCATGGAATTGTGGTTGAAGCAAAGACGAATCATCTCAAACAGTACAAAAGGGTCTTGCTCGTGGCCGTTTCTGATTATTCTAGCATGTAAAGGGTGGACTTCGCTGATATTTCTGCACTTCTGCAACTGGGTGATGATTCCATATCGATCATCGGAGTTTCTTCTATTTGAATTTGAATATGGCAGGAAGGGAGATGTGCTAGCAGCGACCAGGGTGAGGGAACCCATTGGCCAATCTGTTCTGTCTTGTGTAGCCTTTCTCGTGCGGGCGGGGGTATATCGACTTGCGCTCAAGCGAGGACGGATTTACTGCTTTGGACCACTCGTTTTTCTAGAGACCCGTTTTTCTACATGTTACTCGAACAACGGTTTAACCCGCTTTTCCTATTTTTTATTTAGATCTAAAACTCTGAAAATAAAAAACCCGTTCTTGGGCCTTCCCACCGGACAGGACCCACACCCCTATATTGCGAGCGAGGTCACATCAGCGCTTGTACGGAACTGATTTGGGGGAAAACTTTAGCTGTTGGGGGGCCAAGAGCATATGCTGTCGAGATAGTTTCTATAAATTACTAATGATATTTTAATTTATTTTGACTAAATATCAAAGCATGGGCGTGAATAGGTGAACTGCCTAAAACGCGCCCACCCTAGAAACTTTCTCAACAGCCTATGCTGTTGAACCCCAACCCCAAAGTTAACCCCGTGTGCCTCACATTGACCTCTTGGCCATACATCATAAACATCTCTTGTGCCTGTATTTATTATTCATGGGGAGATGTTCCCAATATAGGGTGGGATGTGGCTGTGAGGCATGCTCTGTGAGATGTGGGGTGCCTCTTGTGGGGAATTGGGGCCTGTTCCTTGCAGTGCTCTCCTCACACTAACCTTATAGTCACAATCACATCCCACCGTGTATTAGGAATATTCTCCCCGTGATAATAAATACAAATATGAGAGGTGTTCCCAATGTGCAGCCAAAACATGTTGTGAGGAGTAGATCCAGACCCCTTATGGGGTGTTGATGTGATCTCCCTATATGCCATGCCAACCTAAAAGACCTTTTAGCCTTTGAATGATTGAATCTTCGATACAATTAATATTTGTTATGGGAAATTTATGGCCTAATCTAGAAACCTTGAGGAATTTTTATTGGTTTTCTAAATGTATATTCTAAATTATGAATTCTAACGCAATGTTTGGTTTTGTGGGCATTTATTGAAAAAAACACTGCCACAGCCACACGTAGGTGTTGGCGTTCATTGTGTATGAAAGCACTATTTGGTTTCAACATTTATCAAATAAACACTAAAAAATGAAAACACTTTGGTTTATGTGCATGGGGGAACTTCAAATTTTTGTTTCCCCCAATGCTTGGGCATTTTAGGTGATGTTTTGTTCCATGGGTGTTTATTGAAAAAATGCCACCACATCAGTGCCACATAGGCATTGGCGTCTATTGCATATCAAACCACTGTTTGGTTTCACCATTTATCAAATAAATACCAAAAATCGAAACACTTTAATTTTTATGCATGGGGTATTTGGGGAAACATTAAATTCTCGTTTTCCCTAATGCTCCATCATTTTTTGAAAGGAAATGCTTATGTGGCACACTTTTATGGGTGTTAATCTGACGTGAAAAGCAAAATAGTTTAAAGTAAAGCCCAACCAAACAACAAAAGCAAGAAACATTTAAAGAAAGGTTGTACAAATAATTGTTTAAAGCAATAAATGGTCTATCTATAAACGCTCACAGAACCAAACATATACAATTTGAAACAAAATGCTTATGTGGTGCACTTTAAGCTGAGGTGGAAAGTAATTTTAAGGGGTGTTACTTGAAACCCTTGTAAAACATCCAACCAAACAACAAAAGCAATAAACATTTAAAGTAATGTTTTTCAAATAAAAGTTTATTTGAGAAACACCCTGTCAATAAATGCCCATGGAACCAAACACATAATAAATGTATTATTCCAAAATCGTTGAAAGCATGCCAAAAGAACTAATTCTCTTAAAGCATGCCAATGGTAGTTTGCAAAAAGGTCTCAAAGACCTGTGCATGGGAAAAAAAAAGAAGAGAGAATGAAGGACTAAGGATCTGTTTACAGAACAAATCTGAACCAATACAAATTTTACACTTGGTTTAATTTTGCATTCCTTTATTTATAATTATGATTTGCACTCTCATCTGGTGCAAAACTTGTACCTTTTGTCTTATTTACACTCATTGATTGTAAAAATTTTGCATCTCAAAAATTGATGCAAAATTTGCACCACTTTTCTCCTATCTCAATACTGTTTACTTACACTCCCACCATGCATTTACACCAATACAAATGAAATTTCCACTATAGACCAACTAAGCCTAAAAGTTCACATGCATTATACTTGACATGAAGAAAGAAAATATTGACATGAGACATCTAAAGTATGGAATTTGCTGCATCAAAATTTCATTAGGCTGTGTTTGATTGCAAACTTGCAGTGCAAATAAATTTGCATTGATGCAAAACTATGGCAGTGCAAATGATTTGAGTGTAAATTCTGACATATTTTTGTTTCAAATTTTAGCTTATTTTGTTTGATTGCAGTGTAAATGAAATAAATTAAAACATAAATCAGAATAAAATAAAATCTAAAACAAAATTAAACGAAAATTTACATTTTTTTTTTCATTTGCACTCCCATACATTTATATTAATACAGATAAAATTGCACTGCAACCAAACACAGCCTTATACTCAAAAAGATCCTCTATTTACATCTTGTACTACAAAAAAGAAGGTCACAACACTTTCATAGATCTGCAAACAAGCGATAGAGTTTGGCATCCAGAGTTATTTGTCGAACTGCTGAAATTGTTCCCAGCAACCCCAATATGGAGAAGATCACAGAAATGAATGTATTTAACCAAAAGATTGCATTTCTTTTGGATGGTTTAAAAGTCAGATTATAGAAGACCATTGGCAAGACAAAGTCTAAAGGAATGAGACCATATGCTCCAACCAAAGCACTGAGATCTCCATAGAATGGAAACATTGCAGCAACAGTAGCAGCCATGATCACCAACAATGACCGAGAGATTAACCTTGGTATGACATTGCGGATAGAGAATTGATTGCTCTTAGGATCAGATAGCTTCTGCTCAAGCACCTCATTAATTGGTTGCAAGCAAACCTACATCAATCAATACAAATGGCTAAAAAGTGAGCTCATATTAGTTTATCTTATTGGTGTTTACTGTTTAACAGGGGTGCAACTTGGGCAAGCCCAAACAGATCCAGCCCACAATTTTAGACGGGCTGGATTTGGATCCGGTCCCCAGGCTGGGCCTGGGCCCAAGACTTAATGCTTTTTTAGTTTTCGAGATAAGGTAGCTTGTACCTAGCCTGAGTCTAGTGAGACTATATCATGTATACATACATATTTATATATTTATAGATACATACATGCATATATAAATACATGTCAAAATTCTTAGAATTGGGCCTGAGTTGATCATAAACCTGACTTGCACCCTAAGGCTATGTTTGGTTTGAAAATAAATGTTGGGAAAGGAAGGAAAATGCAGGGAAGCTTATACACAAGATTTGTAAAGGTTTCCCTTCCCTTCCTTTCCTTTTCTTTCCCTACGTTTTCCTTCAAACCAAACATAGCCCAAAGTGTTTAGTAACAAATTAAGAGGACACGATCTACTATTGCCTTTTGATTACCAAGCAAACAGCTGATACTTGTAGGAGAGTGAAGGTATTTGTCATCAAAATCGTCCACTTTGGTACCAAAGGGTTTCCATTGATCATGAAGTTTGCCAAAATGGTTTCCTGTGCTCTGTTTCCAAATGCCCAATATCCCGATATGGCAACACTAAAGAAGGTGGTTACTACCACTGCATAACAAACACATAGGCCCTTGAACATCTTCCCCTTAATTGGCGGTGCTATAGTTGCCTGAAAAGAAAGGTGAGTAAAATGTATATGCAAGTCATGACAGAAATTTTTTAAACATTCTCGAATGGTTTAAGAAAGCCTGCATTATATCAGCTCGGATCTACTCCCCACAGAGACGATACCCATGAGACGTTACAGCTGCATCTACATCGAAAACATTTCCCCTTGAATGAAAATTGAGATATTCCCGATGTGTGGCTATAGTGTCTTGTGGGTAGACGGCATTCTGAGTCATATTTAGGTGTATAACTTGGGTCGAATTGGGTTGAGAATTTGTTAAATTTTCAATGGATCCAAACCCTAAAATCAGATAACCCAATTTGTAACCTTACCTGTATTTCAGGAATGACCCCGTTCCCATATGATGTAGCAATGATGGAAATGGCATTAAGAACACCAAAAACCTGATTTATTCCATGGCCATTCACAGAATAATCCTTGGGCATTTTCATAGATTTTCCTGAGACAAAACAACCCGTGGATAAGTTTGCTTGATTTAATTTCCTAAATACAAAATTATCCTAGTTATTTGATTAATTATTTCACTGATCGTATAAGTTATCCTTACCTATGCAAATGGAACCTATAGTCACAGACATGCTGTAGGCAAGACAAAGAATTAGTGAAGCAAGATTGATATGTCGTAGGGAGTGGAATGATGGTATTTGAGCCAAAATCAGTATTAAAACTGAGAAGATAGCTATGAATTCATAAAGTTTCATCCCTCCACTTGGATTGGCGAGCAAATAAATGAACTGCAAAAAAGACCCAAATATATTTGAAGTTATTAGGGTTTAATATATTTGATACCACCCTTACAAAAGATGTAGTTTGTCCAAGTCATCAACCTAGAGTTCTCACTAAGGCTCAGTTTGGAAGAGTATAAATACAAATATGCACATTGCCAAACAAGTTTTAGAAATATAATTAAAATACATGTTTTTGAAAAGGACATATTTGTATTTGTACTCTTTCCAAACTGAGCCTAAACTTGCAATCAGAATAAAATTATAAACTCATTTCTCTTTCTTTTTCTTTTAAATAGATGCATATTTTACAGTGGATTGCTAAATAACGTTCAGTAGATGTGATGAAAAGGAAAATGAAATGATCTCTGGTTGCGCCTGATTTTCAAATATGCAATAAATAAGGTTGCATTTGAATAAGTTTCAAAATTTGTACTTCCTTTTAGGCTTTGTTCTTGGGGACGTAAGAGTGTTATGGCTTTATATTATCATGTTTGCTTTCAAAAGCACAAAGCTCCCATTTTAGGCTTTGTGCTTTAGGGGTTAAAAGTGTTTTGGCTTTACATTCTCATGCAATTAATATTTACCAAACGCTCCCCACTCTTTTTGGCTCAATTTTGTTTCCTACAACTAGCCCAAAGCTCAAAAGCAAAAATTTGTCCAGACAGAGGAGTTCGGATCTACTTCAAACAAGGGTCTCAATAACTATTGCATGCAGCCATGCATAAGGAACATCTCCCTTGTTCTTGATAGAGAGATGTACACCTGCAATGGCCGTTGGGACGTTGTGTGTTGGGACCAGATCCGAACCCAAAGAGAGCCCAATTAATTAGCCTTAAGTTCATCATAAAATGTTTTTCGGCTGTGAAACATGTAAATGTGAAATCAAGGAAAGAAAATTACTAACTTTAAGGCTCTGACCCCCAACAAGACTGGAACCAATTACTCCACCATAGCATAGTGAGAACTGAAGCGGGCCCACATAATAACGGCCCCACCTGGGTCCTGGCAATATTAAACCATTCCATACACTTGGTCAGTAAAGATCCTAACTAGTCTATATCATAAAGTGATTGATGGAAGGGGTAGCATTTCACTGCCAGAAGTAGTAGTGATTGATGCAGGATCAATTCTCAATCATATTTCTTAAAACCCTAAGCCCAGAAAACTCCTTGTAATTGAATTTGCATGTTCATGCATGAGACCCTTAAACAAAGACAGGTTATCAATGAATCAAGTTATATAGCTCAAAGAATTAATTTTAGCCACTGTGATATACTTTAATGCACCAAACTCAATAACAGTGTGAAATGTGTTGGATGATTATAAGGCAAGGATGATATTAATTAGAAACTTCACATCAAATGTTGGATTAAGTAGTACTTTACCTAATATATCTCTGGCCATGTCTCTGAAACGAAGTTGCCGCTGTCCAAGTTGTTCATGGTGCTCGAGCACCAGGGAGAGCAGATTGTAGGAATAGAATGTGACTAGAGCTCCTATAGTCAGGCAAAGCACTCCGGCAACCCAACCCAGCAAAGCAAACGCAAATGGTAAACTCAGAAGCGCCGGAGCTACAATCGAAGTTGTTAGATGATATCCACAGTGCACCCATGATCCTGCAATTTTAAACACAAACATGTAAACCCCCCTTCAGTCTTCCATGAACTTCCTCTCTCTCCCTCTCTCTCTCTCTCTATGGAACAGTTATGATTCAAGAGGACAGTAAGTAAAAAAAAGCTAAAAATCAGTATAGAAATGAAAAGGTGAAGATAGGTCCACCTCTGGATTTGAGAACAAAGAGAGCTCCAGCGTCAAGATCCTTATGAAGATGAAGTTGGGCCATGAAAGAAGAATGGTTCAATCCGGCTTCCATCAAATTTGGAAGTGGAAGAACAGTACTCATCTTTCTCTCCACAGATTGAAACTCGTAAAGGTGTATGAGACACAAGCACACAGAAGAGAAAGAAAAGGAATTTCACTTATAAGAGTAAGCATGGTCAATGGTCCAGAGCTTCTAAATTCATCAAGTACCCACTTAACACCAAAAGTCATTCTAGAAGCTCATATTCAACTCCAAGTCATACCCGCCAGGCTTGACATTTTTAGGAATCCATTCTGGCCCAAACGCACTCTCCCAATTGACTATACATATGCTTATATTATATTATTTTCTTCTTTTGTTAATGTTTTGTGTGGTGGTTATCTAGTTACATTACATATTAATTCCCCAACAAAATAACCGATAAGCCCCAAAAAGGAGATTCCCACCACGACTCGTTGACAGTCCATGAAGCCTTGCTGAAGACTGGACCACTGGCCGAACCAGATCAACCGGATCTGGACCACTCTTATCTGATGCAGAATTTCCATTTTCGTCTCAGTTTTATCAAGCGGCAGTGCAAATTTTGCATTTAAATCTGATGCAAGATTTACACCATTTTCCTTTTAGTTATCTTAATTCTCTCCCATATATAAATTTTCTACCTCATTATTTCTCCAAAAAAAAAAAAAAGCTTTTGTCATCTAAAGTAGGTATCACATCATCTACTTCCTATTTTATTTTATTTAGTATTTTGCACTCTTACGACAAATGAAGCCAAGTTGTATTTAAATTGTGTAGAAGTTTGACCAGATGTTGTTTGGCAGTTCATTCTTTTGATAGTAGACCAAATCCCACGAGGTATTTCTTATTATGATAATATGTACTCTAGACTATGGTGGACTCGCGCTATATATCCACAGGGGTCAACTCTCTCGTGATTTCTCTTTCGGATCGGAAATGATGTGTGAAGCTTAGACAAAGGAAGATTAGTATGGAAAAACAGTGGGGCCGTTTGACAAGTTTTATTTTAAAAGATCTTCTAGAAGTTCTGGTAGTTAAAAGAAGATGTAATCTTTTGTATTAAGATCTTAGCAGTTTGAAGACTACTTGGTTAAGGTGCCTCTGTTGGTGAATCTGGTTGTATGTCTTTCCGTGCAAAGACAAGTTAAAAAAAAGATAAAAAACTCTATTTGAAACTTTTCAAAAATAGTCTAAAATGGGCTTTTTCATGTCTTTTCAAGGTTGCGGCCAGATCTTTTTCTAACCAAACGGAAAAAGACTAAAATGCAAACTGCCAAACTTCTAAAAAACTGACAACATGCACGAAAATACACGTCAAATGAGGCCAGTGTTGGTTTTCTTTCCAGCTGGTATTCTCAGAGATTGACATTCATCTAAAGCACTTTGGCCATGTTTGAGTTCAACTAAAACTTGGAGATCTTGATCATAGATCATTTGATCCTGTATGGTCTGCCCTGTGTTCAGAGTGTTCATCCGCTCTCTCTCTTGGAGAGAGTTTCTCCATATGTGGCCCGTGGGACCTTTAAGGGCAGAACTGGAGTTAGGAGAGGAATCATGGCTGATGAAATTGGAGGGGTAAATAGTGGGAGATGGTTGGGTTGGTATCTATCTGTCATTCTTAAATTAAAAACATCTGTTTTTAGAAAAATTAACGTTTTGGATTGTTGCATATGATGGTTGGATTGGTATCTGTCTCCCTTCACTCTCGGATTCAGAGTCTACAGAAACCATAAATATGAACTCACATCCTTTGCATTCATGGTGCAGAAAAATTTTTGCAACTATAAATGAATTTATGCCATGTCATTCTTGCTTAAAACCATTAAACTTAATGTAGTCCATACCATTAATGGACATTTGGACTCAGAAAAATTAAAATATCTAAAACCCCACTTGAAAGAACAAAGGAAGATGAAGAACTTTTTCTACATTTGTATTGATTCAAAAGGTACAGATATATAGTGTTGGGGAAGATACACTATAGTAGTAGAAATAAGCAATCCTAGGACAGGAAAAAACTTTTCCCTAAGTTTGCGTGTTAAAATGGGTTTGTCAACAACAATGATAACAGATAAACAATTCAGCCAAATAACAGAAAATACAAATAACAACCACCATACAATAGTACATCAGAAGTTTTATGTGAAAAACCTCAAAATTGGGGAAAAAACACAGGACCTATGATCAATAAAAGTCTTCCACTAATTAAAAAATTAATGGGTACAACAGTCCTCTCTAGTTACAACTAGAGGTTTACAAACATCAAGAAAATAATCCATAGCTTATAAGTACAGCATTAACATCACCAAATGTAAGGTGGATTCAATAAAAACAAAATGTTTGTATCTCACCAAGTTGTAAATATGAAAATGAGAAGAAAGGAAAAGACAACCAATCTGAACTGGAGTGAGATTCTTGATTCTTTGAACAACACTTAATCACATCAAGAACAAGCTTGATAATACATCCGAACTTGGTCTTGAATGGAATAGAAATCAGCTCTTTGTTCTCTTCTTCACAAAACTCCAAACCCAAAAAAACCCTCAATTCCCTTTGTTTTTCTTCTCTCTTTCTCACTTTGATGGTTACAAAATGGAAGCACACCAAATCAAAAAGGTGGGAGCCTTTTTTGGCTTCCACAATGAAGCTTATGGGGTGGGCCCCTCATATTGGCTAGACCCACACCCAACATATAGAGTACAAGCTAGCTGTAACATTTATGACAATCTGAATTTTGAATATGTAGACTAAAGATTATATATGGTACATATATCAGTGGCCTAATCCTTAGTGGAGAGAAAACAAATTTGAAGAGAGCTGTTGACAACTTTTTCATATAGAAAATGTATATCCAATTTGACGTCCTTCATTCTGGCATGATAGGTTACCAAATTGTGGGTGGAGACGTGGGGGATAAGCCCATTTCAATGAGAAGCATTTGAACCCATGTAAGATCAGCAATTATAGAGGCAATACTCCCCTATTCAAACTTGGTATAGGAATAGAAAATAGTACTTTGTTTCCTAAAACTCTGTGAGATCAAAGTTGGGACCAAGATAAATGTAGAACCCACCATAAGAGCATTAGTCTTCAGGGCAATTTGCCCAATCAGCATCTAAAAAAGGTTTAAGGGTAATTGTGAAGTGAGCATGCCTTATTAGAAACCCATAATCAATGGTGTATTTAAGATATCTAAGTATCCTTTTGATAGTAGACCAATGTTTAGTGGTTGGAGCTTTTAAAAATTGGCATGCTTTATTGATAGAGTAAGCTAGCTCCGGTTGCATGAGAATCATGTATTGAAATGCGCCAACTATACTTCAATACTTAGAGACATTGGAAATGGAATCACCACTTTGTGGAGATGAGGTGAGTACAAGCTACCATGGGGGTACAGTATGCTTTTGCCTCATGCATTTGAGCTCGTATAAGAAGGTCTTGTATGTATTTGTGTTGCGAGAGATGGATATACCTTGATTGGAGCGATGAATTTCAATACCTAAGAGGTGTGGCTGACCATGGTCTTTGAGAGCAAATTGTGATTAAGATCCAAGATGATGTTATGAATGGTTGTAGGATTTGATCTTGTGATCAAAGTGTCATCAACATATATAATAAAAAAAGTAATATCTTTGACTGTATGTCGAATAAACAAGGATGCATCAGTTTTGGAGTCAAAGAATATAAGAGTGAGAAGATAATAACAAAAGCATTTAAACTATACTTTAGGAGTCTGTTTGAGTCCATATAGAGCTTTATGAATTTTGTAGATATAATCAGGGTGTCTTGGATCAACGAATCTAATAGGTTAGTGGCCATGGAAAAAAGCATTGTTAACATCCAATTGATGGCTTAATCAGAAAGAGATAACTTAAATTATGGCTGGTTTTATGATTGGGCTAAATATTTCTTCGTAGTCAAGCCCAATGGCTTGGTTGTAGCCCTTCACCACTAAGTGGGCTTTGAAGCAGTCAATTAATCCATTTGGTTTTCAGTTGATGCAATAGACCCATTTGTTGCTAATGACAGTACTGCATGCGACCAGCGAGTGGTGGGACTAGAGTCCATGTTTTGTTGTGAAGAAGGACTTAATAGTCTTCAGTCATGGGAAGCAGATAGAGGAGGTTTTTGTGAGCAATGGTGTAGCATGTGGGTTCTGTTTCAGGTAATGAGCTAGCTTGTAAGGCATATTTGGGGTTAGGTTTGACAATGTTATGTTTGGACTGAATTACCATGGGGTGATATGGTTCAGAAGGTGAAGCAACATTAGATATAAAAGGGGATGAAATGAGAGCAAGCGAGGTGGAAGGGGATTGGGCTGACAGTGTGGGTTGTGGTGGTAATGATGAATATGGAGAAGGTTGAATAGGTGGGCTTGAAGTAAGTTGTGTTTGGATGAGAGAGGGACCTAGGTTGGAACATGGGAAGTGTACAGGTGGGGGCCCAAGAATGGATGGTTGAGGAGGCGTGGTAGGATGAATGGTAGAGGGAGCTTTATTAGCAAAGGGAATACTTTGTTCATCAAACACCACATGTTTGGAAATGTAAATTTGTGTTGTTGCTATGCCAAGGCATTTATAATCACGATGTTGACTATTGTAACCAAGAAAAATAAAAAGAAAAACCGAATATTGAAGTTTGTTGTGCTGATATAGATGAATGTAAGGATAGCAAGAGCACCCAAAAACATGAAGAAACATATAATTTGCAGTAGAGCCAAATAATTTTTCACATGGAGCTAGAGACCATGTTAGTGACTCAGGATGGCATGATGTTAATCAGATGTACCATAGCTTCAAAAGCAACAACCCAATATGGTTGTAGAATAGATTAGGTGGAAAGAAGTATGAGGCCCATTTCAACAATGGGTTGATGATGACAAAGTTTAGAATATGTGGGCATGTGAATCAGTGAGAGATGCCATATTCTTAGACAAAAGGATGAGGGTGGTCTTCTCTACTACCAACAATATATGTAAGTTTTTTATTTTGCAATTTAACTTGTTTTCAATAAAGGCCTTGAATTGAAGAAAAATAGATAAGTGTAACTTGGGGCTTTCAAGTCATCAGAAACTGCCATGAATATTTTGTTATATTCATCAACAAACAACACATAATATTTGTAACCATTAGGAGATGGAAAGGGGCCAAAACCCCAAACATCTAAATAAACGATCTCCATTAAACTAGAAACAATACAAGTGCTAGACGCAAAGGAGAGCTTATGGCTATCTTTCCAAGTTGAA
This sequence comes from Nelumbo nucifera, assembly GCF_000365185.1. The sequence goes on from NW_010729125.1 coordinate 1,199,636, forward strand.
AAAGCATAGAAATGCAACTTTTTATTAGAAACAAGTAGTTGAAACTTAGAGATAACATGCTGCGTAATTCTTGGACTCGGATGGCCGAGTCTCTTATGCCAAATAGACTTTAGCTTTATTTTTGCAGCAGAATTTGACTTACTAAAATAAGATTTAATTTTTGGTGATATTGGGGACATGTAGAATTCTTTGAAGATGCAAAGAGCCATGTGGAGATGAGCCAATGTGAGAGATTTCCAAACCTTTTCCATTAATGCATACAACAATCTGATGATTTGTCCCTTGATAGTTTTCATACAAAGAAAGATTCTTCCAATCAGGTTACCAATTTGTATCAATGTTGGAGTGAGAATCGGCAATGAAAGCTAAGCAGGTCTACCGTCTCATTCAATCCTCACAAAACTCTCTTTGTGCTCACAGCCTTTTACTTTTGCAACTGTGCATGGAAGATATTCCCACGATTTTGTGAGGACTGAATCAGATTTCCATGTTAGTCCTTGTATATTATTTGAATAATTAAGTTATATACTGTTATGTTATCATCCAGAGATCACCTATCCCTATAGCTATAAGTCAATAAATGAGCTCGTGAAGCAGTTCATGTAGGTATTGAACCAAATATATAAATGATTTCGCTTTGGCATATTGTGTATTTTCTAAGTCTAAAGCCACGCAAAATGAAAAGTATCATTTCTCAAGTCCTAACATTCCGCAAGGTGCCAACCATCTCTACTGCTCTCGTACCGAAGACTTAGAACCAAAGCAAATAAAATTGGAATAAATCATTGAAACCCTCATCCATTTTGTAATAATTCTTGTTCGGTGTAGGACATCGGCAAATGGTACCTTTTGATCAATCCAAAGTAATTAGGGTTGCAAATGAGTTGAATTGGATTTGATGTAGGTATATCCAAATTGTTTTTTTTTTCTTTTTTTTTGTTATATATTTGAATTCGAATTGGATGTTATACATTAGATTTGTGTCAGGTTCAAATAGAATTCGGCTTGCAATCCAATATTGAATAATGTAAATAGATGGAATTAAAAATGATCAAAATATTATATTATATTAATACATTGAATATTTAAAAATGACTTTGATGTTATAAATAATATTAATTAAAAATTACTTATTTAAAAAATTGTACATATGAAAATTTTAAAAATTTCAATATTCAAATCAACTACAATATAAATTTTAAATATATGATCATATGTGTTAATATTAATGTTTTTGAACTGCCGTTGATTCGGACTGTCAAACCTTGTGGCTTGATAACCGTTCAAGCAACTGGTTCTATTTTACCCCAAACCCAATCCCTACTCAAAAACTGTTGAAATGGTCAATGATCCGTTGACCAGGTAGTCAAATCGTCGACCCATTCGACCTGTTCAACACTTTTAACCGTTTTTTATTTTAATTATCTTTTTTTTTTGTTAGAACAGGTTGTCTGTTCGAATTGGACAATCAAACCATTGACCCGAAAACCGATGATTAGAAAGGTTTCAGTTTTAGGTCCGTTTTTAAAACATTGATTTATATTATATTGGATGGGATAAGAGTGGATCCGTGTTCAATTCATTTATAAACAGATCGAATTTGGATCATGGGGTCAAATTTCAAATGAGGTAAATCATGCATATGCAGGGGTATCAATTGGACTGGATTTGGTCCAATCCAATTCAGTCCAATGTGAGTCCATTATAAATGGACCTGGTCCAGTCTAGTCCAATGAATATTTTAGACCATTTTGGATCAGTCTAGAGACTATCCAATATGTTCAAATTCCTATTAATTTAGATCGGTTCCAACTCAAACCTGATCCATTGATACCTATGTTCTTATCTTCTATCGATAGACTAGATATTGGCTCAATCCAATATAAATTCATTATGGACAGACCAGGTCCAATCCAATGTCTCATATTGGTCCGCCCAGTCTGTCCAAATTCAATGTCTTATTGGTCATTCCAATTCGTTCAAATTGATTTTGATTTGAACGGAGTCCAACCCAAAGCCGGTCCATTGACACCCCTATGCATAGGGGTGATCATTTCAGCCTGGCCCAGAAATTCCAGGCTTGGGCTTGGGTTTTGCATTTAGGCCCAGCTTGGACCCACATCAGGCCCGCAAATTTTAGAGCTGAGCTTGGTCTTAATACTTCAAGCCCGGCCCGACCCATGATCACCCCTACCTACACATATGTAATAGAAGTTAGGTTAGAGACTAAATATATGTCCAATTGAGGAGTAGATTGTATTTTGGTGTTTTGTCTCTATGTGTTACTTTGCCTTCATTTCTATTCACTTAACATCATTTTAAATTTTATGTTTTTCAAAATTTTAAGGTAATAAAATAGAAGTAAAAAGAATCCTATAACAATAAAGACAGAATAAAATTCCCCATTTACCCATGAATGGCATTAGAGTGTTTATTAACCAAAATGATCACAAAAGGCTCTTTTACATATTAAACAAAAATACCCCTGGAAAAGAGCCATTTGAAGGCATTTAAGTCAATAAACAATCCAATGTTGTTATTCATTGGTAATTTGGAAATTTTAAAGTGTTTAATGACATAAATCACTTTTTATTGAATTTTTAGGACCTGTTCCTTTGCTCTGAAGTCTGACATCTGAAAGTGCAATAATTACATTAAGAGGTATATTGGTATTGGTTAACTTTTCTTTCCTCTAAACTTTGAATCCAAAGAATGTTGTTCTGAATTCTGAATATCATCAAATATCTATTTTGACCCCATATATTAGAGTTTTTGTTTGTCTTTTTGATGGTATCATTAGAAAATAAAAAGTTGTATGATTGCGAGGAAAGAACAAATATTTTCTCTTAAAGTTAAAAGATTCCTCTTAAGAGATAAGAATTAAGAGGAAACGAACATGCCCTTAATGTGAAACTATTAGAATGGGTCTCAAATGTCAAGAAAGGTTTGGGGGATGTTAAAACATATCAGAAAACACAAGGGAGGTGATGATGGTTAGAATGTTATGAGTCCTATTGGCAGTGATAGTTCGGAACTCGGCGAGTGTAGCTGGTCGCTGAATCTGTAAGACAAGTGATGTGAGAAGGCCTGGGGGAAATCCCAGGCAAGAAACTCTGATGGTTAAGTACCAAGTTGACGAGGTGATAAAAGCAACTGAGCAAGAAAGTGTGTGTGTAATAGTGAGCATACATTCTGAGGGTGAAGGCTCACCTTTGTATAGATCTCGAGATTCAATTGAGACATGTCCAATATGTTTGGGTTGTTGGTGTTTTTTCGTCCACTGCTTTCATGATGCGTCTACACAGCACCATGGGCATCTTTATCTACTTCCTTGCGAAGAGGGCTACTCACTGTTAGGTGAGCGTTGTATTTGTATGCGTCTTGAGGCCACTATCCGGTGTGAATGGTGATGAATCGATTTTTGGGTGATGGCCAATTTTTTATGCTAAGTACCTCGTCATTTGGTCTACTTCCAAGTGGCCGATGACTCAGGCCGAAGTGGATAACTTTGGCTGACGGGTTGATTCAAATTGGGCAAGCTAGGTGGCGAGCTGCCTGTGAGGTGCCGAGCTGCCTAGTGGCGAGCTGCCTGTGAGGTGCCCGAGCTGCCTGGTGGCGAGCTGCCTGTGAGTAGACCTGTTCATGGGCCGGGTGGCCCGACGGGCCGGCCCGGCCCGGCCCGACCCCCGGACGGGCTTGAACAAGATTTTTGGCCCGCGGGCTTAACCTCGGGCCAAAAAGCCCGGCCCGCATAAAATTCGAGTCGGGCTTGGGCTTTGCCAAAAAAGTCCGGCCCGAGCCCGACCCGGCCCGACTTATAGTTAAACTTAAGTAAACCCGGCCCGACCTATAGTTAAACCTAAGTAAAAACCCTATGTGATGTCTATTTGAATAAATKTTTTRATTTGAGGTCATTGATTCACTTGTAGACCCATTGTTCATTTAAATAGGGGAAAAAAACATTTAAATTAAAATAGAAAATGTCAAAAATTTGAATTTCTTTTATT
>NW_010729125.1:1212888-1227770 GCF_000365185.1 Nelumbo nucifera
ACCCGATCGGGAATTCAATGATAACCCCATGCTCGACCCGATCCACCAAAGTACTCCCCATACCTAATCCAGTCGGGTCGAAGAACCCGAGTATCCCTCGAATATGAAGAAAATTGCCATCCCTATAAATTAGATTAAATTTGATGGAGTTAAAAATCGAGCAGAAATCGGCTATGTGCCTATGCCCATGGGGTAACCCTGGTCTAAAACCTGTGAAATCAGGGCCTCCCGTGTATTTCTGCGGCCTCACCTTATTTCACTCTTGCCCATTCATTATGATCCGATTATTAATCTAATACAGCTAGCAACCAAACCCGAGCTTAATCGAATCAGATGTTGAATCGGGTTTCAGATGTTCGTGGTCCGTTTCACACACCCAATTGGGGACACATCAGATCGGGACTAAAAAATCGCTAGCAAATAAGAAGCACATGAACTGATCTGAGCCATTGGTATTGATAATTTATCAGAAGTCAGTGATATTGGTAGTCCTTATCCATTCACAGTGGGCCATGGTTGCTTAATATATTATAATAATACTCAGTACGTTGCAGCTTTATACTGTAACTTGCATATATTGGATCCACTTACCTTGCGACAACAAAACCCAACATCTGATATTTTTAACTGCAAATCCGTGGAGCTCTGTCGTTTCTACCAAGAGTGTTGAGTTGGTGGGTGAACAACTGGACTTGACATCCGTAGATTTTTATACTTTCTGATCAGACTATTCAGTTGGTGGATAGTCACTTTTCAGCCTTCAGTCCTTTTCTTTCATCACCTTTATATGGGTCGGGTCGGGTCAGGTCAATTAAGTCCTGTCCTTATTATTCAGAACCCCCAATCCAAGCTTTAGCCCCACGGTGCATTTTTTTTTGTGGGTGTTTAGTTTATTGTCGTCTCATTTTGTTTGTTAGTGTATGCAATTATATTGTGTATTTTTTTGTTTGGTAAGATGTGTTTTATCAACACTTTCTTAAAAAAGCAACATAATAGTGTTGTCAAAAAATGATTTATAAAATAGAAGATGGCACCCTTTAAACACTGAAATGGTAAGATGTGGTGCTGTTTTTTTGAAAACGTCAATGGTACCAAACATCCCATATCATGTACATTCTTTTGGAAATGTTTAAAGGATCCAAATGAGGCCCAATTGGATCCTGATTAATTGGGCCCAAACTCCAAGGGCCTGATTCCAACTATTTGGTTTGGTGGAATCGAATTTCATTCCATTTCTGCTAAAATGGCATTCCCCCATTTGATGAAAATGGAATGGCCATTCTCTCTTCCCTTAGGAATGAAATTCCATTCTATCTTTATTTTACTTTCAATTCTTGTCTGAATCAAACAGATTATAGGAATAGATCATTTTGATTCTGATTCTGATTTCAATTTTAAAGGATTTTGATTTTAATTTCAACTATGAATCAAGTGGATCCTTAAATTGCGATTCAAAGTATTGATACAGATACGCAAAAACTATGTATTGTGTGATTCAAAGGTGATAATCATGGTTAAAATCGATTTCAGTTTTCAAATTTTGAAGAAAACATGGCCTAGGAATAGGGGTGGCAATTTTCCCCGTTCCCGACGGGTACCCAGGCTCCCCGACCCGATGGAGTTGGGGATGGGAGGTACCTTGGCAGGGTCGAGGTCGGGGATGGGCTACCCATGAATCCCAACGGGGATGGGGAATACAATCCCCGCCCCGGGTCACATAATTCGAAGAAATCAAGAAAACTTGAAAACTTGGAAAACCCTTAACCCTCAACTAAACCAGTTACTAGTCTTCATTCTTTTGTCTTCGACAGAGAAGATTCAAGAGAGGCGACTGAACCAATAAACCATAGCTTCGTCTTCGTTGTCGATTCGCCGACCGCCAACCGCCGTAGCTGACTGTTGCCATTGCCCACTTGCCCGTCGGGCATCGAACAGAGGAGAGGCCAAAGAACTAAGGAAGAGACTTCGTCTTCGCCACCTATTCGTAGACCGCTGATCGTCGTTGCCGTCATTGTCGCCGTTGCTATCACCCTTCAGACTCTCTCTCATCAGTCATCATCAACATAAACTTTCCCAAGTCCCAATGGTCCTCTCTCTCTCTCTTAATTTTGGGGATTCGAGTCTTCGACAGAGAATTCATCCCTGTCGGAGTTGGGAATGGAAGGGGGATTCCTTTTCCGTCAGAGATCGGGAACGGGAATGGGTTGATTTGGGGGTCGGGGTTGGGGACGAAGAATGTAATCCCCGCCCCGTTGCCATTCCTACCTAGGAAGGGTATTAATAACTGATAGATGTCTTTCCCCAATTCCTAATAAACAATTTTATTTGATATATCAGTGGTTTAAAAACTGATACACTTCCACCATTGCCTAGAATAGCTGCAAGTTGGCAACCTATGACTAGGCAATACAATAAAGAAGGGCACAATTTGGGAATTATTTAAACAGATATCTAAATTTGGTTCATGGGTTTGATGAACTCAGATTTCAATTTTTTATTTTGTAACCCAAAATCAGTAAAACATTTCACACCACTAGTCCACATAAACTAATGCACTAAACAAATTTCATTTGAAGAAAATCATAGTTGCGCAAGAGCCAAGAAACAATATCAAAAGGCCTTGAATTGAATGAAATGGTAGGAAACACCTCAACATCAATTCCAACACCACTTAATCTCTTCTTGAAGAGGGTTTGTTTAATGCATCACTCAAAAGTTCTACAAGACTAGAAAATTAATACATTTACTATTTCTTTTTTGTTGTTGAAATCAGCTTATTATATGTTTATTTTTGGTATTAGGGTTTTTCTTATGTGGGTTCCACCTAGTGGTGGATCCCCACCCACATGACATAAGCCCTTAGATGCAAAATTTTTCCTGCTTACCCATATGGGGTAGATCAGATTGCCAGCCCAGAAGGCTGATTCCCATTATCAATTTTGCAATCTAATGGCTCTGCCAGACTATGTTTGGAGCTGTGGGTTGTCCCCAGACCATAGACACCAAACCCTTTTCTACCTTTTTGTACCTTTAAGCAACCTACCTGGATCTCATCTCATCTCAGCTCAGAGAGAGAGAGAGAGAAACTGTGGTGGGACCAACATGAGCTAAAAGTGTAAAATGAAAAAGAATAGATTATTAGGATAGGTGTGATAAATTGACTTGGGTTTCACACAAAGATTTAAATACAATGAGCTTGAGTGCAGTTGATAATTAACAAACTATGTTCTGATACTGCCACTCCACCTAACCCATGAATCATGACCTTTCATCCGTTTTTTTTATGTACCAGCATGTGAGTTATGACCTCTCATCCAAATTTTTATAATATTTCTTTCTAATAATAATAATAATAATTTGTCACTCTTGAACTCGATAAAAGGCATAGAAATGTATCAAGTCATCAGGCACGAGACGCGTATATAAATTCTTAACTATTTAAGGTTAAGTTTGAATAAGTTTCAGGGTTTGTGATTTGCACAAAACCCCAAATGTAAAGTCCCGTTTGGAAGGGATTCGGTTTTGATTGAACTGCTTTGATTAGGCTGTTTTGAAGAAGTTAATAAAATCAGTTTTACATATGAAAAGTCAGTTTATTAGCCAAATGAATTCGTATTTGGGCTTTCTGATTTAGTCATTGTGCTCTGGGGCATAAAAGTGCTTCGGCTTGGGACTGTTATCTTTCTAAAATCAACCCTTGCCAAACGCTCAAAACACTTTCTTGTTCAGCAAATGCTTTCTAGAGCAAAGATCAAGGTAGGAAAAAAAAAATAAACTATCCAAACAGAGGGTAAGGTAGCGGATCTCTTTGTAGTTTGTACAGTATTTCCACTCGTGTGTCCTTTCTGACGCTGACAATCCGTCTCAGCATGCTGTCACCCGCTTTATTAATTGGCCCTCACAGAATTGAGAATTTATATTCATTTTACCCCAGCCGGACACGGAGTTGCAATCTAACTCCAAGATTTACTCACCACCTCCTTGGTCCTTACACCTTTCTTCTACAACGTCTCATCACATTCCTGTCGTCCAATTGGAATCTACATACCGACCCTGTCTTCCCATCTGACACATCGCAACGGGCAGAACTTCTCCTCCACGTGGGTCCCACCGCATTGTCAGTACCCATACATACCCCCACGCTCAACAAGCTCAATTGCTCAAACGAACCCAAGTTGTTGGATTAATACGCCAATGTGCGGAGAGACAAACAATGTCCAAATGGTAACGGAATCTGATCAAATGCAATAAGCACATGATAAGTCGCTACAGCAACCTCGATCCAACGGTCCTAATTATAAAAGGAAATTAGTAAAATAAGAAAAAAATATTTTCAGTTTTTCACCGTTCCCGGTCAAATCCTTACCATACATCGCCAACCAATTCCGACTTTCTTTCTATAAATCCCTCCTTCAAGCCTCCAATTCCTCTCTCTCTCTCTCTGCTGTCTCTCTTCTCTCTCTGCTGTCTGTCTCTCTCTCTCTCTCTCTGTTGCGTTTCGATCGATCTGATATCAAGAAAGATGGCCAAGAAGTCCTCCGACGGTCTCATCTTGAGCTTCGGCGAGATGCTTATCGACTTCGTTCCGACAGTCTCTGGCGTGTCCCTGGCTGAAGCCCCGGGATTCTTGAAGGCTCCGGGCGGTGCTCCTGCCAACGTTGCCATCGCGGTCGCCCGCCTCGGAGGCCGATCCGCTTTCGTCGGGAAACTCGGCGACGATGAGTTCGGTAACATGTTGGCCGGTATCTTGAAGGAAAACGGCGTCAATGGCGACGGGATCTTGTTCGATAAGGGTGCTCGCACCGCATTAGCGTTCGTCACGCTCCGATCCGATGGAGAACGTGAGTTCATGTTCTACCGGAACCCCAGTGCCGACATGCTCTTGAAGGAACAGGAGCTGAATCTTGAGCTCATCAGATCGGTCCGTTCTCCCTATGTAGACTGGATTTTGAATATTATTTTTTGAGTCATATTTCTAAGAGATCGATCTCATATGAAGACTTAATTGAGACCGTTGGATTGGGATCTATTGTTTGATGAATGTGATGCATTGCAGGCAAAGGTGTTCCATTACGGATCCATAAGCTTAATCACGGAGCCGTGCAGATCTGCTCACATAAGAGCGATGAAGGAGGCGAAGAAAGCGGGCGCATTGCTATCGTACGATCCGAATCTTCGACTGCCACTATGGCCGTCTGCAAAGGAAGCACGGGAGCAGATCATGAGCATCTGGGATCAGGCCGAGCTGATCAAGGTCAGCGATGTTGAGCTGGAGTTCCTGACGGAGAGTAATAAGGTGGACGATGAAAGCGCAATGTCCCTGTGGCATCCCAACTTGAAGCTTCTGCTAGTGACTCTTGGTGAGAAGGGTTGCAGATATTACGCTAAGGTAAACAAAAATCTCTTGATTTTGTAGTTAATACCAGTTTTCAATTTGGTCAGTAGTTGCTAATGGGTCTGAATCTACGGATCAACCCAAGGCCGGAGTCCTTGGACATTTGGTTTAGATTTTTTCTTGCTCAGCTTTTCGCAATCCGTAACGGGTGGGACCAACCAATTACTTGGTTGGTTGTGGGTGGTGAGATTAAATAGATGGTGGGTCCCCTGCTGGTATCATTCAAAGGGAAAGGGGAAACAGGATATCAAATGGGGTGGATAATGGATTCGTAGTGCAGTGGGGTTTCAGACTTTTGTCTGCTTTGTTCAGGACGAAAGCTGATTGGTAGCCTACTATTTGTAAAATAAACATAGTTACTGGTCATATGTTTGCACTTATATTTTGGAACCTTGTTTGGACTTAAGCTATTTGTCAGTTCTAATAAAAAAGATTCAAAAAGAAAGTTGGGTAGCCAAAAATGTTTTAGGTTGTACCAACTAATGCCAACCAGTGGCAGCTACCATGTGAAATCTCTTGGCTTGGAACTAGGAATCATCAACCACTTGTCTTGTATTGACAAAAGATATAGCTGATCTGAATCCATGGACTCCTCTATTAGCACAGTCGAGGATTTTATTTATTTAGGAAGAGTGACGGTTCAGCCCAGTGTCAGAATTTTTCACGGACGGGCATTGATGTTATAAAATGTGTTTTTTTTTAATGTTTATAACTTTGTAGTGAAATTCAGAGATTTGTATTGGGCCTGTCCGTACTGGAATTAGTATTCGGTTGCCCAATCTAATTATTGAGCTTATAAAAAAAATCTAATTTTGAGCTTAACGAAAAAAACCTAATTCTTGAACTCTCTATCCTAATTTCCGAGGGATCGAGAGATGTTGTATTTGCCAGGGGATTTGACACAATTGACTCTACTACTGATTTGATACCATTTGATGTGTTTCACCATCAATATCAGTAATGGTAATATATGGACTTTTCTCCACCGTCCATATGCATTTTCATGAAAATACAATTGGTATCATATTTTTGCCCCAGTTTACTTCCGTGGAAGAATTGAGATGGTGGGGTTGGCATTTTCTTACCTCAAATTAATTCAATCTTCTTGCTGATATCTATCTCCATTTTCCAACTAGTCTTATTTTCAGAGGCCCAAGTAGGGATAGAGAAAGGAAATCTAATATTCCTAGGTTAAACCGTACTTGCTTTGGGGTCATGAAAGAAATGTGAGAATCTGTTCAACACAGGCTAACATATTTGATTGGATTTTGCCAGCACTTCCGGGGATCAGTCGAGGCATTCAAAGTAAAGGCAGTGGACACAACTGGTGCAGGAGACGCCTTTGTCGGCGCCCTCTTACGCAAAATTGTTAACGATCTATCGATTCTTGAGGTAAGTGAAATTAAATGTTGTTTTTATTACAAGAGTAACATTATAAGAAGGATGGATCTTTCATTTTTGACCGATTAGCATGGTATTAGGGGCGGGGGGGCATTAGTGCATGGGGATACATTTTAGCAATCGGTTAGGGTCCCCTCTCTCATAATATGAGGGAACACTTAAGGGGCGTTCTACAAGGTAAATTTTTGTTTGTTTTTGATTGTTTTTCACTTTTCTTATTGCTCGTTTAAAAAATAAGTCAAAACCGTTTGAAGTTCCAAAACTGATTATTTCCGAAAGCAAAAATACAAAAATAATATGAAATTTATTGTTGGTTGTGCATGTGTTTTTTGTTTTGAAACCAAAAACATGTTTGGTTTTGAATTTCTTGTTTCAAAAAGTTGTTTTAATCTGATTATTTGATATCATGTTCCAAAAATCATATAATTTAGACACTAGAAAATCTGTTTTGTTTTAAAAACCATTGTTTTGATTACGAGGAAAGTATGTATTGTATATTGAAACAAAACCAAAAAAACAGAGTTGAAGAACATCTTTTTATATTTTGCTGATAAAAACAAAAACGTTCATGTTCTCCTACCCATTTGTGGCGATTCAATTCGATAACCAAGAAAGTCTCCCTCCCCTCTCCTTTACTAGCGATTGATTTTGTAGAATTGGTAGGTCAAAAAATTGTCTCCATTCGTCTACCCTGTACATCAGGTGATATTTTTTTCTTCTTAAACAAAGTGTTGTTTCTATAAATGCAGGACGAAAAAAGGTTAAGGGAAGTACTGAGATATGCAAATGCATGTGGAGCAATTACTACTACCAAGAAAGGCGCAATTCCTGCCCTTCCCACTGATCCCGAAGTCCTCAAGTTTATTAAAGGATAGAACAACTTTTCATTCTCAACAATTTTAAAGTCTCACCGTCTGAGAGATTTTGTTAGGAATTGTTGGACTTTCGTATCTCTCCCCAAGTCCCAACTCTAATTTTGTTCCGTCAAATAATGATGATTAAAGGACATTTGCATCAGTCTTTTGCTTAATGTTATATATTATTTGGTTTTGGAAACGATCCATCCTTGAGTTTAGAAAAAAGAATAATGATCGACAAGTATCTTCAGTGATTTACTTTTGCATTTTTAGAAAAAAACGAACAATGGTGGTTACAACTATGCCAGCTATTTTTGACATGAAACTTGTTTGGCTGGTATTTTATGTTGATTAGCCATTGAAGAAGTGTTTTTGAGCAGTATTGTGTCTGGCATTAGCATTGCTGCCTAAAACCTTTAAATGACTGTTTATGTTCTCTATGGGGATGTTTGGAACCGTGGCCGTTTTTCAAAAAAATTGTGACATGTTGGATCCACATGGGTATTTCAACAAATGCCCATGTATCTTATTATTTGGTGCAGCTGATTATTAAAAAATTGGGTAAAATCGGGATCACACCGATGCATGAAACGGTAAATTTGGCGTTTTATGCATCAGTGAAGTGTTTTACTCAATGGTTGACCGATGTGTATCCTATGAGGTGCTACTGTCAGTACATACATGAAAAACAGTGTTTAACAAAAAGCATAGTATTGCTCACTGCCTATGTGATAGAAGCGTCTTTTTGTGAAAAGCAGGTCTTGGAAGCATGGGTGTATTTTCTTGAAATTTAATCCCAAAAGTGCTCACCCTTCCAAACAGCATGTATGTGATACCATATCCTACTATACTAATTCCCTTCTGATGGTCAAAACGATTGTTGTTGATTGGCTAGTTATTATACATGGATTAACATCTAGATGTAAATCTAATGTTTTAGGAAGCATAAAACCAAAAGGGTTTTGGAGGAAGGGTTTGGGTATGTGATGGTGTCAAGGTTCAAAGTATTGACATGTATTGACCCGTATTGGTTGATACATATCATGTTGATGGCTTCCTGATACGTCATTCCAGCGGTTGTATCGGGTTAGACCAAGATTTAGAGGATAGTCAGGAGTTAAACCAATTTTTTGAAAAAAAGAAATAAATAAAACATAAAAATCACCAATACAGGCCATACGCCCTACCCACATATCGAAACTGATTTTGAAAAAAATAAATAAATAAAACATAAAAATCACCAACACAGGCCATACACCCTACCCACATATCTGCCCGTATCAATACTTTTGAACCTTGAATGGTATATGTCCATCTTTTGTAATATGTTATGCGTTGAAATATCCATATAACCATAGAGGATGCCAAGTAGGCATAGATCAATATTTCTTCAAATGATCAAATAGGCAGCCAAATCATTTGTTTAAGTAGGTTGCACGCACATACACATAACACATTACATGCTGTGTTCACATCAACACCACCCACATTGAATAAAGAAATAAGAAAGGCACAACACAACAATGCTTCCTAATATACAAATGGCATGAGCACACCACTATTTTTTCGTTACCATGACCTCCACATATAATTCCTGCAAAATAGTAATCAACATTCCACTCAATAACATAATTTATTTCAAACCAGTCCAAACACTTATTTCAAATCCACTAAGAAAACGCATTTAATAGTTGTTAAAGTAATGCAGATATTTATTCCAAATCCATAAATAAGACAAACATTTGTATAAAACAAATTCAACATGAGAATATGCTATATGGAGATCATGGGCAAGTAGTGTAATAAGACTTCAAGGGCACAAATTTAAGTCAAGAAGGATAAAATCTGCTTGCAACACTAATTAGTGGGAGAGGATTACATCCATTTTTTTTCATGAAAACGTTAGAGAGAAAAAGCTTCAAGCAAATAACTCCCTATATAATAGTTTTAAATATATAAAATTCAAATAACAAAAAATGTGTAAACATTTTATAGATTATTTAAATATTTAAAAAAACTAGATTTTAAATAGTTAAAATAACGAAATTATATAATAAATAAAAAAAATTCTTCAAAGTTCAAAAAATAATTATAATATAATATTGAAAATAATAATAATTTAATATATTACAAAATTAATAATGAAATTATGTAATAATAGTATGAATTATGACTTCATGGATAATTAAATTCAATAAATAATTAGTATTTTAAAATTTAAATATTTTACATATTATTTAAATATTTAAATAACAAAATATTTAATATAACTAGATTTTAAATAGTTAAAATAAAGAAATCATGTAATAAATTATAAAAATTCCAAAAAGTAGAAAAATAATTATAACATGATATTGAAACTAATATTAATTTAATATTTTTATATAATATTGTAAATAACTAGTTTAACTTATGTTAAGTAATAATTCAAGAAAATAACTTTCAAAAATTAATATTTAATAATAATAATTTTAAACTTTTAATTTGTATTTATTATATAATTATATATACTAAAATTAATTTTTATTGTATTTTAGTAATTACCAACGGGGACCCATGCAATGCATGGGATTTATTAAGCGAAAGATAAATAATAGAAAGGGTCATTTACTAAAATACCCTTATAGTTTCATATAGCAACCCTCTCCTTTGAGAGAAGTTATTTATCTAATTTCTCAAATTATTGCATTTTTCCTATTTTTATTTTGTTTTAAAATATAAAAAAAGTAATCATTGTCTATTTTTATTACCTCAATAAAGTTATACACTATTATAGATAGAGACTTTTACAAAAGATATTTAAGAGAGAGAGGGGGGAAGGGAGAGAAAGAGACTTTTGGATTTTCCAAGGCCTCTTATTTTAATGCATGTTATTATTACATTTAAAAGAGAGAGAGAGATTGTGTGTGTGAGAGAGAGAGAGAGAGAGAAAGAGAATAGTAATAATATAAATAGGTTGAGGTTAAACAATTAAAAAATTATTAATTTAAAAATCCAATAAACTTTCACTAAAAATAAATATTAGAAAAACTTAGTAAATATTAAAAATGTGTTTCAATTCCATTTAAAAATCCCCTCTGTCAAAGTTCAATATGTTTTCAATTCTCCACCCAAACTCGTCATGTTGGCTCATGATGGTCARCATAAGGAAACCGTTAGGTAGGTTTGTCATGTCTTCTAGCTGGTTTACTTCATTAAATGTTGACACAAAATGGGCCATCTTGAAAATTGGCTTATGGCATTTAGTGGAAGGCCTCCTCTGTTTGGGCCCTGCCCTGTTCATTAACCTTCAGGAGGGCTTTCTTGACAATCCAAACACAAGCAGCATAGCCCTTTGTTTAAAAAAATCAATCATGGAATTGATGATGAAGCCAACTTTGTTTTTTCCTACTCATCCATGGTAAAGCAAACTACAATCTAGTTGTTTTATCTATTRTAATTTTCCATACAATGTAGTCTACTAAAATTGATGATGCAAATATATTTGATCGTCCAAACGTTAACCTTGTTGCTATTTTCTTGCCTTTTAATCCCCTTTTTATATGTGGCTTTAGACCTTTAGTTCAGGAGTTCAGGTGGTTCCACTAGTTTTCATATTTCACTCATTTTTTTATATGTTTTAAAGCTAGAGTTTATTTCATTTTACTTATATTGCCTTGGTTTATCTTATTTGCAGAGTTGACAACTGGAAACGTGAACATTTGCTGCACTTCCTAAGAGAGAAGGTCAAACCTAGTTCATCTGCAATTTGAGACCAGATCAAATTAAGCCTTGTTTATCTGCAATTTTAATCCTCTTCGTTCTGCTTGATCTTATTATTAATAATTTTTTGGGGGGTTTCATTTTAAATGGAAAATCACCTCAGCTCTTGATTAAGATATATTGATCAAAACTCAAAAGCAGTGGGCTTCCATATTAGAAAGGCGAGAGGATTATAAATTCGTGCCTACAGTTAGAAGTTAATGTTGCCAGTTCCTTAATTGACTACTAGGAGTAGACATGATCTTGAAGACTCACCTAAATTTGATATCATTGCTCGTTTGTAAGCAATACTAGATTGGAAAATTGTGGAACCTTTTAACTAGGGCTGTTCACATATAAATCCAAACCGATCAAACTGATCAACCCGGCCCGACCCAATCTGAGTTGGTTGTTTTTTTTTTTTTCATTACGGTCGGTTTTGGGTTGCAAAGATAATTAAACCGATAATTTGGCTTGATTTTGGTTTTTATGTGTGAAAACCGAATTGAAACGAACCGAGTTATTTGAAAAAATATCTGTTAAATATAGATAGTTTTAAATAATAAATATATATCTGAATATATATATATATATATATATATATATATATATATTCTGAAATATATCAGATATATATTTCCAGAAATTAGAAAGTATGTTCCAATATATTTGTATATATGTTTTGATTTTAAATATATATTTCCAAAAAATATATTCTGAAAGATTACATATAATATTAGCACTTTGACTTTATGTTCATTGTGCAAGCTTGGAGTTGGTTGAAACCAAGGTTCAAAGTATCGGAAACGCTATGCATATTGGAAAGGCAAATAAGAGAGACATATCGGGATACGCATGGATACGAACGAAAAATTAAGATACGCATGGAAACACATGTAAATGCTATAAATACTTTAATAAATCATAAATAAACATCAGTATCACTAAATATAAGACACAAATGGGATATTTATACATAGAAATAATATGTTTGTGGGTTTTATGAAAAAAACATATTATAATCAACATACCAGAACTAAAATATACTATTTAATAAAGTACTCAATTCAGTTCCAATGTATTTGCTTGTTTTATTCTAAAAATTAAATTAAAATAAGATAAGTAAATATGTAATAGCAAAATTGAATGGATTTATGGACATAATAAGATCAAGTAATTATTTTGCATGTTTCATTCTATTTTTCTAAAAACTACATAATTATTTATTTTTATTCAAATAGTTATTTTGGATGTTTCATTAATTTATTCTAAAAACTAAATTAAAATTAAAAAAAGTAAATATGTAACAGAAAAATTGAATAGATTTATGGACATAATAGATCAAGTAGTTATTTTGCATGTTTCATTCTAATTTTCTAAAATCTGGACAATTATTTATTTTTATTCAAATAATTATTTTGGATGTTTTATTCTAGATATTAAATTATAACTAAGAAAAGTAAATATGTAACAGAAAAATTGAATGGATTTACAAACATAGTATACCAAGTAATTATTTTGCATGTTTCATTCTAATTTTCTAAAAACTGAATAGTTATTTATTTTTATTCAAATAATTGTCTTGCTTGTTTTATTCTAAAAATTAAATTAAAATTAAGAAAAATAAATATGTAACAGAAAAATCGAATGGATTTATGGGCATACTAAATCAAATAATTATTTTGCATGTTTCATTCTAATTTTCTAGAAACTAAATGATTATTTATTTTTATTTAAATAATTATTTTTCATTTTTTATTCTAAAATTTAAATTAAAATTAAGAAAAGTAAAATGTAACAGAAAATTTGAATGAATTTGATCTATGGATGGTAAATCATCCATAGATCTACAACATACTCAGCCGATAGGGTTAAATTACATAAAATTAAAGAAATTATAAATATTTTTTATTCCAAAAATTAAAAAAATATATAAAAAATTGTTTATAAAAAAATTCAATTGATTTATGGACATGGTAGATCATCCATAGATATACAGCATACTCAGCCTATAGGGTTTGATCATATAAAATTAAAGAATATATATATATATATATATATATATATATATTATTCCGAAAATAAGAAAATCAATTATTTAGAAAAAAAAATCAATTGATCTATAGATATGTAGATCAAGATCATCCAGAGATCTCAACATACTCAACCTATAAGGTTAGTATGTTGTAGATCTATCACATAAAATTAAAGAAATTATATATATTTTATTTATTTTGAAAATAAAAAAATAAAAAAAAACAATTATTTAGAAAAAATTCAATTGATCTATGGACATGGTAGATCATCCATAGGTATACAATGTAATCAATTTCTATAGGCAAATCCAAAGAGAAACCTAAAAATTTCATTTTTTTTTTCAGATTTTTTGTTATTGTAGAACTTCTTCAAATATTCACAAAAAGTTTCATATAGCAGAAAAGTCAGTGGGATTTTTTGCACACGAGTAGCCGGTCAACATACACAAAGATGTTTTCAAGTATCCAAACTAAAAAAAAACAAAAACAAAAACAAAAACATTGGCTGAAAATGTAAAAATTTTGAAAAAACGTCATATTTTCTCAACAACCTTAAAAAACTTGGTGAATATTTCAATTTTGTAGGTGTTTTGATGGGTTTTTCCTAAATTTGAGTCTCTAGGAATGTAAAGCAAGTTTCTAAAGGGTTTAGGGAAGAAAGAGGGCTTCTGAAATGGGTTTAGAACCCCACTTTCGAAGGTTGTTTTGTTTGTAACAGTGAATTCATCACATATTGACCGAGACATACCGAAATGGGCCGATACCAGCCCAATACGAAGTCGATACTATTTTGGCACGACGAAAAGAGACAGTACGTTTGATTTAGGACTGTCTCTCATGTTGGTAAGTCAAAAAACCAATATGCATCAGCTGATACGAGCTAAGACGTGATGAAATTTTAAACCTTGGTTGAAACACAAACCGATCATATCGGTTTTACTTAATAGAGGGTTAGTTTCGATTTGATCTATAGGCAACCCAAATAAATCAAAAACACTAATAAATCGACTCAACCCGATCCGTGAACAGCCTCCCTTTCACCAACTTACGATAAATGATCTTTCGTGGGTCAACGAAAAATCAAATATGGCTGGTTCATATCTCCAGCATTCTTTATGTTGATATACATGGCTAGCTCATAATTTTGTTGATATACAAAATTACAAAAAAATTTACAGTAAGACAAAAAAGATCCACAATTTTCTCTACTAAAATTTATTTCTTCTGTTAAATCCACAAAGTTAATTCAAATTAAATTTGAATAACAGCATGATATTATTTCAAACAAAAGGTAGTATTAAGCAATTAAGAATTTGAGAAAAAAAAAAAACCTTAGGGAGATGGAGAAACATTCTTTTGTCTCTTGTCTTTGCTACACTGCAATACTCAATTTGTTAGCGGACAAATTGGATTGTTCATATAACTTGAAACAGCATCAGGGACAAACTGGAG